>JARYHS010008075.1:111038189-111414134 GCA_031002005.1 Vandiemenella viatica | reverse complement strand
CGCCCACCTGCCAGTTTCCTCCTCATGGAATACAATTGAGTTGCAGGCTGGGATTGTCTACGTAATGGTTTTTACTATGCACTCTATACCTGATAAGGTTTTGCCTTTTATAAACTTAATAGATTTATTCTGGTATATTGGAAAACTGAAACATAATTTTTCTAATCTAAACTGTCACATCATAATTTAACATTTTGTGGTAGTAATACGTTTAGTGTCAGTTTCTCATCGAATAAAATACACTATTACTTAGCAGATGAATAAGATCCAACCAAGAGTGAGATAATGAGAACAACTAGTACAACAATAACGTGTACCTAACTTCCTACAGCGTGGATCCCTACAAACTGTATTTCTCTTGACTCCCGAATTCAACAAAATTTTTATTAATAATCTTTAGACAAAGTCAGCTGATAAAAAGTTGACACTGAGGTGGATTCGGATAAACAGTAATGAAAAGGAGATGTGGTAGTACTACAGAGAGGGAATATTATGTAATTGTAACAACAATCTGTACTGAAATAAAACAAAACAAAGCAAAGTAAGTTTTTCACACTTCAGTTATAAGCACGGAAAATATTTCACACATTTTTGTTTAAATTATTTAGTTGTGTCAGTTATATCTTTAATCTAGCCTTATTGGGTACATTTAGAAATTTAATTATGTAAAAATGACCTGCTCAAGAGATTTGACCTAAGTACTTAAAAAGTGGACTCGGAAAATTGGACAGATAAAACGGTTTCTAATATGTACTTAATATCAGTTAGTATCAGCGAGCTACGGTGAAAGATAATTGGCACTAATTAACTTATTAATAGGTGGAATTTCCTAACCGCTTAATGCTCTTGAAACGTAAGGAAAATGAAGCGAGGCATGACGTTAACCTTAACGTTGCGCTATACTAAATGCAAGTTTTTACAAGTAGAGAACCATCTGGTATCATAGATGTCAGATGAGGCACTAACCAGGCCATGACAGTACTACAGAGAGTGACAGAAAAGCAAACACAGGTAGAAACATTGTTCACCAGCTGTTTAATTGTAGGTGTCATGTAGCTCTTTCTAAAAAACGTTGTATATCACACAACCAACACTTCAGTACATCGTGCTGTTAAGCGTATGCTAGTATTGAACGACAACGTCCGTAAATGCAATCAGTGTCTCCTGAAACGTGATGCATCTCACATCATCTCCCTTTCTCATATTTCTTCGGGTGGGGTGTTTAGTGACTGAGCTAACGACATGAGGCGTTAGCCACGCCAAAATGCATCTTGGAATCGCTGGAGTGCGCCACTCTCGGCTCATCACCCTTTACACCAGTAAAATTTGGAAGCAGTAAGATTTGAAGCGGATAAATAAAAAACATCATTTCTGTAGTTATAGTTACTATATAATCCTCTCGGTTGTCCAGCTGGATGGTGTTGTATAAACACAACATTTTAACAGCTAGCTCTGCTGTCTTCATCAGGTGTCAGGTCTCTTCTAGCTTTTTTTTTTTTTTTTAAACTGTTTAACGTCTCTTAACAGCGAGGTCTTTAGAGACGGGAAAGGATGGGGGCAAGGAATGGGAAGGAATTCAGCCATGGCCTTTTGAAGGAAGCATTCCGGCATTTGCCTGAAGTGTTTTTTTGAAACCATGGAAAACCCAAATCTGGAGGCCCGGACGGGGATTCGAACCGGCGTCCTCCCGAATACAAGGCCAGAACGCTAACCGTTACACCACCACGCTCAGTCTCTTCTAGCTGTCTCAAACTGGCTGCCACCACCTAGACAGTACGGATAACCTGTAGGCGGTTACAGCCAGCTTGCGACAGCTATAAGAGACGTGCCACCGGTTGAAGACAGCACAGCTGGCTGTCGAAACGTTGTGTTTATATAACACCATCCGGCTGGACACCAGAGAGGATTACATTGCAACAGTACGCCGGGAAATTGTCCACTCACACATTATAGTTACTGTCTCCAGTTTATTTCCCTTCCAAAGGCTTTCTGTTTATTCCAGTACGAACCATCAGTACTCTCTTATCCGAAGAAGCGTTACCCCCGTATAACGCTCACTTCAGTATGCAAGCAGCCAGAAGTGTAACGCCGAAAACTATGAAACTTCTTAAAATCACATCGTATAAGCGAAATTAGTGTCATTAACACGTTTCTGAATTTCAGTAGACTGTTACTAACCAATTCAAATTAGGTAAGTAGCAGGGATAACGTTACGCCTAGCTTGAAATTCCACAGGTCTCTGACAGGCCGTAAACGAGATGTTTTTCAAGCAGAATCGCTGCCAGTGCCAACAACCAGCCGATGGCTATCATTAGACCAGAGCAGACGTCTGGAAACGTAAACAGATGCAACAAGAAGAACGCGCTGCTTGTTACCTGCTACTAAATCCCACCTGTCAACAGATGTTTTGGTGCCGCTGACAGAAGAGTGCCTTGATGCTACAGCAGAGCAAACGTTGACGACTCTTGGAAAGAACACAATCACTGCACGAGAAACAAACATACTTTCTTACCAAACGATCGTTACAAGCAAAGATCCACGGTATTTCAGAAATTTAGTTAGACGGATCGCACTCTATGTTTTGCGTCCTTCAGTGCACTCAAGTTACAAATTTTATTAATTTCTTACAAATCAAGTAAAGTTCAGTAACTGTTTAAAATAGTTTAAGTGAGATTATTTTGTTGGACACCTTTACATCTTACGTCTCTGACATCAATGCTCATAACAGGTTCACGGATCATGCTTTTATATTTGTATGGCCGCAGAGAGCCGTTCACTATGACAATAACAACAACTGATGAATTAGTACAATAACCCAACGCTTCTAATTTAGTTAAATTTTGAACTTACAGAAAATTGATTTATAAGGACAGACAGTTTGAAAGAGAAATTAAGTAAGTTACTACTAAAAGTATTTTATGAAATAGACAAAAACAATTTCCATTTTATCTGAATAAGTGTGTGGGCGTGGCGAGAGAATATTTTCATGATATGCGTCATTTACGAAAAACACCGAAGAAATTTTAAAATGTACCACTAAGCGAATATAAAAAAATAATCTCAACATTTAAGCATACCATAGCTCCAATGACCATAAAAATGTTGTTCTGGCGAGTTTCTTTTGTTTTAATGTGTCACGATTGTTTAATAGTAATTCAAGTCATAAGGCATAATTTAACGAATCCAGACGTTGTTTTGTCGTCCTCTTACAAACTGTGTATTAGAAGAAGAATTACGGAAAGATATAAATAATTCTTCTGTTTAATATCGACATATTAGTTAAAAGCGGGCATGTTTATTTTCCATCCTAACGGTCTCTGAAAAGAAAAAGTGCATTCACTATGGAGTGTGTTACCCCTCCGTGTGAAAGTCACAGGAAGTTTTTGTCTTCCTCAGTGACAAAGTGTTTATAAATGTTGCTGCAAGTGTCGTTAACTGTGGTGGTATGTGTTTCCAGTGTAGAGCGTTGATGAGGAATTAAAGTTGGGAGACGATGAAATCCGTGGCCGTCTCATTCTGGCCTACTCATCCAAAAGACACCAATACTGCCGCAGAGTTTTACGTCCCCACCGACGGATGAATCACCGTCAATAGTGCCCACACTGCATACGCAGTGCGGAGACATTTGGAACAGGAGTTTGGTGCACAATATGTTGATTCTACCCTGCCAAGCAAGTCACAAGGACTCGAACCAGCTAAACCGGAAAAAGTCATGGTGACCAACCATCTAAGCCAACGGGCGAGATAACGGTCAGTACTGGAAGATATATTTGAATCAAACTCGACAAAAAACCAGTTCCCCAATATCGTTCTCTACAAACGAATTCAGTTAAAATACTTCGCTCTAAAACCTAAAACAAATCCTTGCAACATAACTCAGGACAGAAATATCAACAGAGGATTTTGATGATACTAAAGCGCAATATTACGATATGCACATTCCTGCACTCTTAAATCTGGGAATACGGAAACTGTACAGCGCGCCTGCAATGAGAACAGCCCGCAACACGATAACCACGTAGCTGAATCTTTGTAGCAATTTACTTTGAGATTGAGATTTCAAGTAAGGTATGGAGGGACTGGTGATTAAAAACTGTGCATCAAACCCTCACTGGAGGGTCTAACTCGGAGAACGAGCTTAACAACACAATTAGAAATGAGCAGACCAAAAAATTTTAAATTCTTCCTGACAATATCTTGAAGGAACTAAGAAAGCTGAAAAAACATAAAGGGGCTGGTGTAGATAATATTACTACAGATGTCTTAAAGATAGCCGGATATGATATTGTAACACATCTTGAAATGTTATTTAAATTGAGTCTGGATACTTGCTGCTTACCAGAGGATTGGAGAAGTGCGATAGTAGTGTCGGTACATTAAAGGAGAGGTGAGAATTAGAGTCCAAAATTATAGGCCAATCATTTTGACATCAGTGGTATGTAAATTAACGGAGAGACTGATATGCAACCACATTAGAAATATATGTGAGGAGCGTAAGTCTTTTTCATATAGGCCATATGGCTTTATGCAAGGATATTCATGGGAATCTTGGTGGCATATACAGGTATACAAGATATTTCGGATGAAACGGACAAGGGAGGCCAAATTAATAGTATAGTACTAGATCTTTTAAAGGCTTTTCACAGAGTGAGCCATAAAATGGTAGTTAACAAGGTAAAAACTTTTGGAGTGGCTGGGTAGAAATTTTTTTAAAAGGCAGAAAACAAAAGTTAGGGTAGGAAATGCAATGTAAAAATAAGTGGTAGTAAAAATGTGACTGCCACAGGGTAGCGTATTGGGACCATTGCTATTCATTATTCCAATGAATAGTTTGTTTACTATCAGAAATTAGATTGTTTGCAGATGACATAAGGCAATATAAAAGGATCAAAACGGTACAGGACTGTAAACAGCTGCAGGGTGATCTGGACAGTATACTTAGTTGGCTTGGTAAATATGGTATGAAGGTAAATACAAAGAAGAGTCAGCTTATTACATACACAAATAAAAAAACTAAAGATTGATTGTGATTATAAGGTCGGGAAAGAATTTCTTGTTGAACTCTTTAAATGTAAATATCTTGGCATTACGTTTGATAACAGGCTTAACTGGGCAGGACATATTGGACATGCAGTAGGAAAAGGTTTCAAAGTTCTGCACTTGTTGGAGAGAATGATGAGGGGATGTACGAGAAAAGTAATTGGGTTACAAAACTTTAGTTGAATGTGGTAGTGTAGTATGGGACACACATTTTCAGTGTCAAATACAGGAATTGGTGCAAAATAGGGCTGCTAGATTTGTTTCTGAAAATTACCGCAGAACGCAATCAGTAACAGATATGATAAAAAAATGCTGGAATGGGATTCACTGGAAGACAGGAGAAAGGTGAAAAGGCATGGGAGTGTACAAGGCATATATTGGTGATGAGCCATTGGTATAAGAATGAAAAGTAATGCATGGAAGATAAAAGATGAACATGACCTCAAGCTGGCACTCGATTTCAGGCACAAGCGTCTAGGAAGATTTTCTTTTTTAGGTAAGGGTGTCAGCAATTGGAATAAGTTAACAAGAAAAATGATAAATAATTTACCAAAAAAACGTTGAAAGAGTTTAAAATTTGCAGAGGGAAAATGTAGGTGGGTGCAGGAAAGGGGTAAGCTGGGTGTGTAGGGAAATTACCACCGGAGCGTGCGCTTAATTGCAATTTTAATTAAATATTATTAATTAGAACCAGTTATTATTGTATGCAAAATACAAACAAAACATGTTAATCAGATAACTATATCTAGCGAATGAAGCCATCTTTTGGCAGCTGGTCCAGCTTGATGCAGTGAGAAGTCCTCCAAATAGTCTTCTTGCTGGATAGTCCATCACAATGTTGTGAGTTGTTTGGGTACGACCACAGTCACACGGCGCATCTTGACGGAGAGACATTTATAAGTGGTTGCTTTGCACACTCCGTGTCCTGTGCGAAATCTATTCAGTTGACACCAAAGACGACTAGGGAAGTCAAACCATGGAACACAGGTCGTCGGATCTTATACAAGCTCACAATTGTGTGGGCTGTTGGCTTCCCACTCCTTTCCCCGCTATTCATAAGAGCTGAAGTTGTTATTTCTAAGCTTGACTGCTTCCATGCAGGCAGGTCTCCTTGATTTTAATCTTGTGCGAGGCAGGTGAAGAAGGTAACTATGCAGAGGAATAACGTTTTTTTCTTCCACTCTTTCCAATTTTCTAAGCTGTATTTATTTTCTCCTGAAATGTGGTGGAGGAAT
The DNA here is from genome assembly GCA_031002005.1 of Vandiemenella viatica. NCBI lineage: Eukaryota > Metazoa > Arthropoda > Insecta > Orthoptera > Morabidae > Vandiemenella > Vandiemenella viatica. Next base: position 111,407,859 of record JARYHS010008075.1, on the reverse strand, counting down.
ATTACAAAGTATAGGCAGCCAGGATACTGGGGCAGACCTAATGACGCCACTCTCATAGCAGCGTTAATCTGAGTGCTAACTTTGGAAGTATTACCACTACCAAGCCATGTAGAGCAGCAGTCTGCTGCGGAGAATGCCAGGCCAGGGACTGCTCCTCGAAGAACGTGTGCAAGTGCATCCCATGAACCAGTGATCCCAGCAAAAGAGTGTGGCACATCGATTACACAATATCATAAATTAGCAATATAATACGGTAAACCGAGCGTGGTGGGTGAGCGGGAGGACACCGGTTCGAATCTCCGTCAGGGCATCCAGATTTGGGTCTCTATGGTTTCCCCAAATCACTCCAGGAGAATGCCGCGATGCTTCCTTAAAAAGGCTGTGGCCGAATTCCTTCCCGTTCCTTGTCACCAATCCCATCCCGCCTCTAACGATCTCGACGCCGACGAGGCGTAAAGCCATAAGTAAAAAAATAAAAAAACAATATGGTAAGGATTGTGAGGTGATACGTGAGAACGACCAAAATTATTATGTTGAAACGAAATTAATAGTATCGAATTTTCATAATCAACCTGACAATAATATGAGAGTGTTGGGGAGGATCTTTGTTGAAGCAGCAGGGAGAGTATCCTTGGTGATGTAGATTGCTGCAAGAGCTCGACATATTTGGACGGTAAAACAAATTTAGCAAGAATCGTCGTAATATTCGTGAGTGATTACCAATGAATGGTGCTTGTGATACTTACTGTATTATTTCAGTATTATCAAGCGTCTTTTGAGATGAAGTAAATATTAATTAGGAGCTCAATTCTTAAATGAAAAAAATAAGTGAACGGTAACAAGTAGATTGCTTTAAAAATATATATATATATTTAACCGCATGGTGAATAAGAAAAGTTTATTCACGTTTGTTAAGGTTGGAGACGTTATTTTTAAAAATATATTTTTCTTGTAATTGTTATTTATAGTTGCAAGCCAAAATACGGCTAAATTAAAGGTAAAGTATAATAATGAAGAAGTAAAGAAAAAGTACAAAAAATAAGAAATAATTTGCGGATTGCCCAATGTGGACACATTTTCAGTCATTGCAAACGTTCTATCAGTCTTCAGTTTCAAGGTTTAGTATATACTTTCTCTCTTAGACAGGAGATTTGTAGCATTTCAGATAGTTTTGTGGAAACACTAATGCACGGCAACATAATGTTCATGCACACAGCGGGGTTGGCAATTGGCGAGTGCGTTAACCCTGCGGAGGCGAGGGAGTCAAGTGAGGCGGGTAACGGAATCACGTAATCCACATTCAATTTCGCTCGCGCAATTAACGAAACGGCTTGCCGAAGCGGATCCCCTCCCTCCGACGTCTAATCCCCAGCTAGCGCCTCGCGCGTGCAGCGTCATGAATCCCAAGAGTGTGCGCTTCAATCAGAATAGGAAACTCCGTGAAGCAACCTCGCTTTGGTGCTGTCACGTGCCGAATAGACACTGTGGAATTTTTTCCTCTAGCATACATAAAAACTGACATTTTCAAGTATCAGACCTTCGGAGCGTATATCATGTTTATTTTATACTGCAGCGGATTACTAACCATAGGTATAAAAAGTAATATTTTCTTTTAAAGCAAACAATCTTAATATTATTGTGCTAAGTGCCTTGAAAGTGTTTGACGAAAATTAAGCAACTTCGTCATTATTTTGTTGATTTCAGAAAAAATTGTACAAATGCCCCATAACAGTAAAACGTGTATTTGAGTCTAAAAGAACGTCACTAACGTTAGTCATAATGCTCAAGTTAAGTGCTACAGATCTTTCAACAAAGTTATACCACAGTCTCAAATATTTGGACCGAACGTGGTGAGTGAACAGTTAAAGTTCTGGCTTCGCATTCGGGAGGATGCAGGTTCAAATTCCCGTTCGGCTATCCTGATTTGGGTTTTCCATAGTTTCCCCGAATCACTGCAGGCGGATGCCGTGAAGGTTCCTTAATAAGTCCAAGGTCGTATACCTTCCCGTTTCTTGCCCCCAGTCCTTTCCCACCTCTAATGACCTCGACGTAGACGAGGCGTAAAGCTAGAAGCAGAATAAAATAAAATTAAAATAAAGCCTCAAATGTTTGGAAGAACGAACACAGTTGATGCACAAACGAAACATAGAACACTTTGTTTTAGGAGTAGTTTGCTGCACAGTAGCAGTCGTAGATGGATTTTAAAGAATGTGGTATTTTGTAATGATGTGAAAGAATAAAACGTAATGGGAGATATCATGTAACTTCCCCCTTCTGACAGCACTATTTAATATTTCCATTGCTACGAAGCTTAGCCGATTTGGTCAATTCAGTTTATTATTTTAGGCTAATTTAAGGTATTTATTATCTTATTGCTCATTTCTAAGTCTTCTTCTTCTTCTTCTTCTCGTGTCGATGACAGCATCAAATACGAGGTGGTAGTTTTTCCACCAATGCAATGCCTTCGTCAGTAGCTTATTTGAGGTCAAATTGGGATACATTCATTCCGATTTGTGGACAAGACAGCAGATATAATAAAATTCTAAGTTGAATAGATTAATTTATTTCTGTACGAAATAAATTACGCAACAGACTTAAAAAATCAATTAGATATTTCTGCTATCCTGCTAACATGAAAAAATTGATGACAAAATTGTAACATAAGTACAAAACATAAATAAAAATTAAATTACGAATTATAGAATTACAACCATGTTTATTCACGAAATTTTAGTATTATGTCAAATAAATTTATTTACATAAAAATCTGCGCCAAATTACTGTAGCATAAAACAATAATTTGTCAATAGCAGCTGACATGCTGTTTAATAAGGCTAAAGTTATGAAACTTTGAACAGCTATTCATAATTTTGTATGGCCCTCATTATATTCAAATATAAACTAAAATTGTCAGCTTTTAGCAGACAGGTTAGAAAGCCTACAGAAGAAAAAACAGTTTTTTGAAAAATGTGGTTGACATGAACCACAAGAAAATAAATCCAATGAAGTCTTACATTGAAGAAAATCTGAATAACAATATACCAAATATATCGTTAATTTTAAAGTAAAAAAGAGGCATAATGAATAATTTCTCTCGCGTAACGCCATTTCATTTGAAAACGTGTACAGTTAGGCAAATGTCTCTGGTCTCTGAATTATAAGGGAAACAGTTATGTAATAAGAGTAGCAATTTCTGAATTGACTGGTAATTTTTCTGCACCCGTTTTCGTTGACAGAACTTACTACACATTTCATACACAATGGTACATTGCTACTATTCAAAGATATACCTCGTCATGTCAATTGAGTTCAATAAATAAATAAAAATGTTTAGCTGTTATGAAGTGTTAACAGTCTAGTTAGGAAATTCATCCCGTATTGTCTTCAAGTGAACTTACCCTGCGTATCAGTGGTAGCGATTGCCCATCCAGTGTAGACAGTGGTTCCTCCAGACACAGAGGCGCCGAGGAGAGCAGAGAATTAGCAGGTTTTACGCGCAGCTCTAAAACTAAGTATACTGCGTGTCCTGCAATCAGCTGGCACGCAGTCCGCACTTAATTAAAAGCGTCGTTAAAATTCGCGTCGGGTGGCTTGGTTTGTGCAATGCAGCGGGAATTGAGTCTAGGAGCGGCGAATAAACGGCGACAACCGTTACGACCGAAGGTAAACTGGGGCACCACATTAAACGGTATGTCTCAATTAAAGAGAAACGACGTCAGTAAAGAATGAAATAAACACCGCTTATTCATAGCTAGTGAGTTATGAATTCCAGTTTCTTTATGAATTAAACTAGCTCGTACCCGTGACTTCATACGCGTGGATTAGGAATTGTTTTGGCCAGAATTGAATATAGAAAGTTGTTGGTAACGAAGGATTGGTGCAAACAACACCGAGTTGGCATAATCTGACAGGAAAGCTATCACTATATCATTCTACCGTCGAACCTGTCTCTTGAAGAGAATCAATTTCCAACATATTTCTGTCACCATTCGATAAGGTCTCAAAATTTCGTGACTACAACTGTTAATCATACTGGAAAAAAGGTCCTGTGCCCTTCATACAGATTTTCTTGTCAATTCCATCAGTATCGTTATAGCCATTTAGTCGTCAAAACGTAACAAAAAGACAGACTTACTTCCGTATTTATAGTATTATTACTGCGGTTCACATACACACACACACTGACTGCGAACAACCCCTGAGGGATCATTATAGCGTAAAAAAGTGTACACCTACAGCATTGCAGGACTACCTATGATTTGCCTCACATTGCACCCCTAACTTTGTAATGTCTACAGTTTAACATTCAATCCGAATAACGAATTACGATCAAAAACAATTTTTAAAAATCCTAGCCTCCACGGAGACCCAATCATTAGTAAGCCAGCGCTTTAGTGACCTTTTTTTTTTTTTTTTTTTTTTTTTTTTTTTTTTAGTGGTTGGCTCTTTGCCTGGCTCTATACCTTTTTATAATAAAATTTGGGTTTCAATGTTCTCTTTTTCTGATTTGTATTTATTAGTGGTGTTTTCCAACAATTTGATGTTTTGTTTTTTGAGGTTCTTTATGATTTGAATATTTGGTACAGTTAGGTTCCCCTCGTGCCTTTGATTCAAAAAGTCTCTCTCTGGGTCTAGGCGGGGTTTATAACCAGTTTTATTTGGTTAAATTGTGATCATTGGAATGATTCTGTCATTATTATATCGAGCATCCGTGCGAAGTCCTTTTTATAATTTTGAGTTTGGATAATTTCGTAATATACAGTATTCATATATGCTATATATTCGTCGTAAGTACTCTTTTCCGTTTGTAGCATATAAGTTAGGGTATTGCCTAGTATCCATTGTACCGTGTTGTGTTTCGTTTCAGGATATCTCATTTTCTCAGGTTTCAGTATTTCCTGGATGCTCACGGTTAAAGGTGATGTTCTGTCAAGGAAGGCTATTCTTCTTCTTGCCCAAGTCCATATTTTCTGGTTTTGGTTACACGTTATTCTGTGTATCAGGGTGTCAGTATTTCCGCAATTTCTGCACCTGTCATTCGGGGATAGATGTATTTCGTAAAGTCTTCTGTTGGTTGAGATTTTTTCATTTACGACGTCATACCACAAGGATTGTGTTTTAGTGTTTAGAGTTTTATTCGTTATATTTTTCCAGATGTTGCTCCAGTTGTATTGTGGATTTTTAATTTCGATTTTATTTCTGTGGTTAGATGTGTTGATTATTTTGTAGATTTCTTTTGTTGTCTTGTTGTACAGGGTGCATCCTTTGGTTTTTGTATAAGTTGTTTCTAGGTGAAATTTTCTCATGTGTGGTAAGGTGAACTTTATCGAGGCCATGTTGAAAGGTATTTCCTCGGTGACTGGTTTTGTTTCGATAATCAAGTTATTTGTTGGGCCGTTTGGGTCATTTACCGCTGTCGTTATGGTTCTTTTGAGGAATAATGCGCAGCATCTTTCGCGTACGCTTATCATTCCTATGCCTCCTTTACCTAGGGGTAGAGTCATTGTTTTGAACGCTGTTTTGAAGATCTTACCCCTGCTTGCAAACCACCCGAGCATATTCTGTATCCGATCTGCAATTGTGTCGGGTATCGGCAGTACTTGGGCGATGTAGACCATTTTACTCAATAAAGATACTTGTACGACTTTAGCCTTCTGTATTGCATCCAGATCTCTATCACAGTGCATGTTTATAACAGCCCTAATTTTTGGTAGTGTTATGAGCCAGTTTTTAGTTATTGTTTTCATAATGTTCTTTTGAAAAATAATGCCTAATGTCTTATGTTCTTCTACTTGCTCGTACCAGATGTCTGTTGGAGGTGGGATCTCTGCCTCACTTATTTGGAGCAGTGCAGTTTTCTTTGGGTTAAGTTTTGCGCCTGTTGCTTCCGTGAACGTTGTGATTATTTCCCGCGTTTTTTGGATGTCCTCCGCTGAAGTTTCGGCTATACAAATGTCGTCTGCGTATCCTCTGCATGTAAATTTGTATCCGTTTAGATATATGCCTGTTAAATTTTGGTGACATTTCTCAAGCAGGGGTTCCGTTGCCAGTGCGTACAGGATCATTGATAGCGGGCATCCTTGTCTTATCGATCTTTCTATCTTGACGGGCGCTGACAGGTGTCCGTTTATAAGAAGTTTTGAATGTGTGTTTGTAATTATTTTCTTTATTACTTCCACGAATGGGGAGCCAAATCCTTTATGTTCCATTATTTTTAAGAGGTAATTATGTTCAATTCGGTCAAATGCTTTTTCAAAATCGAGGAATAGTAGAGCAGATGGCGTTTGTTTTTCTGCATTTATGCTAATGATATCACGATATTCGCACACAGTATATAAGATGCTACGTCCGGGAATAGCACTGGTTTGATGAGGTCCTAAGATTTTCTCCATGAGGGGTTCCAGTCTAGTTTTGAGGATTCTCGTTAGTATTCTAAAGTCTGAATTTAACAAAGTTATTGGTCGTATTTCATTGATTTGTTTGATCTGGTTGCCTTTGGGTACTAGCACTATGATGCCCTCTGTGAAGGCGGTGGGAAGATTTTCCTCTGTCCATAAGTCGTTTAGAATCTCTGTTAACTTATTTCTTAGCATGGGCCAGTAATGAATATAAAATTCTATGGGTAACCCTTCCGGTCCTGGGGATTTCCCTCTTGCTGCTTTGTTTATCGATGTATGAATTTCATCATGGTCAAAAATTCTTGTTAGAGTTGCCGATTCTTCCACACTTGCTGTGTTACTTGAGTTGGATATTAAATCGGCGATTGCCGCCGTACTAGTTGGAGTTGACTTAAAAATATTTTTATAGTGCGTGGTAATTTCTTTAATTATATCTCTTCCGTCCTTGATGTTTTCTCCATTTTCTTTAATTATATTGGTTATTAAAGTTTTTTTACTCCTTTTTGTGCTCCTTATAAGGTGGTACAAGGCTGCCATTTCTTTGGTTGCGATGTCAGCCGGTTTTGAAGTTGTCAGGAGTTTGTTTGCTTGCATATTTTGTAATGATAGGATCTTGGCTTTGTATTTTTTTATTTTTATATTAGTATCGACAGTTATGGTGGGCTCTTGGTATAATTCCTTGATGCATCTGTAATAATACTCAATTGTGCCCTTCATCCAATAGTTCTTTTGTGTCCCCCAGGAGATTAAGGTTCGTTTTAGTTTCGGTTTCACATGTTCAACCCACCAAGATAGTGTGCTTTTATATTTTTTACAGTTTTTTAGACATTCGTCCCAGACACTTTTGATTTCTTCGTCTAGCGCCGGGTCTTCAAGCATAGAGATGTTACATTTCCAGAATCCTTTGCCTCTGCTAACTAGCTGCCTCTGCATGTTGACAGTGCATTGCATACTGTTGTGATCTGAAAAGCTTAGAGGAAAAAAGTTTGCACTGGTTGTTTTGGTTCGGAGAGTCTCCGTTACATAGATCCTGTCGAGTCGGCTTGCCGAGTTGTTTGAGACATATGTGTAGGCTTTGGCATTTCCGTGAATGCATTCCCATGCGTCGTGAAAGTCCATCCCTCGAATGAGGTTAGTCAGCTCCCTGCACCCATTGAAATTTGGGGTTTGATCTTTTTGGCTTAGTACACAATTAAAGTCGCCTCCCATTATTATTGCGCCTGTGGTATTTCGCAGGAGATAGGGTAGCTCTGTTTTGTAGAAGTATGCTCTTTGGGCTCGATTATTATTGCCAGAGGGGGCGTAAACATTGATTATTCGCGTGTTATTTATTGTAGTTGCAATGGCCCTGCCGTTTGTTAATGTTTCTGTACTAACCGTCTCAATTCCCTCTCTAATCACGAGGGCCGTTCCCGTGTTGGTTTCTTTGGAGTAGTTGATTATTCCATCGTATCCAGGGATGTTTAGTTCGGTAAAAGTCACTTCTTGTAACATTGCGATGTCAATACTGTTTTGTTTAATATAATCCGCTAAGCATTTTATTTTGAATGGCGTAATTACTCTGTTCATATTTACAGTTGCGATGCTATAACTTTGATTGCTTGTCATTGGTTATTTTACGTCTCATCAGATCCCTCCATTACTTCCTCGTACCAGCTGTCTTTACTGAGGAGTTTTGGTTTATCTTCTTCTCTTATCTTCTGATCGTTTACGTATTTTGGTGTGTCTTGTCCTTCATTTCTCGCTTTTGTTGTTTCTTCTTCTTCTTCTTCTTCTTCTTCTTGTCTTGATTTGGCGTTATTTGTTGTTCGTTCTACTTTCTCTGCTATTCTTTTTACTGGTTTGCCGTTAATTTCAAGTCGTTCACTGAGAGCTCGGCGTTTTTTTGCTATGTATTGACTTGCGGTATTGGCACCATCCTTATTTGCACTTCTGCTAGATTGTCTTGTTATTCTCTTCTCGCTTATTTCTTTCTCGGCTTTGTTATTGATCGTTGAGCTGTGCATTTCAATCCGTTGTTTTGTTTCTGAATCTTCTTCTGCCTGGTGAGTTTTTTTATTTGTAAATGTTTCTATGTGTATGACATGTTCTGGGATACTCTCTTCTTCTATTTCTTTTTCATGTAATTTCTGTTCCGGTTCTTGTTCTTCATTTTCCTCTTCTTCTTGTCCAGATTTTTCGGCTTGTGTTTCCTGTTTCCCGCCGTGCTGTTCCGAGTTGTCCTCTACATCGATCTCCATGTTTTCCGTGTTTTCCAACGTTTCTGTGTGTGGCTCACATGCTGATGTTACAGTGTGGCCTATGTTTACGCTGTTGACTTGTGCCGTGGCTTCTGCATAAGACGCTGTGTTGCTACTTTCCTTACTCGCTTCCGCGATTGTAGCATTTGCTGTTATAGTTTCTGATGTTGACAATTTTGCTCTTGGAAGTTGTAATGGTCGGCGTTTTGTACACTCAGATCTTAGATGTCCTGGTTCATTGCAAACAGAGCATGTGCGCGGTTGTCCCTCATATATTATTAATGCTTTGAAACCCTGTATCATTATATAGGAAGGTATATATTTTTTTAAATCAATTTTCACACACCGTATGCCGTTGTTTGCTTGGAATCTGAACTTTTGGCTCCATTTTTCGTCCGTCGCCGTTATTATTTCACCATAGTTTCGGATTGCTGCCGTTACACTAGCGTTACTAATTTCAAATGGTACATTAAAAACTCTTACTGATCGTAGCCCCAGCCCTGCGTGGCTTATATATACGGTACTTACGGTTCCATCTGGGTTCTGGTAGTCGGCTTTCCCTCCAGTTTTCTCAACGATAGTATTGCATAAGTTGTCATTTGTCATTTTAACGTATACTGCATAAGTCAAGAAGTCCATTTGGATTCCATATACATCTGCGTCTGTCAAGTTGAATTTTTCATACAGCCATTCATGGAAGTCATATGCACGTGGTCTTGTCTCCTTTGCGTCGAACGCGAATTTCAGTGTATTCTTTCGTATCGTCGATTCCATTTTCACTATCGTAAACCACAAGCTAAGTTTTCGCTGATACACTCACTGAACCTCGCTTGAGGAAAGTATCGAGCAACCGCACGCGACGGCGGCTCGATGCGAACTGGCCACTGAGCTGCCTGACCGCTACACGGAAAAACAGTAGAGGGACCTCCATATCCAACGCGTCTGTCTATCGCCGTTCAGTAGTATTTCGAAATTATGAGACAACATGTATTATTTATACAGATAATTTTTCAACCAAATGTAGACAGTATTTTTCTCCTTGTTTCAAAGGATAAGTGTGCAAAGTTTCATGGAGATCGGATGAAAACTGTGGATTTGTATGAAGAACAACCAAACTAACAAACATACATACATACATTCATCTTTATATATATAGATGGATTCACTACTGAGTCAGATAATGTTCAATTTAAACATAAAAATAATACAAAATTAAAAAAGAAAACAGCCTTTCAGTGGATTGACTGATAGACTGAAAGGTGAGAATTGAATTTATTGTACAGCTAATTCGTGTACAATCTATGGATTTTACCACCAGCAGAAGGTAGAGGCATTTGATTACTTGAATCTATTATTACTTAGTGACACCGACTAATTATATTTGTCATTTTAAGAGAAGCCTAGCTACTGGAAACGAAAAGAATAATACCTTTTAAGCTTTTCTGCGTGGTGCCCAAATACAGCCATAACCATGAAATTTATTTCTCTTAAAGAAATAAGATTTTTTCTCAAACTTAAGACAGAAATATAACTTTATACATGTACAGTATATATCTACATATATCTACTACTTCTCAAGGGTAAGATACCTGATTTCGTGCAGACTCTACAAGACTTTTAGGTAGTTTCCTTCTAAATAAAATAATTTTTATGTCATGCTTCTCTGACATTTCTCATCGGCGATCTATGAATCAGAATATTTGTTTCTTAGAGGCTGCAATTTTCGAGAGAGCTCATTTTGGGAGGGATGAATTAAGTAATTAGTAATGAAGATTTTCTCCACAAAACCTACCCAACTGAATAGGAAGGTTTAAATAGAATTTATTACTCAATGTAATCCCTGAATGGCAACAGTTCGTTGCTAATTTTATTCGCCAACGCAATTGTTCTTTCCAGTTCGAAATGGGGTGAAAATTTTGCTCTGCACTCTGTGAGGTTTCGCTAGTAGTATGCTTCCACCGTAGTAAACCAACCCACATTGACAACACTGCTACCATCATCCTGTTCAACGCGGTTCAGTGTTATTAACCATAGTGCATAGGGTCAGAGCCATCTGCGAGCTATTAGATTCTACATTTGGACGATATGTTTCCGATTTTCCACCACCAACATCAGATTATAATAGGTCTTGGAGCAAGACAACGCAATTGCTTCCAGCACGTGCAGATCAAGGAAATAGAGGTAGGCACCTTTAGGTTATTCTACCCGCAAAGAGCCAATCCTTCGGAAGTTACACGATCATGCTAGAACATATTTAAGGCGTTTGACGTGGAGGACTGCGTGTATAGAACATCTACCTTTCTTCTAATAAAAATTGCTACGTCATATCGAGTGTGATGGGCGAGCGGTAACGCTTTGGAATCGCATTCGGCAGTACGCGGATTCGAAATCCTGTCGGGACATCCAGATTTCGGTTTTTCATGGTTTTATGAAATCACTCCTGGTGAATGCCGGAATCGTTCCTTCGCATAGCACTGGCCAAATTCCCTCACGTTCTTTGCCCCCAGTTGTTTCACGCTTCTAATTACCTTGACGTCGACTAGAAGTCAAATCATAAGCACAAAAAGCTTACGTCTCCTGATTCTGGCGATGTTAATTTTTATCTTTACTCGGAGTCAATGATTTGAGAAAATTTAACTACCGTTCTGCCCATACTGCACCATGAAATGTAGTGCCAAATGTAGTTCAAGTTAAGGAGATTGTTGACCGTTTACAATCTTTTGCAGCTGCGGTAAGGAGTACGTCAAACAGATTCATTCCACATTCAACTTGCACTTTTTTCGTTTTCTGCAATTTCTTCCAAAATCGTAATCGAACAATCATTTTAAAAATCTAGAACAAGGGCGGTGTATTATCTGGTCCAACAATTCTGATACAATTTTAACATTTTTCCTTCGTTTTCGTATGACTGAACTCTCAAGAAGCAAAATTCAACTTCTGTAGCGTCATCGAACCTGTTTCAGGCTACCAACAGAAAAGATGTGTGTGTGTGTGTGTGTTTTTTTTTTAATTAAAAAGCAAGATGCGTTCCATTTGTTCAAAATATATTAGAACATGTTTTTGCGATTGATCAAAATTTTAATTCCCTCGCAGGTAGTCAGGAATTATGCTAATGTCAGTACCGATAGTTACTAAAGTTACATCCTTTCATTCTGATGTTTCTTCGAACGAGAAACGTACTGTAGCGTTTGGCTTACCGAGATGAAATATCTAGGTTGCCTCTACACTTTTCATCTACATCTACATATATACTCTGTAATTCACAAAACTGTCGGTGGCAGAGGGTGCTCAGCACCAACACTAATATCTTCGCAATGCATTACAATCCCGTATGGTACAAAGGAAAAGGAATTCATATAAGCATAAATGCGGCATCTTATTTCTCTAATTTTATCTTTCCTGCCATTGCGACTGAAATAGGTTGGTGGACGAAGTATTTCACCACATTCATAAGTGAAAGTAGGTGTACGCATGTTTAGCAACAAGTTCAAACGAAACGTGTGTCGTCTATCTATCAGAGACTCCCAGCCCAATCTACTAATCAGCTCTGCGACGCTTTCGTAAGGACTGTAACAAGCGGTCACGAATCAAGCGGCTCTTCTCTGTACTATCAATCAACCCCTTACGAAACGGATCCCAAATGGCACAACAGTAGTTTGCTATCTGCTTTGTTTGTTAATTACAGTTTTTCAAGATTCGACCTATGAATCGCAGCCTAGGATTGCCGTTCGACGTTGTCAATATAAACATCGTGGTGCCTGCGTTATGAGGCCTGGTATCGACGAGTGGTCGCCGTGGCACTTGTACGTGCGTCGCGCCGCGAGGGCGCCCGCCCTGCTATTGATCCCGCCGCCGCTGCGGGCCGGCTCCAAGACTCACATCAAAGGCCCGCACCACCAAGTACTAAGTAAGACACACACAAATACTTTCACTTTGTTTGGTCTAAACAAATCTCGTATGGCCTTCAAGACCGGGTGGTCATTCCGCCTATGTGTTGCTTCATTCGCCCTAAAGGTTAAAAACAACTTTAATGTAGGAGTTGTACATCTGAGCATCCAGTAGTACTTCACACGACAAAAGCAGGGGTTTACAAGAGATGAGCTTAGGTTTAACGGACAGCAAAAAATTCAACCCAGGGCGAGATTTAATCCACGGAATTTTAGACCTCCACTCAGGCCACCAGGTCGTTCTTTACTTAGGTTAATCAGGTGGCTTTGTATTTATTGACAGAATTATTTGTTAAAAGTCTACTGCTTGCTAGAATAAAGGCGGTTAAAACTGCGAGCTAATGCTTAAGAATTTCCTAGAATCTTCATAGTCCTAGATACGGCTGCATGATTTCTACGTCCATCTGTTATTTGATTGAAATGCAATTTTTATGTTATTAGTAGCAGAATTCGATTCTAGCGAGTTGCCTATCCAAATATGGCCGCAAGTATTTTTAATTAAATTTTCAAAAAAAAAAAAAAATCAAAAAACTTCGTTCACTTGTTTTTTTTAAAAAAATAAATTATAATTCATTTCAAAGAGAGACATGTAAAGAACATAAAAAGTTGGGGATTCCTATGTAAAGTTGGCCGCAAGTTGTTCTTCATACGTCTCTCATTAAAATGAATTATAATTTAAAAAAGAAGTGAATGAATTTTTTTGAAAATTTAATTAAAAATACTTGCGACCATATTTGAATAGACAACCCGGCAGAATCGTATTCTGCTACTAGTAATTATACATAAAAATTGCATTTCAATCAAATAACAAATGGACGTAGAAATCACGCAGCCGAATATTAGGCTATCAGTATTTCAGATTCTCAGTAACTGCGACACTACATCTTCAACAAGTTATGTTCACACTTGAAGTCAACAAAATTAACTGAATTCAGGGACAGTACTAAAGAAAACAAGGGCTTGCACAAATAAAACCACTAAAATGAATATTATTTTAAGCACTGGAATGTAATTTGATTGGATTATTTGTGCTTCTTTACTAACTATTTTTCATTTCTTATTTAAATTACGCATATTCTTTTATACTAAACTAGCTTCCAAGACAGTCAAAAATGAAAGCGTGAATGCCTTGTGATGGCAGTTCATTTCATCGTATTTTTAATTAAATAGTGATATTATTAAATTATCCTCATAACCTTAATATTGTAATGATGTACGTATTTATATATCTTCTCGTTCCATTGCTCATTCCTATTCTTGATTAATGTGTGTATTTAAACGAAATACTTGCCCTATGATGTTTTGTTTCAAATTTTAATCTGAAGGGAAAATATAGTGAGGCACTATAAAAGCGTAAATTAGTAACGTAAATTTTTAGCTTTCTCTAATAGCTACATTTATGAACAAAGAATATTACGGAAAAAATTTAAATCGATCGAAAATAAATAAACAAAAAGTAGCTGATAGTTAAGATGTAGATTTAACGAAATGCATACCTTTCTTTATGTTTATTTTGCCTTTTAAAACGAGCTGAATCGTAACAGAAACATAAACACGTAACCTAAACTCTTAGCTCGTTATAACAGCAACATCTGTGGACATAGAAATAAAATATCTCTGGTTGTTGTTAGCCTGCCAATGATAGCTGGGTGCGTGACGTCACAGTGAAATGACGGACTCACACGATGACCAAACTGGCCTATTTTTTGTATTGATGCTATAGGAACATAGATTTCTGATTTCTTAAAGTAACGCCATGTTTACCTTACACAAAGTGGAATACAAATAAAGTTGGGAGCAGTGCTAGAAATTCGTGTGTAAATCCAGGAGTATTAGTTACTCTTAACTTTCAGACTCAGACGTAGTATGAAAATGTTCGGGAGTAATTATATAGTAACTATGAAAATGCAGATTTTATAACTTACAACCTGCTCCAACACAATTTAAAACTGTAAATAGATCTAAATGTGCAAATATATACCAAAATTGTGAAATAGGTTAATATAAGTCTTGATTTTATTGTATTTATTACGATAACTTTTAAATTTTACACAATGATCTTAATCTTCAGCAGGCACAGTAGCTGATGAGTTACTAAGTGTTTTTGATCATTTACTTGCTTGTTGACCCCTGTATTGCGTGAAGTCAGAGCAGGCCCATTGGTAGTACTTAGCTGAAGAGCCTAATGATGTGTCAGCAGCTATCGTTTCTTTTTATCGATGCTTGTAATACTTTTATCACTACTACTTGTCTTAGTAACTGGTATAAAGTTAAAGTCAGTAATTTTACGAGACATCTCTGTTAAACGAAAAACGAACGAACGCACACCGTTGAAACATCTTCTGAACTTCAGAAACGTATTATTTGAAGCTCTGAAACAGATCAATAATGCGACAGGAATTATAATTGAAATTAATGATTAGAATTAAAACTTGAACATGCAAATCTGTAAACGAAGTACTGAAATGTTGTTAGGCGTATTTAACACGCCTTTGAAGGAGATTGCAGGCGTAAAATAAAAAAATTACGCCTAACGCCCGGTGAACTTGGAGCACTGGTTGGGAGCCGCTGTTGTCTTCCTGTGGTCCGCCAGAAGGCGCTGATAGGCGGAGCAGAGTCGCTATCGAAGCCGTCCCGGGCTGTCGCATCGACTGCACGCCAGCGCCACTCTCAGGGGACAGCGAGAGCGCCGTCTTATCTTCAAACAACCATACAGACTGTAACAGCCAAAAGAAACATCAAATGCCATTTCAGCGAGAGAGGCTGCAAGGCACGACCTCATTCCGCAACCTCTCTCTGAGTCTCACAAATAGAAAGAAAAACTGAGTAGCAACATGACACAAGAAATCGCAAAGCTGAAACAAGCAAGAACATTACTAACAGACAACAGATTAGAAACACAATAGTGTGCCCTACGTTTACAGGATTGGAAAAACACGAAAACTGAAAGCAAATCGTAGCTTCTTCCGGTATAATCATGTATTCTAAAAGCATTCTTGTCGTATTCGACGGAACATCGCCGATGTCGTTCTAATAATTTCACAGGCAGCGAGAATTTTCGCATACAGATTATCTTCAGCCTCTACGGTTCCTCGTATACAAGGCTTGGAAAAAAAGTTATATACAAACAAAAATTTTCTACTATCTTATTATATAGTATAGATTTAATGTTATCATTGTAAAATATTACTCCGGCCTTTCCAAAATTACTGGATAAAGCATTTAAGATTTACTTTTGCACATTTTAAATAGTCATATTAATATACTGAGAAAGGATTCTTAAATAAGAAATAACAGGCACAAAACTTCGCGACTTACGAATCATTACGATTGAGGGTTACGAGTTTCCTCCGGTCTGTTCAGTCGCTCAGTAGACACATATCACAATACATTTTCTTGGAATATTTTAATTTCTGTCAGGAAACTATATGAAACTTACCTAAACAGACTGTCTAAAAACTGAAATAACGGAACAAAATAGCGTAAGCTTGAGTGACAAAACCAACATCCACTGTAGGAATATAGCACAAATTTATTTGTGTGATCGGTCAAGCATAATGATATAGTCAAACAGGTGCAGAAAAGTACACTCCGGTGGTTAGTAAATAATAAATATCAAAAGTAGCTTTACCTGAACCCCAGTTTTCAAATAGAAAACTTTTAAGATTATAATAATATCAGGACAGTGTCATTTATCGAGAAAGTAAATCCGCAATGTAAACATTAAATGGCTTTATCTATGTGGGTTTTTTCGCATATTTTTCAGTTTCTGCCACAAATTAAATTGCTACGTACATGAAATAATTGTTTGAGCAAACAAAGGTAAGTAACGGGTAACTTCTCAGCTCACTTTGCAGGTGCCACCGCTAAACGAACGTCAACAACCACTTGTTCATCTGTCAAACACGTTCTTAATGAATGAACGTTAACACAAAATTCTGCTTATACATTTGAATAAAATTGAATCAATTACTAGTAAATTAGGGCTTTTAAAATCATTTATAAAGATGAAAATATAAACAGTTTAAATATATTACAGCGAACGGAAAGGTAGGAAACTTTTCTGCGACTTATCCCTTAGTCACGTCGGCTATTGTTATGCATTTTAGTAAAATATATGTTTTGATATGTTTATTTCTGTGAATCATATCAGTTAATCTCAAGTATGGAGCAAAAGTTGAAGTGAATTATCAGTTAATGTACCATATTTCTCCTGAATAATCGTTGTTGGTCAACAGAAGGGCTTAGAGTAATCTCACTTCTTTGGACAGAAAACAAATCGTACCCGGATCTCTCTATTTCGCCATGTTGTTCATTCGAAGAAAATTTCATTGCAGTCAAGAGAGGCGTTTGGTCAAGAAAAATGAAGGAAATCGGCTAAAGCCTTTGTGAAGAAATCATTTCGGTTTTCGACTGTAGTGATTTCTGTAAGCGACAGAAAACCAAAATATGGATGACCACTGAACTCTCGTCTTCTCGACTATATACTAAGATCAGTTTGCCATAATCCACAGCACCATGCCTGAGGAAAGCAAAAAAAAAAAAAAAAAATGGCTTGTGCACTATCTGAAGCTGATTACTGTCTCTGGGCCACGCGGTGTCAATGGAGGCAGAACACGTAACGGCGCGTGAGCCGCTCTCAGAATGTGCAGCGCGTCACGAGGATAACTGAAGAGCGCCATCAGCGACAGCTGCTCTCAACAGCGTAAGAAGCGGCCACCACGCAACACCTGCGTCCCCAGGGAAATAACAAGCACCGCGATCCCGCGGCCACGTCGATACCGCGTGCCACAATCGACGACGAGCACACACCTGAGCCCGCGCCACGAGTGTACACTGCTGAAAAATATTACTAAATCTTCGTCTCAGATTTTAATTAAGGAATTGACTTCGGAATGAAGGATCTCTGCTTGAAACTCTGGTCAGTTTCAGTGTCGAAATCCTACATTTATAGGAGATGGTGATGAGAAAATGTACCAGAAAAGTGAGTGAACTGGGGTGTAAAACATTAGCAGATCACTGCTTAAATGTAGTGATGTAATGTGGGACCCATGTTTTGGGTATCAAATGCTGGAGTTTGAGGTGGTGCAAAACAGGGCCGCTAGAGAATATCTGATATGATAAAGAAGCTAGACTGGGATTCATTGGAAGACATGAAGAGAGTAAAGATAGTGCTAGGAGTATACAGGCGAATATTGGTGATGAAGGTTGAAGATGCTGGAACAAGAATTAATATTAGTGTAAAGAAGGGGAAAAAATGACTATTATCGCAAGCTGACAAACGATTTCAGGAAAAGGGAGATGATTTTTTTTCTTTTTAGGTAAGGCAATCAGGGATGAGAATAGATTACCAAGGGGAGTAACGAATTCCGATATAGCAGCTGGATCCATTTAACACATACCACGCTGTCTCTGCGAGTACCAGATCAGATCTCGAGATACCCTATTAAAGGCGTATTTAAGATCCGAAAAAGCTATGTGCAGTTTTTTTCTCTTTTTAAGGTGCCTTTCCATGAAAAAACGTGTGACGTAAATAGCATCAATCATACCTGTGCCTTTCATGACACCGCACTGGTTTTGGGCTATCTTAACTATGCTTCGAAGTCGTACATCCACAGTGTGCTCAAAATGGTAGTTTATTCATATAACGATGAAAAATATAATTTCAGTATTCTTGCTATTTCTCACAATTATTCTCCTAGTTTGCACTTGATGTGGTCAACGAGTTTCATAAATTTCACTTCTCCATCTTCTAGGCCGTGAGCAATTCCTTGTTTTCATAAACGATTAAAATAATTCTAGTCATTTATTCATAATTTTTACTTACCTCCGTGCAGGAGTTTGAATTGCTAATTACGTTTACATGCAGTTCGGTTGTTGTTCCGTTTTAATTACGGAGCTACATGTTTTTTCCGCAACCTCCGCCTTCACACAAGCAGTGCAGGTGCCTTTGGCGGCAGCCGCCTGAATATATTCCGCCGGAGTCGGCACCCTCACCTCCGAGATCAAACACCGCGCAGAGCGAACCTCGACTCCAAACAGAACACGTCTCCTCACACAAACAGATCAACGAAACTTCCTGGCGCGCACTTACGTTGTTAGAATTATGATTCGTAGAAAAAAGAGAAATAATCTACAGGGTGCAACGAGGCAATATTCCTGACTATTGACTTGGGATCCCACGGATTAAATTTTTATATTTTCTTGATTTCTTTTTTTCATGTAGGAATTCCAGTATTGAAAGAACCAATCTGACATTCATTTGGAGAAGGTTATCTTCGGAGACTTATGATTACAAAGGCAAATATCACTTTGTCATACCGTATTCTTATTTTTTACTTTTTTTTTAATCTGAAATTTTTGCTGACATTTAATAAAAATAAATTTTTATAACTGATCCTAGCATCTATATCCGGATAATCAATCTAACTATTAAATACAAATTACTTTTTCTCGAGTGTTAAACGAAATTCCATTTTGACGAAAATTTACCATATTTGTTAGTTTAAGTTTTCGTAACTTTGGTAACGAAAAGAAAATTTTCAAATATCACCGAATCAATATTAGTAAAATATACAGAAGATATAACCATTCTTCTAATAATTGAAATAATAGATGTTCGTAGTGAAAAAGAATCAGCAAATGTAATTGTGACATTGCGCATGAGAGTATCACCTGTTTGTACTCCAGTGAACATCAGCATCCTTCTTTAATATTATAAGTAACAGTTCTGTTAAAAAATTCTGAAGAGCGGTTTTTTAAAACGATGGTAATAGTTCACAAACATTTTAATAATAATAATAATTCTTTCGATTAATTAAATTCCTCCCACGAGTTGTCGGTAATATTTTTAGTGGATTTCAACTTATTTCACAGGTCATACACTTATTATTTAGTGATCGTATTACTTTTGAATTGTGTTCTTTACATCTACTGTCAATTTAAATACCTTCTTTTGAGTTACTATTTTATTTTATAAATAATTAACATGGTCCACGACAATGACATAGAACGTAAAAACCTCGCAGGATTACTGCTACGAGTCTCTAGAGTGTGAACAATATCATTGACTCTTACCAATTTGGGCATGCAATGAAATTGGCTGGAAACCTGGTGTGATTCTCGGTCTTTTTATTCTGAATGATGAGAACAGGGATTTTAAGTTTTATGAAGAGATACAATGTGACTTACTTAGAATCTCTGAATTGAGGAGCTTATGAAAAGTGAATCAGCCACTTTAACGCGATAGTAAAGACGCTAAAAGTAATTTATTGTTCTGTTACTCTAAAATTCTTTGTTCGTAGTTATGTAATGATCCACTGAAGTCGCTACTGTATTGCATTTCTCTCGCCAGAGGGACAACTTGGCTAGCAATAGAAGTGAATAAATTAAGTAGTTAATTAGTGTTGAATCATGACTTTTCAGATTCGATAAAAAAATACGATTCAGTATCACAAACAAACATTATTCACACAGAGGATCTTACAACTCAGTATCTCACAATGTTTGTTTGTGAGGTGATAAAAATTCTGATTAATAAATGTAGCTCTGAAATTTGCCAAATATACGTGTGATCTTATTGGAAAATTGAAAAATGTTGAGGGTTAATATCTGAAGTCAGAAACTATGTGGTTCACGATAACAATAAGACGTGTATTGCATTTAGCACGTCATATGTTTAGAGCTAATGATGTAACACTGAATTAAATAATTTGGTTTCTTACAATTTCATGCGCCCACAATTGTTCCGTGTAAATTCAAAACCGAAAGCTTTTATGGTAGCTTTTTATCATCGTATTGTAGCATACGAATTTTTTTAAAAAAAAAATAGCAAAAATTCTTTTTGTTTCTTGTGTAAAATGAAATCGGACATCTTTTAGCTACTCGTTTTTCTTTTTTATCACATATGTGTTTGTTACGACTAAACAAATCAAGTTATGAAATGTTGGAGATATTACAAGTTTATACAACTTTGTTGACGAGATGGTATTTCATTATTGAGAAATGTCTAGTTGGCATTGTTGTAAAATGGCAAAAGATTACATAAATGAAGCTAGCGATCATGCAAAAATGCTGTATACGAATTATAAAAAATTTATTTTTTCATAGGAGGTATAACGTGTAATTTGTGGCACGCGTATGTAGACTTGACAATGTCCAGTCACAGCTCATTGTTATTTTTCAAGTCTTGAACCGATCTGCCTTTTCACAAATTTAGATTTTTTATTCACGTTAGAAAACTAGAAGCTTAATTTCTTAAAACATGACAACATAGCACAAAAACGCGATAGCAAGAATCAAGCAGTATTAATTCTGATCAGTGGCTATTTTATTGGAAACAAGAACTTATCCAGTAACCTGTGATGATATTTTATAATAAGCTTAATTACAGTGTCTATCAAATTACGGTAATGTAACTGTTTAAAATGACTTGTTGTCATTGACGTATATTCTCTCGTTCGGTACCAACAGCAACCAATCTGTTCGAAATCTTAATTATTTTATTTTTTTTTACATCGATTTGAAAGCATAATTTCAACATTATTTTTGTATATTGCTTCTTTCTTTTTTATCTTTCTGTGAAGAGGTTTGCTAACACCACTTCTGTTTTTCTTGCCAAACATTTCCCACTGCGAAAGCCACCAGACAAATTGCACCTCCTTTTCTATGCGCCTTTCTGATATTCAGTTGTTTGTCGTCCCCATTTTGCCTGTTTGATCACGAGTCTGCTGACAACTCCAATTTGGTCTGTTTTGAACTTGTGTAAATGGCCCTGTGTATGTTTACACGATCTGTTATTGTTTCGATTTGCGTGAACAAGGGCGGGAATGTATTTTGCTGAATGTGTTTATCAAGTTGTTTCATTTAGGTGTAGTTTGTGTGTTTCGGTCAGCAGGAATATAGTTTATTCCGTTAGGTTTATATGATCGCTGAGTATCTGAGTGTCATTGGTTATTGCTTTTTCTATGTGGTAGTTTTTTGTGTATATTGAAGTGGTTATGTTTGAAATTGCCGCGGGGTGGCGCCGCACAGCGCATAACAGGTTGGCTCTGCTGTAGGGTATGGTTGGACGTGGAAAGCCATAGTTAAATCTTAGATAGGGAGCTAGGGTCCTCCACAATGCCTAGGGTCTAGATAATCGCCGCAGTCGCAGAAGCTCTTGCTGTCCTCAAAGTAAATGTCACACCTGCGCAGTAATAATATCAGCAACCATTTTCCAGTATATGTCATAGCAGAATGTCGGAGCACTTTACATTATAGCCAGTATTCAGCATACCATTTGTATATTTTGTACAGTCATGATATTAAATAGTGTACATAGTACATGTTTATGAAATCATTCATCCCGATGATCCTACCACGAATGTCTCACTCCGATCCCAGATCGACTCCTATGATCGATCCTTACCTATTCGCTCATTCCTCTCATCGAATCTGGCCAAGTCTCCGCTCCGCTTGCTGCCAGGTTCGCCATAGGTCCCCATAGGTTTACCGGTGTCCAGGTGGGGAACTCAGCGCCAACCGGATAGCATGGACGCTAATAAGCACATCTACTTTTTGGCATTGTGTTTTCATAACTACATTCCAAATTGTAGATGAAATACAATTCAGTAAGTGTTTGCTACTTGTGATAAGACGACGAGGGGTGAAACCCGTAGTACATTAAAACATTAAAAATTTCCGTAAGCGTTATCTAATAAACAAATCAGTCTATCTAAAAGAAACTGCGAAAACCTGGCCTAAAGCATCGTGGCATTGGTTCAGGTGTCATTTCTGGAAGTATGTAGTAATTCCTGAACAACTTCGTAAGGTGGAACATGACTACGGACTAAAACCATCTATATTTTGAACTGTTCAGTAAAAATGTATGGCAAAAGAGACATACTTCAAAAAGACATATCTCGTCGTTACATGTTTGCAGCAGCATTTAACTAGTACTTAAGGTTCAGTCAAGCCAGTAATTTTTATTTCAACGAATACTGATGTGTTTTGTAAAGATCCAGCAAATACTCACTTATCCTGCCTAGTCGTATGTCTATTATGAATACAGAAAGAATGGTAGAGGAAACAAAGGTTTGGTGGAGACATTTGAGGAATTATACAAAGAATATTTGGATAGAATTACCCGTAATCAATTACATATTGCTTTACATGCTATTACCGGTTTTTATAACATATTTTAATGAAATTATGCGTATTCGAACAATTTGGACTTTTGTGTTGCATTCGTACACAAAATTGTTCTGAAAATGATTATAGATTTACCTACAAGAAACTGGATTTGTTATAGAATATGTATTTGATTTAGAATCTATGTTGGTGGTTTGTGTAGTTTAAATGTTAAATTTTGAAATAAACTGTTCTGTGGAAACAAAAAAGCCAAGAATTCTTCCTTATGAGAAAAAAGCATAAAATTCTAGATTTGAGCTTGAAAACTGTTGAAACAGATAAAAGTAAATGCGTTTAGTCTTACGACATGCTGGTAGTTTGTAGTTACAGCGCATTCGACGTCCATCACGGCTGAACCAGCAAATTATCAAGGATTCCTCTTAAACAAGCTTTTCTATAAGTGAATGCCAGTTTTGAACGCTGGCTTCTTTAGAATGAGCTAATAGATTACTTTGTTTCAAATCCATGCAAAGATTGTTTATCTCTCGCAATAATTTTCGTACTCGAAATCTGAGATATCCATAACAGAGTATATACCTCTATGGGAATCGCACACACAATTCTACGCTGTTTTCAAAATATGATTTTACATTTTTAATATACTTTTATGATCCTAATTAGGTTAAAAAATGTGACAGGTTGTGAGTATGGAACGATGTTTGAAGGGAATACGAGTTACCACTTAGATTTGGGAATTGGTCCAGCTATCCAGATTCCTATGCTTCCGGAAATCACTGCAGACATATTTTTATACAGTTTCTTAATATAGGCGATGTTCTGTTTCCTTGTAGACCCAGTCCTAATGACTATTGACGAGTCATAAAATTACACTCGAGAAGCAGAGAGACGAAATTGGAAGTTAATTGCCACTTGCAGAGCACTGTAGGTCCGAACACTCAGCTGACTGCTAACCTGCTCCAAACAAATCAAACCTTCCGCTCGCAATGTGTTGCTGCACTGTGGGGAGCCAATTAGGCTACCCGCGACACAAAAGCACAGTAATTGTTTCCGGCGCTCCGAACAGTCGACGCGATAAACCCACAGCGACAAGGCCTGTGTACCGTGAACACGGCGAAACAGACGTTACAAGAGCACTGAATACACCAGTCGAGAAGTCCACGTACGAATCTCTGTGGCCAGCATAGCCTTACTATATTGACACTAGTCTTCCAGGGGAAGATACTTTACGGTACAAACCGATTGTGCATTTTCCAAAACAGGAACTGATGCTTCTTTTTCTCTGTTTCTTATCACAGTTATTACAAAAAAAATATTACAACTTTGAGGTAAAATATATTGTAATCTTTGTTTTCTACCTTCTTTCTATTGTAGCGCCATGATTAGCAGCTATGTTTATTGATTTATGGAAGACTCCTAACTACGCCAAAGGGGCAGAGTGAACACTCGTTCTTGATAAATACAGCAATGCTTAGTATGTTTATAGATTCGCTCCGAAGAAGAATAAGTAGAGAACAGCTTATCATATTGTGATTGCAGATCCTGAAACTGAACTTCTAATGCTTACTGGCTAAATACCTGATTATTAGTACATCCACTGAGAAACCGTAGAGCTGTCTGCACACTGAAAAACGTATTCATAAAGGCAGATACACTTTTCTCATAACAGCTAGATATTCTCGTTACAAATAGGCCTGAATTATTCACGGACGTTTCTACCACAACGGGAATAAGTGATGAGGAAGCAGTAATTAACAACCAACCGCAAAAAGAAAAAAGAAAGGATCGTTTACAGATTCTAAAAGGCTTCAAAAGAGTGTTTTAGAAAGTTTTTGAGGCATAATTACCTTACCTTTAAGTGGCAAGAGGCACCGTTGAAGAGATGTGGCCTCTCATTCATACGTATAGTCACGGAAGGTATGGATTTGTATATACCGAAACGGACAATCAGGAAGGGGAATGATCCCCCATGGTGTAAACGTCACGTTAAAAGGTTACTCAAATAACAAAGTAAGATACATGCACGATCAAGAAGGACGATGCATCGGACTGATTTAGATAAGTAAGATGAGATTAGGGGACATATTAAGAATGCGTTACAGACGATGCAGTTATCTATAGGGAAATAAGGTGCTCTGATGATTGCTCAGAAATTCAGCGTGATTTGGATGCTATTTCTGAATGGTGCCATAAATGGCAGTTTACACTTAATTTTAAAAAGTGCAAGGTAAAGCAAATAATTAACAAAAAGAATCAGTTTGTTTACGAGTACAAAGTAAACAATTCAGCTGTTGACACGGTTGATTCCCTGAAGTATCTGGGGGTAATAGTACAAAGTAACATGAAATGGGACTTGCAAATAACTTCAGTCGTAGGCAAAGCTAATTCTAAATTACGATTCATATGTCATATTTTGAGGAATTGTAATGTTCGTACAAAGGAAATAGCGTATAAAACACTAATGCGTCCGCATCTGGATTACTGTTGTGGAGTTTGTGATTCGTATTGCAAGGGCCTAATTGAGTCAGTGGAGAGGGTGCAGAGGAGAGCCGCTCGATTCGTGACTTGTAGCTACAGGCCTTATGAAAGCGTCACAGAATTGATACATAGATTAGGCTGCGATCGTTTGGAAGACAGATGACGTCATTTGCGTTTGAATTTATTGGAGAATATGCGAAATTCTATTACCTACGAGTGCAGTGAGTACTTTTTCCGCCAACCTATTTAAGTTGCAATGACCGGAGGGATAAGATTCGAGAAATGCCATTCTGAGGTATTTATGTATTCTTTCTTTCCTCGTATTATTCGGGATTGGAATGCGCAGGATTAAGATTGGTACTTAGCACCCTCTGCCATTCACAATTGCAGAGTATGGATGTAGATGTAAATGTAGAATATTTCATTGTAGTGTACCAGTGCTAATAGTAAAAAGAAATAGATATGTAAAGTTATTTTTAAATGATAATTTTCGTCATTGCAAAAATCATATGCTTCGTAACCATATCCAAAAACCGAACGTGGTTTTACCTCAAAGTTAAAATAATTTTAGTAATAACTGTGATAATAAACAGGGAAAAATAAGCATCAATTCATGTTTTGGAGGATTGCACAATCGGTTTCGCAGTTATTTCTATATAACAACATCCCTGCTACAGCAATTATCTCTGGTGAGCGTTAATAGTTTTGCCTCACATTTGTAAAACGCAGGTTTGAATCCCCGTCCGGTCATCCAGCTTTGGGTTTTCCATTGTTTCCCCAAATCACTCTTGAGAAATGCCGGGATAGTTCCTTCAAAAGGCCATGGCTAAATTACTTGCCTCCAGTCGTTAACCACCTCTAATTGCCACTATATCGACGAGGCGTAAAGCCGTAAACAAAAAATAGTCTTTCCGCAAGATAAAAATAAATTCTTCGCTAATGTTTAATTATGTTTTTAGGTTCAAAGATACACTTATGAACTTTTAACCCCATTTATCCATCAGAACAATATATCTCTCCTGAAGTTGGAGAAGTTTATAGAAGTAATATGGTGAATAGTTAACAAAAGAATCAGTTGTACCGAGCTTGGTGGTTGAGCGGTTAACGCTCTGGGAAGACGCCGGTTCGAATCCCCGTCCGGTCATCCAGATTTGAATTTTTCATGGCTTTTCCTAACCACTCCAGGCGATGCCGGGATGCTTCCTTCAGAATGCCATGGTGAAATTCCTTCCTATTCCTTGTTACCAGTCCTTTCCCGCCCCTAGTGACTTCGACGAGGCATAAAGCCATAAGTAAGAAAAAAGAATCAGGCGTGGGACACCATTAATGTTCAAATATTTGATTTGTAAACACGTTTTGTTATAACATCGGAAGCAGGTTAACTCACGTACCAATTGCATCATTACAGAATAATGCTACTGTCATGTCCTGAAGAACCTCTGCATCGTATGAAGCCCCAACCAATTCTAAAACTCTTTTCTGTAGGCAATGGTATTCAAGTGAAAAAATATTTAAACATTCCAGATAATTTGTAAACTGACTTGTTACTGGTGGAGCCACAAAAAAAAAAAAAAAAAAAAAAAAAAAAAAAAAAACCTTCCCTGCTCCCTGCTATAACATATAACAATTTCCTCTGGATTTTTCTGATATACAGAAGTCTAGATCTGAAATTTTCAGCCCCTGTGACCTGACTTGATTCTATCAGTATAATGCTCCATACGTGCAGGAAACACTTACAACAAAGTTTTCTAATATGCATGGAGCAATAATCGAAACAAAGTTAATAATCAAATTATGCGTCAATATGTATTCCTTTCTACATATCACTGTTATTACAGCTGATGATAAAGTGTCTATGGTTCCTTGTTTGGAGAAACCTCCACAAATGGTTGCATGCTATCTGTGAAGTAAACGCCAGCGAATTTTGAGGACAGACAATGTCATACACATTGTAATTAACCATTGTCGAGCTTCGAAAGAGATATACGTTTTTTCATAATATCATCTGTAAGATACCTTGACGATTATAACTACTTTGGCCTAATGTCGGATAGGATCATTCGTGTCCTAGAACGAAAACCAAACTTCATTCAAATAAGTCGTTGTTCAGATGCACAGAACAAGCGCATTGAAGTCTAAAAATCCCTTTACGCTTGATTCCAACGTTGAATTCATTGATTTGATGGCTCATAATGACTCATCTATTTATAAATTTAACTTGAAATTTGTTGTTAGTAGTGCTAGAACCAAGCTTATTCTGCAATTGAAATCCACCTAATTTCCGTACTGTCTTCTGGATATCTTGTGGTTTCCACTGTTGCCTTGAAGTGAAGGATATTTGTTTTTCAATGTCAACTGCAGAGGTACTGAAGAAAAATGATATTTGAAATCATATGCTACATTTGTTATCTATATTTCTGGATGTTATTCTGGATCATCACCGGCAATCTAACGTAAGCGAAGGCAGTAGTATTTGTAATCTGTCCACAAATCATCCAATATATCCACTATGTTTTATTTTGTTTGTATATACTTTTAGTCGTGATAATGAAATGAAAATTTACGATATTTCCATAATTCACCCAGAATATAACGGAACCGGCTAAAAACTATAACCCAGATATACCTATTCTCCAACAAGAATTACCATAGCGGATTCGTATATGCAATTCTCCATTCAATCAGTGAACGACACAAGAACGGAAAGAAAGCAGAATTAAAACCGCCTTAGACAGAGCGCAGTTCAATTAGGCAGTGTGATCCTAGTTCATCTTCTCTAACGACTGCAACTTTTTGTGTGGCGGAATAAGAGAACGTATCATACAACAGTCATACTGTAATCAAATTTTCTGGAAACAATTAAATATAAAATACGTGTAAACTTAGCTTCTTAAAACCACGAGCCTTTTGACAGTAGTTTATGTTTTAAAATTTTACTTTAAGAAAAACAGATAACAACAGCAAAAACTTATTTCTGCGCAATACGTTTCTGCTACTGATCAGCCTCCCTCGATTGTTGCAATTCAAAACAAGAAACTATTTCCTACTTACAGATTGCATCTGTAATTCCCAACCTTACAACTACTTGTATCAAAAATCAGTTGTTATGTTGCCAACAGAACTTAAAAATACTTTTATGAATTATTTTATTTTTCATTGCAACTTTTCGTTGCGTAACAACTTTGTCAGTAGACCCACCTGATCACTGTGTGCAATGAAACCGGAAGGAAATCAGGCATGGCCTGTATTAAGAAACCGCATTCAACTGCAGTGTTTTGCGGAGCAACGGAAATCTAAAATCTGAATGGCTGGACCGCAGAGTGAGTGATTGATCAGAACAGAATCACTCACCCACGAAGCTTAGCAACACGCATTCGTCCAGTTTGACACAAGTCTCGTACTTTAGACTTAATCCTTCGTGATCGAATGATGATTGGCTCACAGATTTTCTTACTTATGTAATTTCATCAAAAAAGAGTAAACGTTTTATTCCAAGATGTTACAACATAGTTTATTTACATAAGTGTTAAAGGTATGTGAGAAAGAAATCAATCCAATTTGACATTTTAGTTTTTCCCGGCGTATTGTTGAAATAAATAATTCTCGGGTTTTCTGCCGGTTAATATATTTATTTGGATCTTTTAACGACGTTTCGGCAACTGCCATCGTTGCCTTCATCAGGTTAAATCACACTTGCAAGGACAAGACACGAATGACTCGCGAGCCAGTCCTGGCTCCTATTTATAGCCTGTTGTCAAGGGAAGCTTCACGCTGCTCTTTGATTGGTCGGCGACGTGCACACGGCCATAGACGGGGTCAAACCGGTTTGGTTGCATCTCTGCATCTCGTGGCTGCATCCCGTAGCTCAGCAACTGGATGGCATTTAGTAGATCCATGGCAGTATCTTGAGTGGTCACCCATCCAAGTAAAAACCACGCATAACGTTGCTTTAACAGTTGGCATATGCGGTCACCCATCCAAGTGCTCTCCACACTCATCGTTGCTTAACCGGCGGCATTACACGGGGGCTCCGGAACTGACCAATCACGAACGACTTATCTCCCATTGGTCGACGTGTCATGACGCCGTCTGCTCGGAAGGTTGTGTCTAACACATTGCTGTTTTAGGTCTTTTACGACTGGCTCCCAAGCCTCGCTCAGGAACAGACCACCATCTCTGTTAATGCTGTTGTCACTTAATCGAATCTCCAGCGCTTCTCTGATCACTGAGTCCCAGAAATATGATATCTTAGCCAGAACTTCAGTGTTGTCGAAGTTGATGCTGTGAAAATTTTCTATAGCATGCTCTGCTAATGCGGACTTGTCCAGTTGTAGTAACCGCAGATATCTTTGGTGCTCATTGCGGCGTTCCTCGATAGTTCTTATAGTTTGTCCGATGTATACATTGCCGCATTCACAAGGGATCGAATAAACTCCCGGAACTCGAAGCCCAAGGTCGTCTTTCACCGTGCGTAACATATCACGTATCTTCATAGGTGGACTGAAGATACTCCTTACGCCATATCGTGCTAAGATTCTTCCGATTTTTCCAGAAGTATTCCCGGCATAAGGCAACACAGCGACGGTTTTTGGAGACTCTTGTTCAGGTGTTAGTTTCGGTTTCTGGGGGAGAAAGGCCTGTTTAATATGTTCTTCAGAATAACTATTCTGTCTGAAAACTTGCCGTAGGTGCCTTAGTTCTTCACGTAGGCTATCACTGTCCGAAATGGCTCGCGCACGGTGGACCAGTGTTGTCAAAACAGTTTTTCGCTGAGCTGGGTGATGAAAACTGGTGGCTCGCGAGTCAGTCGTGTCTTGTCCTTGCAAGTGTGATTTAACCTGATGAAGGCAACGATGGCAGTTGCCGAAACGTCGTTAAAAGATCCAAATAAATGTATTAACCGGCAGAAAACCCGAGAATTATTTATATCAATCCAATTGTTAGATGTTGACGGTTATAATTGTAGGATGTTGCTATTTTTTTTTTTACAGTCATATACAAACATAGACGCTGATAGCAGTAAAATACGTGGATTTAAACTGTCCTTAAGTCTTAGTTATTAAATATTGTATACGTTTAGAAAATTTAAGAAGAGTGAAACCGATCAATACGTTTATATTAACTTGGTGTGTAATAAAATGTTATAAATTCCTCCCTAAAAATACTTCACCTTGAATTTTGATCTTATGAAAAAGAAAAAAACTACAAAAAAGACCATTTCAAACTTATGCTTTAATATGGGCTAATTGTAAGATTATTAAAGATAAAATTTTTGGACTGAAAGACAATAGAAAGTGGGATTAATATAAAAAAGCTTACATACCTGTTAATCACTTTTTTAAAATTTAAACGAAGAAATTCATATCTCTTTTCATGTATTATTGAAATTCTATGTTTACACATTCACCTTAAATTACTAATCACGTTTGTCATTGAAAATGGAGAAATTTTGAGCAAGCTTTATAAAATAATAATCTTCAGTTGTATAAAACAGAAAAAAATCAAGCAGCGCTCTCACTATCAACTTGGAAAATCTTTTGATTAAAGAGAAGAGACCAGCTTTGTAGACGATACGAATCTTGTAAGCGGAAATCCGTAATTTTTCTTTGTCTTCCTTATCAAAGTGTTTTTTTTTTTCCTTTTCTTTTTCTTTCAGAATTAAAACTCTACCACAGTGATACGACATTTCATCGTGAGAGAAGACATTTCAAATTAACCCTCACCAGTATTCCACGTGGGAGAAGGTACAGACTTTAATCAAAAAGTTTGCGGAGAAAGCAGAGATAATTAAAGGGATGAGCAGACGCTGATATTGCTGAATGTGTAACCACGGCGCGCAGGGCCAAAGAGATCAAAGTTACGATACACAGCTACTCGCATGCCATCTTTGACAGCGTCCAAAAGGCAACCCGTGAGGTTATGTAACATGCTGACTGCTAGAGTATTACTTCATAACTTACTTCTTGTTAGCAGGAACGCTTTTTGTGTCTGTCTACAAACATATGGTGTAAAATTACAGAAAAAGTATTCGTTTGAAACAAGGATTTTCAGCGTTTGAATTTATTTCCGGTTATCATGACTGTTTGTATTTCATTTCTATAAAAACCAAGGCGTTTGTCTGGTGACTTGTAAGCGAAAATAGTATCATAATGTGCCTACAGGTTGGAATATAACTAACTGAAAACTGTCACACTCAAATGGACACTGCTTACCATGTTTATTTGTATGTTAAGAAACTACTTGCAATTTTTACATTCAGTATCTTTGTAACTTTAAATTAAGGAAACTCTGAGAACAAATCACATACGCACTGTGTTGAGACCGTGTAAATAACTCAAGCAACAAAAGAAAGGCCGTGACAGGGTTACAAAAGCAAATCGTGGTCATCAGTCATCATTCCAGAAAGTATAAAAATTGCACAAACCACTCACCAGGTTGCTCAGAGAAATTTTCTACGAATATTCGCATTCATCTGACTTCTTTGAAGCATCAGTAAACACCAGCAAAATTGCTTGAACAGCAATCAAATCTTGTTATTTCAATATAAGAATCAAGTTCCAACAGTGTGACGACCGCATTAATTTTTCATCTAGCATTCTATCACTAATTTTAGTCGTTTTGACATTTCTCTCTGTTCTTTCTATTCATGCTGTGGTTAAACATTTCTTTTTCGTTATTTTATTTTGCCTACTTCTTGTAACGGCGTAGCGTTATATTTTTATTTCAGTACTAATAATGGCTTTGAGTGTACAATTTGGTAAGAGACGTGTACAAATATAAAATATCCTGATTCACTTTCTGATAAGGAAGTAAAATTATCATGATCTATTGCACGAGAAAGGAAGTGAAAAATTATATGGTGTTCACATTTTAAGAAAATTCCCAAATCTGTAAAATTTTTCAGTACCTGTTGAAAATTAACCTCCGAGGACTGACCAAAGCATATTCTCTTGAAAGTCAAAGTCTGTAGAAATTCTGAATCCATCTATCCAATGCGTCCTATCAGCACCCGATACTGAGTACTTTAGTGTGACGGTAAGATCGTTCGGTACCTAGTACTGTTGTGCTGTTTATGCTGAGTTTCTGGGTTTTCACTAAAGATTCGTTACAGTTCAACAGAATTGCTTCTTAATGAGAACCAGCTTAGAGAGTAACACAGCAAGTTTACCTATGTGTACGTCATTGCCTGACTGAACGGTTGCAGAGTGTCGTCGTATATGACGAAGACTCTGGCAATATAGATGACTAGTAGGAACACTTATGCAACGGAATTCGTCCATGTCAACCATACAGCAATCGTATGTAGTAAGAACAGGACAAGTTGAGCACAACATTTAATTAAAACTACTAGACTATAGGGACCCTTTCAGCACTATTTCAGCGCTGTAATCCAAACACTACCAGCACCAACAGTAGGAAACATCATGGAAACAACATTAATAACATTTTCAGTTTGTTCACTGATGAACTAGTTTTATATATTGAGGTAAGCAATTCTGAGGATTGCTGAGAAATCCGACGCTATCGTCAGGAAATTTCAAGATGTTGTGATAACTGGCTACTTCAAGTGAAAGAAAGTGCAAGATAATGAACATAGCAAGAAGAAAGAAGCAGTTTATCCATTACTGCAAACTCATGTGTTTAGTATTTGAAAGATAAATCCATCGCTACAGAGAAATGATAAATGTAACTTTTGTGGAAGGTATTTTTTCTTCCGTACTTACAGCTCTTTGACGTCGAGATCAATGAATGTGGGAAGAGAATTTGGAAGAACAAACGGGAAGGAATTCGGTCATATGCTTTTGAAGCATTTGCCTGTATGATATCGGAAAACAATGGAAAACCGTTAACCGCTCACACACCAAGATACGCTTCTGCAAAGGAGATCCAAATGGAATCCAGGTTTCTTTATGCAAAATACTGGTTACTAATATCGAGAAAGAACAGATTAGAGCAACGCATTTTGTGCTCACTCGCTTTAGACCTTACGAAAGAGTCGTAGTTTTGATACAGATGTAGGAGCTATAGTTACCTGCAAGACATACGTTGCCGCTTGGTTTTATTGGTTAATACTTTCATTTACGAACGTACTGATGTTCTTTCCTCCCCGGTTCACAATGAAAAGATAGATAAAACCAGAGGAAAATGTGACATTATGACATTAGTATTTTTAATGCAGGGGAGTAAATGGTTTTATTGCAAGCCCTCACAGCCACCAATATTTTAATGAACTGTACAAATGTTGGGGTACTAAATGTAGATGATGAGTGAATTGTGACACGTAACTTAATCAAGCAAACTGCCCTGAAAGCTAAAACCATGGATAAAAAAAACTTTTTCCAACGATATGGGTGAACTTACAAAGAATCAGTATGAGCAGACTGCTACAAATGATTTTCCTGCAGGCGGAAATTGTGCAAGAAACTAACTTTGTCAGCAGTCAGCCTGAGGGGAGTTTGCCGGCAGTGTTGACATTTACGTCGCCGTTCGGGGATGAAGTAAGTTTCCCGCCAGGTATTGCAGGTAGTGCGATTGGGGCGGTGTGGGGTGGGGAGCACAATTTCCGGGGTGCGGCGCGGCGTGACGGGGCAGGTGGTTCTGCCAGTAAACACCCGCCCCTCTTCACACACACCTCATCTTCTTTCTTTTTCTCATTTTCTCCTCGTCCACAATCTGCAAATTTCCAACCCACTGACACAGTTCTGTAAGCCTTGAGACAGTCGTTACACTGATTTGTTTTATCTTTTGTTAATCACACAGTTTCAGTTTTCAAAACAAAAATTGTATACTCATTATTTTAAAACTAAAACTGATTTTGCTTCCAACTATTGAAACGCATACAATCATAGAAATACTTTCATACAACTTCAGAAGTTTCCCCAATTTTGAATAAAAATTTAAACATTCTCTTTTACGATTGATCAGCACCGTACAGAATCTCTAAATGGATACAGACGTACTTCTTCGGAACGCTTCTTAACCGATAGAGAATACAGAATACACTATCTCTTTACCTCTTTCAGCTGGGTTCAACCTACTACAACTGGTAAAAGAAACGAGCAGATATATATATTGAACTGGATATAGTAGACTTCAAGTCTCTGAAATGGAGTTTTTATGTACCACGCTTTAGAGTACTCGAAAGGCAAAAGTATAAATACCAGTATGCCAAAATCCTTACAGCAGTCTCGCCTTTGATGGTACGGAAATGTTCAAAGGATAGAGGAAGAAAGTAAAGCAAAGGGAAAAGAAGGCCCAAGAAGAAATGGATAGATCAAATCAATAAGGATCCGGAAGACACAAGGCTGGTTTGGGCGATTACTCACGAACATCAGTTATTCAAGAACAGGAACAAGTGGAGAGTTGTCGTGGCCAGCACCCAGGAGACTGGAGCTGGAAAATAATGATGATGATGATGACGTGAGAACACTTTGCATTAATTATTCTGATATTATGGAGTTATAACGAATACTCTAAGACATAAAGTAGAAGAATTTCTCAGGTTATTTATCTCTATCGTATCTTTTTAGTAACATTGGAGACAAGTCCTTTTATTACTTATTTGACTCAATGCATTTTTATTAGCAACAAATCTATAAACATTTCTAACGACCTCACAAGTAACAAATGGATATGCGTTAAGCAATTTCTAAAAACAAGAATAATAAGAGTCATTATTTTCCTACTAGTCTCTACATAAAACTCTACTGTTTATCATAGAAATTTTTAGTTGCGTTTATTAAGCTAACAATTAGATCACCATAGACTGAGGTCACGGATGTTTCTGAAATTTTATCGCCGTGTAACAAATCTCAAAAGTAATATTGTGGGACAGTGCTAAGGTAGCCTCTCCTGCAATTCCCTCAAAATCTACCAAAAGTTTCCAAATATTTTACTCAAGTTTATCTAATGGTAAAGTGAAACTTTCTTACTTTACATATCATCTTATTTTTCAACATCTTTTTATTGCTCTACACACCAAGTGCTTATGTGTTTTTACTTTTTATTATTTCAAAAGTTTAACATAAAACCTAACATGAGCTAGTTCTATCTGAGTTATAGATCAATGCTTTGAACTGTAAGATTTATACTGTATTTTCAAATAAGCCTCTTTGTATTTGTGCTGCTTCTGTTTTTGAGATCTTCTTCCCTCAGCGGTCTCTTGCGATTTTAATGACAAAATTCTCTTGTCTCTTTTGTTACATCTGCTCCTATTGCTATATCAACTCTGTTGTTATTGTTATCATTTCTGCTACACTTCTTTACTTTTGTCTTGTTGTGTTTATACACAGACGGAAAAAAAAAAATCCCAACACCAAGAAAAAATTATTGTAGAGTAATGAAATTTGGACAATGCATTTGTCAAGTTAACATGTTTAATTGATTAAATTTTCAAGATCACAGGTTAATTTAAGCTCAAGAAAATGCATTTCAAATGTGAAATACTGTTAAATTAATAGCCGGTGTAACCTCCAGAATTTTGAATGCAAGCCTGCAAACGTGAATGCATTGTGTCATACAGGTTTCGAATGTCACTTTGTGGTATGGAGTTCCATGCTTGTTGTACTTGTGCTGTCAATACTGGGACGGTCAGTGCTGGCTGTGGATGATGCTGGAGTTGTCGTCCAATGATATCCCATACGTGTTCAATTGGAGACAGATCTGGTGATCTCGCAGGCCAAGGTAACATGTCGACACTCTGTAGAGCACGTTGCGAGACAACAGCGGTATGAGGGCGAGCGTTATCCTGTTGAAAAACTCCCCCTTGAATGCTGTTCATGAATGGCAGCACTACAGGTTGAATTACCAGACTGACGTACAAATTTGCAGTCAGTGTGTTTGGTATAACCACAAGAGTGCTCCTGCTGTCATAGGAAATTGCTCCCCAGACCATGACTCCAGGTGTAGGTCCAGTGTGTCTAGGCCGCAGACAGTTTGGTTGCAGGCGTTCCCCTGGCCTCCTTCTGACCAACACTCGGCCATCACTGGCACCAAGGCAGAACCTGCTTTCATCAGAAAACACAACAGATCTCCACTCCGTCCTCCAATGAGCTCTGGCTTGACACCACTGGAGTCGCAAACGGCGATGGCTTGTAGTCAGTGGAATGCACGCTACAGGGCGCCTGGCTCGGAGCTGTCCTTGAAGTAACCGATTTCTAACAGTTCGTTGTGTCACTGTGGTACCAACTGCAGCTCGAATTTCTGCCGCAGACGCAGTACGATGCGCCACAGCTGTACGCCGAATACGGCGGTCTTCCCTCTCAGTAGTGCCACGTGGCCTCCCGGAACCCGGTCTTCTTGAGGCAGTACCATCCCTTGACCACTGCACCCAACAATCATGCACAGTGGATACATTCCGGCCAAGTCTTTCTGCAATATCGCGAAAAGAAAATCCACCTTCTCGTAGCCCTATTACACGACCTCGTTCAAACTCGGTGAGCTGTTGATAATGGCTTCTTCGTCTTCTTAAAGGCATTCTTGGCTAACATCAACTCACTATGTCAAATCTCAGCGGTAAATAACGTTCACAAACTTTACAGCGCGTATTTAAAGCAAACCTGATTTACAAGCTCTGAGTAGCGCTACTAGCGCCACACTTATGCGCGAAGCGCGAAATTTGAATCGATGTCATCTTTCAGATGTATAAACACGCCTACCAAATTTCGTTTATCTAACACAAGTCTTTCTTGGTGTTGGGATTTTTTTTTCCGTCTGTGTAATTAGTATAAATTCTTCCCGTTATAATTTATTGGTAGCATTTAGCAATATTTACATTTTCTCAATCTTATCAGTTAACAGCACAACCCTATCCAGCATACTGATTATTTCTTCAAGAATAACTAAGCCAGATTGAAATATTTTATTTCACGTCTTCGATTTCCTCCATTCCATTGATGTGAAATATTATTGGGCATAGCGAAAACATGGCCTCACACAATAAACACCTGAATCTTGTGTTCGTGATACTCTACATTAATTATAACTTCTTGATTCTTGGATGGGTTATAAATTATTCTTCCTGTTTATTTTAGATTTGACTGCTTTAAAACTTTGAATATCTTGGTCCAGCTAACATTACCATCAGCTTTTGTAAGTCTACAAATTCCAGAAAGCGTGCTATTTATCTTGATCCGTCTTGTATACATCAGTATTAAAGCCTCTTGTGCCGTAATTTTCCTAAATCCAAAATGTTCTTTGTCTAATGTATAGGTGATTACTGATAATGCTGATGCTGGATGATACCATGACAAGAGAGAGTGTGGTCACGATTCGGGCCCCAGCCCTCCCATCGCCTCGCCCCTGCGCGGTGGGCTGGCGGCCATTTCCTGCGCCCTGTGGGGCGGCTCGCCCGCACCGCACAGTAATTTCCCGCCGATAACAGCCCCCAGGGAGCCCGCAGCCACCCGCATCGCACTTGATCACTCCGTAACTATCGGCCTTACACTATTCACAACGTATATAATAATTGGGATCGAGTTTTTCACCAGTAAACCTAGTTTCAACAACTTCAGTATCTTCTCTCATTTATACGGGTGTGAGATGAAATGCATGAATGTGCATAAAATCTCTTCATACGAGCAACATGAATGATTCCAGGAATGGCACTTAAACAGCGTGATAAAAGATTACAATTACATAATCAGTTCCCGCAGTTCGCTTAGTCGATAATTTAAGACGCTTGAAAATACAGGGTGGTCAGAAATTCACTCATCGGCGGGTAAGGGCAGTGTTCGGGACGTTGCACTAACGAAATAAATACAAAAAAATCTAGTAAAAGTCGTACCGTTTTCGAGTTATACGCAGCTGAAGTTGGCCAATAAGAGCGCTGCGCGGGCGAATTCAAACAGTCTTCTACAGGCGGGGTTGCCAAGCGTACTCGAGGCATGGGACCGCCAAAGAAAATGAAAAGAAAAACTCTCTTCTGAAGTGGGGATCGAAACCGCAACCTTCAGATTGAGAGTTTGCCGTCTTACCGACTACGCTGTCAATGAACTAGAATTTCCTTGTTTTTAGAAGCCACTAGGGCGGACTGTTTGTTTATAATCGGAATTGATCGGTAATCCGCGACATTTTTCGGGAAGTCGGTGGTGGGGCTAAAGGACCATGCCAGAAGAAGTAACGCAGTCGAACGCAACTTACGGATAAAAACACTGTCATCATGCAACGTCATCAATTTTCGTTTGAAGAGTACGCCGATATGCATTTGGCGTATGGCGCTGCTGGACAAAACAGGGCCGAAGCAGTTAAGATTTACACTACTCGATTTCCTAACCGTGTGATTCCATCGGCCAACACTTTTGTGTTGGTTGACAGAAGGTTGAGGGAGACGGGAAGTATTGTTGTCCACAGGCCCGACACCGGACGAAATCGGTTCAGGCGGAGTGTAGGATTTGAAGACAATGTCCTGGAAATGATTGCTGATAATCCGAGGACAAGCTCTAGGGTCATTGCCAACGCATTGCAGATACGACCAGTCTAAGTGATCCTTTTTTTTTTTTTTTTTTCCCTTTTGTGTGTCACATTGTGTCTTTCTGCAAGCCCCGCTACCTTTGGTAGCTCTGCTTCTTTGTGTCAAGTTGTATTTGTTCTCTCTTTTTGTGGTGTGCACTTTGGAGGGTAAAACCCTTATCAGGGGGAAAACCTCCTTGTTGTATATACTGGACAGGATCTGTGGTTAGGTATAATTTTATTTTATTGTCTTATTCTGGTTGGTAAAGTATGCTTAGGGGGACTTTATACTTATGCCATCTCTTTGGTTTGTAGTTCCCAACGTCTCTTAAGTTTTCTACTGACTGCATTGTTCTGGTCATATTTTCGTGGAATCTTTCAGTTTGTTGGAAAATAGCCGTATGTATCCTTGGTATATTTGTCCAATCGTGGAGATCGTCTATTCTTGTATATCTATTTGCCTTTAATATTATACGTAGGCTTCTATTTTGTATTATTTGTATTTTCTGTATGTGGACTTTACTTGCCGTTCCCCATACTTCACATCCATAGAGCATGGTTGGTCGAATTATGGTTTTGTATAGGCGTATTTTTGTTTCTAATGATAGTTCCTTACTGTACAGAATCGGGTATAGGTTCATTAGAATACCTAGGGATTTTTGGCATTTGTCCTTGATGTGGTGGTTGTACAGGAGTTTGGAATCTAATATCACTCCTAGGTATTTGTGTTTTTCTTTCCAGGGGATTGCATGTCCTGCGAGTTGTAATTGTGTGTCCGGTTTCCTTCTTTTTTTTGTGAAGAATACTGCCGCGCTCTTGTTGGCGTTGATGCACACTTTATTTGTTGTGCACCATTTCTCTACTTCTTGCAGTTGTCTCTGCATCTTATTAATTATTGCATTGAGTTGACGTCCTGAACACATAGCAGCTGTATCATCAGCGAACTGAGCTAAGGTGATTCCCGGAATTGCAGGGAATTTGTTTACGTAGACTTTAAAACATGGTGGTGATATGACTGATCCCTGTGGTACTCCCGCTGTCATTAGTCGTTTTGTCGATCTCTGTCCTTTTACTGACACGTAAAAGGTTCGATTTGTAAGGTAGTCTGCTATTATTCGTATGTAGCACTGATCTATCTGTGTCTCTTGTTGTAGCTTCCTTAACAGCATATCGTGCCAAACTTTATCATATGCTTTCTGGATATCCAGGAAGACCACCGCTGTTGACTTGGAAGTGTTGAAACCTTTGCTTATCAATTCGGCCATTCTGTATAGTTGTAGCGTTGCCGATAATTTATCTTTAAATCCAAATTGTTCCAGTCGTATTGTATGATTTTCTTCAAGTTGTCGAGTAATTCTTGTTTTTAGTACCCTTTCATAGATTTTTGATAGACTGCTGAGCAGGCTGATTGGTCTATAATTGGTTGGGTCTGTATTTGCTTTCCCTGTTTTGGGGATGGCTATGATTTTGGCCGTTTTCCAGTTTTTTGGGAAGTAGCAGTGTAGCATACAGCTATTTATGATTCTTGTTATTAACACTATTGCTTTTCTTGGCAGTTTTTTAAGGTGCATATTTGAGATTTTATCATCTCCTGGTGCTTTGTTGCTGCTAAGTCGCCTGATGATTGTTTTTATCTCTGTTGGGCTCGTTAGCTCAGGGTTTACTGGATCCTCACACTTCCTGATGTTTTCGGCAATTTGCTTGGTTTCTTCCTCTTCCCGTTGTTGGGCCATAGTTAGTTGTACTTCTGGTGTTGCATGTTGTGCTTCGAAATGGTCTGCTAAAATTTCTGCCTGGCTCATTGAGTCAAAGACCGCTCCATTCGGACCCATAATAGCTTGGTTGCCTGGTTTTGGTTCTTTAAGTGCTCGCACTAGGCTCCATGCGTCACGGTGTTGGAGGGTTAGTCGGGACATTTTGTCCTCCCATTGTTCAGTTCTTCTTTCCTGTAATCGTTTCCTAATCTCCCTGGCGAACCTGTTCATTTCCCTTTTGTCCGCTGGGTCCCTAAATCTCTGCCAGCGCTTCCGGTGTTGGTTCTTAAGGTACTTCAGTTCTTCTATAAGTGCTGACCCTTGTTCTTCCATTTTTGTTTCCATTACCGTTACGACTGAGGCTTGTTTTTCTGATTCTTTAATAATTTTTGTTAGAGTATTTATTGCTTTATCTATCTGCAGCTTATTATTTAATTCCATGGTGGGACAGATATTTTGTTGAATTAAATTAGTGAATCTATCCCAGTCCGTCTGTTTAAGGATTTTCGGGTTTTCTTGACTGCTTGCCCACTTCCTGATTTGTAGCAAAACTGGATTGTGGTCCGATGATAGGTCATTTATGGTTTCCAGATTTATAGTTCGTCTTATATTCTTTGCTATCACTATATCCAGTACATCTGGTTGTTGTCTTGCGGAGGTAGGAATGTAAGTCGGTTCCTCGGGGCCCATAACTGTTAAATTTAGTCTTCCAGATATTTCTATTAATCTTTGACCCTTTCCGTTTGTGACTCTACTATTCCAAGCCGGATGTTTAGCATTTAGATCGCCACCCAGTATGACCCTCTCAGATATTGACATGGCACTATTTAAGTCATTCTCTGTTAGTTGTTTCCGAGGGCTCACGTATGCGGCGATAAATGTTACTTCTCCATCTATTGCATTGATGCTCACTG
Source organism: Vandiemenella viatica (assembly GCA_031002005.1). Classification (NCBI taxonomy): domain Eukaryota; kingdom Metazoa; phylum Arthropoda; class Insecta; order Orthoptera; family Morabidae; genus Vandiemenella; species Vandiemenella viatica. Next base: position 111,366,551 of record JARYHS010008075.1, on the reverse strand, counting down.
CACTGGCTTCCATGTTCTCAAGTTCCGGCAAAGTTTTTGGTTGGTGCGTGAGGGTTGATTTTATCAGGATTGCCGTGCCCCCTCCCCTTTGTCTCTCTCTGTCCTTTCTGTAAATTTTCATGTTTGGTATTCGGAAATTGTCTGTGGGTTTTAGATGTGTTTCCGTTATAAGCATCATGTCCACTTCCTTCCGTTTTAAAAAGTCAATGATTTCTTGTTTCTTACTTTTTAAACCATTTGCGTTGAAAATATATACATTTGTATCAAGTAGTTTCCCCTTCTTATTAGCCATTAATCTATCCTTTCGCTTAATCCTTTGATTATTGCGATGATTTTGCCCCAGACACTTGTGGCTTCTTTTATTTCTTTTAGTGTTGTCATAAAGATGGAGATTGCCTTTTTAAAACTCATGCTTCCAAGGATGTCTTCCATTCCACTGAGATCCTCCATAAAGGTGTTTTCTTTTTGTCTTTGATTTCCTCTGCCTCTTCCTTTCTCTTCTCGGTGCTTCTGCAAATTTTCTTTTTGTTGGTTTGTTTTCACCTTATCTGCATAGCTTCTTCCTGGTTCCACGTTCCCTTTGTTTTTGTCTTCTGACTGCTTTGTGTCGCTGTCCCGGATAAATTTTTCCTTCTCCTGATTTCTTGTCTTTCTTGTGTCCTTTGATTTGCCCTCATTTTGGACCTTCGCTTTGATTGGTCTCAAAAGGGCCTGGTATGCCTGGCATCCCTTCCACGAGGCTGGGTGATCCCCCTCACAATTTACACATTTTGCCTTCTCCTGATGGCTCATTTTGCAATTTTTTGTAGCGTGCCGTCCCGCGCATTTCACACATCGACTGGGCATTTGACAATAATTTGCGGTGTGCCCCAGTCTCTGACATCGATGGCACTGACTTGGTCCCAATCTGGATTTGTAACTCTCCACACTTACTCTAGTGTATAGTATTCCTCTCATGTGGTATATTTCCTCGGACTTTTCTCCGGGATTTAGAGTTACACAATAGGTAGAAAGTGGAATTAGGTCCCTTGTATCTGTATCTCTCTTTTTAAATTGGTGTACCATTTGTACGTCGAAACCATAATTAACAAGTTCAGTTTTGATGATGTCCTCTGGAGTTGTTGGTGGTAGCCCCTTGATTACCACCTTTAGCTTTTTGTCAACTGGGGTCTGGTGAGTATAGAAATTTATTTTCTCTCTCAAGAAGAAACTTCTCACCATTTCATAATCTTCCATGGTCTCAAGATGGTACTTTAGGCTGTCTCCGCGGAAGATCACTTTGAGTTCTCCTGTAATGATGCTTTTTATCTTCTGGTTTAGTGCTAGGAAGTTCCCTATTTGGTAGGTTACAATTGGTGGTATCCTTGGAAGTGGGGGTCCTTGTTCTTCTGTTTCTTCTTCTTATCCTGATTGTGACGCATCATCCATGTTCTCCTCTTGGTCTCCATCGCTTTCTTCGGAGTGGTCTGATAGAACTGCAAATCTGTTGTCCAACTTCATCTTCTCTCAAGAGTTTTGTCGGATTTCCTGTACCTCTCTTTGTTTATTTTGTGCTCGTCGTCTTCTGTCGTACACTGTTGTAAAGTTCAATCCTTCTTGCGGAACTTCGCCTTCTTGTCCTATACTAAACTGTTTTCCAGTAAATATAAATGCTTGTCTATTTGACTGTTCGTTCTGTTCTTGCGTTGTCAGTTGAGTATCCTGGTCGGTCTCTTCCTCCATCACCTCACTGTTTTCTCTAAGTGATCCCTCAAATTCTCCGTTTAAATGCAGCCTTACAAAAGGGTCAGTTTTGTTGTTTCTTAATTACCAGGCCTCACATGCCACTGTTTTGGACGTCCTTCACGACGATGGGTTACATCCCTTTCACTTTCAAAAGGTCCAAGATTTAGAGGAAGACGATTTTCCACTTCGAGTTCAGTTTTCACAGTGGTACCTGCAGCAATGTAACGATTATCCAAACTTTGAAAGGAAGGTGCTGTGGACGGATGAGGCGTGCTTTACCAGGGAGGAGTGTTTTAATAGCCGAAACAGCCACATCTGGGATGTCGAAAATCCACATACAATTTTTGTCAAGTCATACCAACACAAATTTATTGTTAACATTTGGGCGGATATTTTGGGCGAGTTTATACTAGGCCCTGTTCTACTTCCGCAACGTTTAAATGGCGCTTCGTATTTAGCATTTCATGAAAACGTCCTTCTGCTGTACTTAGAAGACGTTCCTTTGACAATTCGTAATGACATGTGGTTTCAACATGTTTACAACTTGTTTGAATAAGAACAGACTTTTTGCAGCAGTGAACGTTACGTTACAAACGATACAATGGGTTTATTGTTCTTTTTTCCAAATTTTTTTGTTTTTTTTTGTTTTATTGTTGCAAAATAGTAGCAAGGATATTCGCATTAATCAATAAAAATGTTGTGATTGAAATCTAGTGAAATACGATTACGCGGAATAAAAGAAGCTTCTTTGCAACTAATAAATTAAGCCTGAGGATTTTTTTTGTGCCAGTAACTAAACGATTTTTGTACAAAAATTAAAGATTAATCTAGCAAGCAGATCAACTAATTAAAAATCAATTCCCATACAAAAAATCCTTTAGCCCCACCACCGACTTCCCGAAAAATGTTGCGGATTACCGATCAATTCCGATTACGAACAAACAGTCCACCCTAGTGGCTTCTAAAAAGAAGTAAATCGTAGTCGGAAAGACGGCAAACTCTCAATCTGAAGGTTGCGGTTTCGATCCTCACTTCCGAAGTGAGTTTTTCTTTTCATTTTCTTTGGCAGTCCCATGCCTCGAGTACACTTGGCAACACCGCCTTTGGAAGGCTGTTTGAATTCGCCCGCGCAGCGCTCTTATTGGTCAACTTTAGCTGCGTATACCTCAAAAACGGTACGACTTTTACTGGATTTTTTTTTTGTATTTATTTCGTTAGTGCAACGTCCCGAACACTGCCCTTACCAGGCGATGAGTGAATTTCTGACCACCCTGTATAATTCAATGTTTAGGGAATGGAACAACTACACAGTTGGCAAGCAGAAGAAGAATTTTATATGAATCGAACTTTCTATCACAAATTCACCAAATTTCATGTTCTGGTTGAAAATAAGAATTCGAGATAATTGCTGCGTGACACAGTACGGTTTAGTAAACACTTTCACATTTTGAAATGTATCAACTCCAAATCTAACTAACCCAAAAGTCTGTAGTCCGGTACTAGACCAAATATTTGGAGCAAGCACGCGCCTGTATTGCACCAAAAGATTCAACAAAACTGAACAGCTAAACATATATGTTTTAATCATTTGATACGAAGGTGGTTATGAACATTAACATAAAATTATTACACACAGCAAACTTCTGGGATTTATGCATTTCCAGTCAAGCGATAGTTAAATTTTTGGTTCATTCAATCTGTCATACAATCCATAAAGTTTCTTACTTGTCTCAAAAAAAAATATCATTGCATGGTAAACCTAAAGAACACATGCAGCAAGTTGGAAATATTTTTTAACCTGAAAAACAGTTCATATAATGAAGAAAAGGTCAACAAAAAAGCTGATAATGTATGAAAACACTTTATCTACACATAGTGTTTTCACTAAACGATGTTAGGTGAGCGTTAATGTCCTATATTCGTATTCGGGAGGACGTGGGTTTGAATACTCGTCCCACCATCTATATTTGTGTTTTCCATGGTTTCCCCAAATCACTCCTTCAAAAGACCATGGCCGAATTCCTTCCCATTCCTTGCCCCCCATCCTTTCCCGTCTCTAAAGACCTCGCTGTTAGGAGACGTTAAGCAGTTAAAAAAAAAAATTCCAGGTGAATTTCTGGTTAGTACCTTCAAAAGGCCAAGGATAAATTCATTCCTATTCCTTGCTCCCAGTCCTTTCCCTTCTATAACGCCCTCACCATCGGCAAGTCGTAAAGTCATAAGCAAAAAAAAAAAAAAAAAACACATAAGTTTGTCCGTAAGAGTCGGGTCTGTTAGCGAATCAGTGAAAAAGCGTATAAGAAAAATAGTTTCTGATTTTTGCAGCAGTGTTTTTATATTTTAGGTTTATTCAAATCCAAGATATGTACTCGTACTTCATACGCCGTCTATTTTCAGAAAATTTATGCTCAACTGTACCACAGTATAAACTATTCGTAGCGCTACCTACTGGCAAACCAGTGGTATTAAGTATAACATACGAGGGTGTTTCAAATGAAAACCTTAAAAGTGCTATATTTTTTTTATTTGTGACAATGAACAAAAAACTTACATGTCATTTTTCGACGTAGTCTCCTTGACGTTGAATGCATGTATTCCATCGCTTCGGGAGTGCATAGATACCACGACGGAAGAATTCTTTTGGTCGTGTGTGTAGCCAGTCATGCACCGCGGCTTTCACCTCTTCGTCACTTCTGAAATGCCTGCCCCCTATTCCTTCTTTGAGTGCACCAAACAGGTGAAAGTCACTAGGGGCGAGGTCTGGTGAATAAGGAGGATGTACCAGACATTCAAATTTAATTTCCTGAATAGTCTCAACTGTCCTACGGGCTGTATGTGGTCGGGCGTTGTCATGCTGCAGCAAAACTCCTGAAGTCAGAAGTCCTCGTCGTTTACTCCTGATTGCAGGGCGGAGGTGATGTTTCAGCATGTTTGAATAGGAATTGCTGGTTACCGTAACCCCCTTATCCATGTAATGCTCCAAAATTATTCCATTTGCATCCCAGAAGACAGTGAGCATGACTTTTCCTGCAGACGGTTGAGTGCGGAATTTTTTTGGTTTCGGCGATGAGGTGTGGCGCCATTCCTTGCTTGACCTTTTCGTTTCTGGTTGGTGGTAGTGAACCCAAGTCTCATCACCTGTGACAATTTTGCTCAGAAAGGCATCACCTTCGGCGTGGAAACGACGCAAAAGTTCTTCACAGGCATCAATGCGACGGGCTTTCAATTCGGCAGTCAACTGACGTGGCACCCATCTTGCAGACACCTTATTGAAGTGCAGTACGTTGTGAACAATATTATGCGCTGAACCAATACTTATCTTCAAAATTGTGGCTATTTCGTTCAGAGTTATGCGTCTATTATCCTTTACAAGCTCCTCCACTAACGCAATGTTTTCGTCCGTCACTACGCGGTTCGCCTGCCCTGGTCTTGGGGCATCCTCCACAGACGTTACACCGCTTTTAAACTTCCTACACCACTCGTACACTTGCTGCAACGACAAACACGAATCACCATACTGTGCTATTATTCTGCGATGAATTTCAGTTGGTTTGACCCCTTCACTACTCAAGAAACGTATCACTGAACGCTGCTCAATCGCGGTGCATGTTGACAGCGGGGCGGCCATCTTGTTATGTATTTCATCACCTTCTCTAGCGTTGTAACATCACTGTGCCGCCTGTCGGTCACTTTGTGAACTTCAAGGAACACTGCTGCCACCTACCAACTCCATCACGATACTTGTCGAAATTTTATTTAACTTTTAAGGTTTTCATTTGAAACACCCTCGTATTTTGAACGATTAACATTAATATCACCAAAAGATACCAAAACGAACGATTGACTTAGGTTATAATAAACGGAAAATACTATCAGTCCTCTATGTTGAAGACATGGTTATACAGTAGAATTCCAACTATCCCAACTCGGACTATCCGAATCGCTTTTTTAATTAAGATGGAAACGAACTGCGATTCAAAAAATAATGACTATGCCTACACACCGCATACAACTTCTCACTGTCAAACGGATGAATACTCAGCAAGCAATGACTTTTATTTACAGTACGTACTGTATTAAGTTCAATTTGGGGTCGTCCAAATGTGAACATCAATACATAAAAAGGGAGGGGGGAATTATTATAAATAATTCTGAAAAATGAAAAACATATAAAATATAATAATTTAAAAGGGGATCTAATAGGTTTAACTAGAACCATGAATTTCAGACACAAAACAAAACCTCATTTATTGAGTCTTATGGCCTTACAAGGTCGGGTAGTAATTAACGTTACGTTAAACACAATTAGATCAGCAAAAACAAGCAATACCCGACGTTTACAATTCGCCGGAGTAAGCAAACAAAACTGAATGAAATATCTCAAACAAGTAATAAAACAGCAAAGTTAACATTGAAATAACGTGGCAACACAGGCCATCAAATTGAAGCTAACATTTTTCTGTACAAAGGAAAATCCCAGGGGGCGCCGTATAAAGTGAATGAAAAGCATCAAAATTGAATTAACAAACAGCAAGATGCTTAAGAAAAAATTGAATCGAAATATAAATTCAGCTAGCTCAGAATTTAAGTGACGGGAGCAGAGTCTTAACCCAGGCGTCGCTTAAGGACTCATAAGTCTGTTAAAATCCACTGAATAGTGACCGTCGTTTCTGGTACATTACCATGGAATCATCGCCGTGATGGTGAGCGACAAACACAATGCCACTGCAGCAATGGAAGCTAAATAAGCGGCTACGACCGCGTTATTAGCATAACTTCCAAATAATGGCAAGCATGCCACTCAACATCTCGCTTTCCCAAAGCAAGAAATGATCAACCACAATGATCATCAGTCGAGAGCGTGCCGGCTGACACGTCTGTTCACCAGCTCGTCTTGGACCCAAGTGCAGTCTAAAATGGCCTCTTCTTCTTCCTCGGCTAGTTGCACTCCACATGTAAAAGAACTCCACGGAATTAGTATTGTAGACCCCAATAAATGTTCAGGATTGGCTATCTACACATTTCCGTCGTCACGTGTTTAATATCACGCGTCGCATTCGCCGTCTCCCTCCGCGCGTTTTCTACTTGGCCTTCGGGGCAGTAGCGGGGTGGGGTAGGTCATCGTCCTATTTTCAAACGGGACTGAGGCTGGGCTGGCCCGGCGCCGCCGTGTCGCCTGACTCTCCATTGTTCCTCCCTCAACCGTCCGAAATGGCAGTTTCCAGCCTTCAATATTCAACCTTTCTGAGCCATGAGTTTACAGAAAAATTAAATTTTATAACAAACTATACCTTTGGCCGCCCTGGATTAAACAGGAAAAACTGTAAATCACTCTAAAGACATAAAAATAGAACAAAATGGACATGTGTATAGCGAAGTAGGGGAGGTTTGTGAAATATTTAACAAACATTTTACGTCAGTAGTAGATAAATTAGGCATAGAAAAGCAATCCCCACATAGTGCTCTAAGGCTTCTTGAGACTGCTTTCCCAAATAGCTTTGTGGAAATGAAATTGCCACCAGTAACAGTCTCAGAAATAAATAAACTCATTAAACAATTAAAACCTAAAAATTCTTCCAGCTATGACAATATTTCAAGTAAATTACTGAAAAGATGTTCAGACTGTATCAGTCATGTACTTGCTCACATTTGTAATGAATCCTTAATACAAGGTGTTTTTCCCGATAGACTAAAATATGCTGTTGTAAAACCATTATTTAAAAAAGGAGACATAACATGTGCAGACAACTATCGTCCCATTTCATTACTTTCAACATTCTCAAAGGTTTTTGAAAAAGTCATGTATAGTAGAGTAATAAAACATGTTACACACTATAATATCCTAACTAATTCACAATTTGGGTTCAAAAAAGGATCATCCATAGAAATGGCTATATATTCATTTTTAAATAACACATTTGAGGAACTGAATAATAAAATGAATCCTGTAGGAATATTTTGTGATCTTGCAAAAGCATTTGACTGTGTAAATCATGAATTACTTTTGAAAAAAATGGAATACTATGGTATTCTTGGGACCGCAGGTAAATGGTTTAAATCATACATTGAAAGCCGAATGCAAAAAGTTTCAATTTTTGATTCTAAAATAAGTAAAGATGCTTCATCAGACTGGGAGAAAATAAAACATGGAATTCCACAAGGCTCTGTCTTAGGTCCCCTCCTCTTTCTGTTATACATCAATGACCTTCCTGGAAATTTATCCGACAAAGTTAAGAGTGTTTTATTTGCAGATGACACTAACCTGACTGTGCGTAAAACACCAAACAGTACTATAGAATTTAATGTAAATGAAGTACTTAGAGTAGTAGCAAATTGGTTTAAGGCAAATTCATTAAAATTAAATTTTGAAAAAACACATTATATTAGGTTTAAAACAAAAAACTATGCACAGCCAGATATATGTATAAACTATAAAAACAACACAATCTTAGAAACAGAGAGTATAAAATTTCTTGGTATTAAAATAGATCAGAAACTCTGTTGGCATGATCATATCACTACACTACTGGCAAAGTTAAGTAGTGCCACCTTCGCAATACGAACACTTTCTCTAACAGCAGATCTAGAATTAATGAAACAGGTGTACTCCTCATATTTTCATTCAGTAATGTCATATGGCATAATTTTTTGGGGAAACTCTTCACAAAGTAAAAAAGTTTTCATAGCACAGAAAAGAGCTATTAGGTTTCTGTGTAGGGTAAAACCAAGAACTTCTTGCAGACAACTCTTTAAGAAACTCAATATTCTTACAATGTATTCTCAGTATATATATTCTCTCATGAGCTTTGTCATAGAAAATTTTAACCTGTTTACACCTAATTCACAGGTACACAGTTTCAATACAAGAAACAGAAATAACTTGCATAAAACACAAACATCTCTGTCATTAGTACAAAGAGGAGTTAATTATTCTGGGATACATCTGTTTAATAAACTACCTAATCGTATAAAACAGCTTTCAGATAATAAAGATGTATTCAAACAAAAACTTAGAGATTATCTTATTGGCAACTCCTTCTACTCCATTCAAGAATTTGAAGAAAATAATTAATTGTACTCATTATGACGTTAGCAAAACTCAGTTACAAAAATGTATGTTTATTATTATTTCTTGTATTTGTAAAATATGTATATATATATATATATATATATATATATATATATTTACTATGATATGACTCATATTATGTGTATATGTATCAACAATGACATGTTTCACATCCCAGAGGTACTTCCTCAGCAGGGATCCATGGAACAAGATTGATAAATAAATAAATAAATAAATAAATAAAAATCTATTCAGACAACCCTCATTATTTACAATTACTTACATGTTGCAAGATTAAATAATTAATAAACTTGAATATAATAAAGAAAAATTATGAATATAATTAATAATAATTTAATTATATTCATTGTGGGTGACAGCGTCACCCACAGTACATACTGTACTAATGTACAGCACTTGTAACAACGTTTAACATGTAAAAGTGTAGCCTTTTCATTTAATTAATTAAAATCTCTTTTCTTTAAAAATAGTTTTTTTCTCCCACTTTCAACATACATACAGTTATTAATTAAAGTGTAGCATTTTTCGAAAAAATCCAACTATCCGAATTTTTGATTATCCGGATGGGGTCTAGTCCCAATTTCTTCGGAAAATCGGAGTTCTGCTGTACTAACACCTTGTTTTTTACGCCACACACTAATCTTTAAAAACCAAGGAAATCTGGTTAAATTTATTTAAACAGTGTTTACATTAAGCGATATTATATGTAAAAAAGTTTACAGTTCGGAACAGATTTTAATTCCGTGCTCCGGTGTACGCAGAGTAAGCCGCATAATACTTTGTTTAAATCTAAGTTTTTCAAGAGTGAAAGCACCATGAAAATTGGATCAGTTGTTTTCAGGATATGCTACTTCACAGATAAAAAATTTTAAGTGCAAAAAAGAGTTTAATTTCCTGCTTCATCTTAAAGTGACGTAACATCACAAGAAAGCAATGCAAATCGCATATTTTGGCTGTGAAAATCCCATGGGAATATGTTCAATAGTTTTGAGAGATACAGGAACAAACAGACACAGTCCTGTTTCAGATTTATAATAATCTCTGAAACCTTCCCCATTGGCTAAGTTAGTTGTGGCGCCTCTTTACGAGGTAGAAGAAAGCACGGGGCTAAATCCCAAAACTCTCCACAGTGCGTGTGGAGTGACTGCATACGACATTACGGATGGTGATTCATAAGGCGGATGGTGACATTAAATCTGACAGTTCACTTTGGAAAAGTAGGACTGAAAGGGCTAGTAGAGGATTTCAACATCTCTCCTCTTCCATTTTTTAATCATTCATAACACACTACATTCAATATAAAGTATACAGGCATCAACAAAAAACATAAACATGAAATTACGACCACCACTGGGAAAGGCAAAACGAAACTACGCCACTTTAAATTTTCAAAATAAATTAGCCACCTGCATAATGGTTGAGGAGAATAAAGAAGTGTCTTAGAGTCATTACACGAGAGTTCTAACGAATAAGAGTAGTCTGAGTGGCCAGGATATTCGTCAGTGTTGGAAAATAGACAAAACTATCTATTCAGAACAAGTGTTTTAGAGTAACCGCTGGATCATAAATACAATTAATAAATGGTTAATGCATCGTCATATAAATATAAAGTTTGAAGCTTGATACTTAGTTTCCATTTTTTTTTTTTTTTTTTTTTTTTTCTTCCTCCGACATCATCGTTACAGTGAAACCGATTACATTAAAGCGATGACTTGAAACTTTTTCTCCTGTTTGGAAGTAGCTGCAACGCGTACATCGCACTTTATCACCTCGTTACAGACCGCAAATGCGGTGAAGCCAATCGACACAGCAAACAACACATCACGAGCTAATAACGCACTAAATATCGCGTATTGTTCATTAGTTACCACCATCACATGTGCACTGCGTGTTAAATTAATGCCTAACTGCCACTCAATGACCTCTGCGACAGCATGTGGAGAGATATAAATGTGTAATACGTTACGCCACAGGTATTCATCTATTTCATAACACGAAACAATTAAATAATTTAATACTTAGTCACCATTGGCAGAAATATAATTTGATTATTACATTGTAATTTACAGCTTCATAAACAGATCTGGAAAAAAACTTGTCGTTTTTGTGCCGAAATTTCATGCTTTTATTTATCAGCATTGAAATAATATTAACATTCTTTCGTTTTGTTTGAAAAAATAAATCAATAAGGAGTTAAATTCTACGTTCATTCAGATGTAGGGACTCTTGCTTTTGGAAATCACATCAAACATTTTTAATAGGATATCATATTGAATAATACCGAAAATAATTTAAATACATGTACAGAGAGTAGAAAGTTTCGCATGTTATATTAAATCACACATTTTAACGTGTCAGTATAAAATAGCGAAATACAGTTTCCCAAGTAACCGACGACGAAGTATTTATTTAAATAAAACAAAGATACACACAGTTGTAAGGATTTATTTTAAATACAGTTGTCTACAGAGTTCGTCAAAGATATGGGGAAATTATTGTGTGATTAAAAGAAAGTAAAAAGTCAGAGAAAATGATATCGAAGAATATTAGTGTTATAATTCATCCAAAACATATATTTTAAAGTAATTTCAGTATTTACAGATAAGAAATTTGTTTAATGTCTATTATAATTCTTCATTAACTAGATAGCAACATACGAAGTTCCTGTACATTTTCATATATTAATGACACCCAGTTATTAGTTTTCACATCGGTGTGTGTGTGAAATGTAGTTTCAGTAAATTCTAGATGAACTTAATTTGAATCTGCATAACACGTCGTCTGCAGCTGACCCGCAGTTTAATGTTGTGGAAGAGCGACTAAGTGCAACGTGAGGGCACTGTACCCCCGGATTAGCAGGCGCGCGCAGACAATGCGCGGGCCACACGACTCCCTTGCAAACATACAGCTTCTTTGTTCGGCACTGTTAGCGACCACAATGGCCGCATTAAGAATAACACTGGCTGTGAGATCGTGTCTGCAGATTTACGACTCAGCACTGCCCCCGCTCCCTTTGTCCCTTTTCTTTTCGCAGGCTTTGTTTTAAAAGCAGACGTTATTACTGTAGGAAGCAGCACTCAATCGCGGTATTTTTAATCACACTCCTCCTTATTAAAACCTGCGTGCACCGTCACCTGAAAGCCCACCTCGTGGTTTTGTAACGATCGTTTTCACCTTGAAGTTCACCTTGCAGTTTCTTTTCTTGTAAACGCTCTCAATTCTAGTGCAAAGATAAAACCTAATATATCGCCATTTAGCAATAATTATTGTTGGTTTTATTGAATGCTTTGTCTATCTTCTATGTCGCGTAACATCAGATATAGAACCAAAGAATCTAACATAACTCTACTTTTGGTTCCATCGCAGAATGATGCACAACTCAAAATTCTTACATGAGAGACATATATATATATATATATATATATATATATATATATATATATATATATATATTAGAACTTTACGAATCATCGTCAACGTGGCCAGTAGAACAGGGAGATTACTGGGGATAAAGAAGAAGAAGGAATTCTGCCAGGGAGTGTCACTGCTGCAGCTTATTCCAAGCCTACTCAGCGTGTCGGAACATCAAAATCATCCTATGAGTTTTTTTTTTAATACCAGCAAGGATTTGCGAGACCACTGACTTGCGGGTAAAATACCTTGGCTTAATATTTAGGGTTTATTTGCCCCTAGTAGATACAGATAAAATCAACTAAAAGGATCACCACATTAACGGTAGCAACTAATAAGTTTGTTGGGCATATGCCGACACAGAGAAATACTGCCAGGAATATGGATGGAACTTTTCAGTGCAGTTTGTTTGACATGGGTGACTAGTGATGGAGACGGATTCGCTAATGGCAGCCATTGCTAGCAATAGTGTTAACATTTTTAGTTTATTTTTAGGTGTAACTGCAATGATGGCTCTGAGCTCTTGGATCGTAGAACATGATTGGCTGAAATCTGGGTTCATACGAAAACTACGACGCGACGTAGGTGTGATGGTAGCTAGACGCTAGATGGAGAGACATTCTGACCAGGTCTGTGGAGAGGTACACCTGCACTAGTTGCGTACTATCCTGCAACGCACCAGCTCGGTCCGTCTTATGTGGGTGACAGTGAGTCTACAAGGGTGTGAGCATAGGGGCGGCAAGAGGCCCTGGGCACATACAGCGCCCGGGACAACGTATCTGACTTAACTCGTTGTTAATGAAAAGGTAAACACTCCGTCGGGATGGAAACTCTTTGCAACTCCGTTCAGCCTAATAAAAAGATCATGAAAATTTCATTTTTCTCTAATCTGAAACTTTTACTGTCAATTATCTATATAGTTAATTCCGATTAATAGAAAACCAATACTTTTAAAGTTCAATAAATTAAATAAATTCATGAATAATAGATTGAGTTACATTCATAGGCCCTACACTACAGCCAATAAACATGTATTGTGAATTGTTATAGAATTATAATTCCTAATAATTTTAAGTGTTTATTTCTTTTGAATGGTTATTACTGTAAGATCAAGAAGTCGCTTCCATAACATAGGGAACGCTTCAGCCTGGTAAGCTTGATGGGGATTCGAACCAGCTGTTGAGTACGTCAATGTGTAACTGAGAATTATAAACCATCTCTGGACGTTGAAACACAATATCGCGGGAGGAACAACATGGCAGACAGTCAGTAAGTGGAGAGTATGCGGTAAACTCGGTTTGTCGGATACGCCAATTATGTATGACGTCGGGAGAGTAATTTTCAAAATCGTGATTTGAAGTAGCTCGCATTGACGGTAAGCCAAGATCTTATTTTTTTTCCGCGGTGAGTGACACCAATGCCGAGTGTTAAACGATGTTCTGTGCATAATAGTGAACGAGCGTCGTATTGTTTATGAATACTCACTGGAAATCCTCTCACCTTTCACGAACTTGCTTTCTTGGGAAAGAATTCCTAGTTTATATTAACAATTACTATTTAATAAATACGCCAATACAAGTGTTGTTGGATATTATTTATTTCACGGACGCGCTTCGCCTCTCGTCGAGGTATCTTCAGAGTACAGTTTTTATGTACATTTTCATTTTGAGGTGTGGTTGTTGGTCGCCTGTGACCTCAATCACCATGCTGTTTCCACTAATTAATTATACAATTTTGGTATAGTCATAACATCAGTTTCTGATGCCATTTAGTTGCTAGTCGTGTATTTCAAGAACTATATGTCGAAGTATATACACACAACATATTGAAAATCACACCTAAACGAGACAGCACCATAAAAATGAGACACAAGTTCACTACCCCCAGCGCTTTTGGGGCTAGCAGAGAAACTCTTGTGGGAATTGGAGGCAAGCTTGACGAAGAGAATACATGATATTTGCATGATACGGTGATAATATTTTGCATACTTAATGTAATTACAAACTCATCCTAGGAATAAAAGTCCCTACACAGTACAGACGCAACACTCCACTCTTCGCTTCGGAGAAAGATTTTGTTGTAATATTATTCGACATATTGTGTGTTCTTCAATTTAAAAAAAAAAAGAAAAAAAAAACTTTCATGCAAGCTATGGATACGATTTATTTTAGCCATTGCTGCCTCAAACATCAAGCAGATATAAACAATGTTTTACATTACATGTTTTTAGTACGGTTGTAAATCATTGGCAAACGGCTGCTTCGGATTAGTGAACAACCTTCACTTCAATTGATATTCGAACCGACTGAATTAAAAATATAGTTTTTTAATTTTATTTTATTTATGTTAGGTTAATCTAGAGAGTTCTGGTGGCTCTATGTACAGTCGTGTGGCTGGAGATCTGAAGGTCCAGGTTTGAATCCGTGTCTCGGCGGGGCCCTTAACCCGGCTTTCATCTCTGGCACGGCTTACTGTGTCAAATGGAATACGCCAGACCGCTTCCGTGGTTCAGATTCCACGTTAAACTGTAGGTTTCCTTTACCCGGTAGGATTACCGTGTTAGGATAGTTAATGAGGAATTAGTTGCAATAGAAAGCAGAAGATCTTTAAATTCACTTTCATTGATAGCCCACACTGCATAATAAAATTTCTCATTTAATGATAGTCATTACCTCTGACATCAGGCTTGGAGTGCTTTCTACGGCAGAATCCAGTCAACCTTCGGTTTGAGGACCACGCTTAGTTTGAATTTATAATATTAAATTCTCCTTGACGACTTATAGTGCCTCATAGCATTCAATAAAGAATTATGATAGTGGATTCCAGACACTTTCAGTAACATTCTACCACCTCATATCAAAAGTAAACGTTACTCAGCTATGTTTGAGATTGCTGAATAATGAGGCACTTGTTACCCAGTGGGGTGTTAGGCAATATAAAACACAGCTGAAGTCTCGCCGCCTTGCCAATAAAACTGCTGTAAGTTTAACATCGAATTCCTTTAGTCCTACACATATATGGACAACAGGAAGAACATTATCATCACCGCAGGACAACTGCACTGAGTTTGCACGATCTGTGATGCACATTGTGCAGAATTGTCGACTCCATGTCTTCCTTGTAAGTTTGTGGAGTTTAAGTTTAGTAACGACGGAGATGGTGGCATTGATTGATCATTCAGATGTTGTAGAAATAGTGGCTGGCGATCTTGGTGTAGTGATCTCTACACCTTTCAGTTTGAGGCCATTGATAGCTCGAAAGAGTACAATTTAAAAAAAAAGTTCTGTATATATAGTTAGACTATGTTGTTAATTATGTTTCATTTTGTGAGTTAATTTGCAAATGTTTATATATGCATAATACACTAAGTAACTACATAAGTAGGCATTTTTATCCCAGTACTTCCTGCACACATGTTTCTAAAAGGCTGGAAAAATATTTAAGACATGGCTAATACTTATTACTTGTTTTTATTTACCATGCACTTGTTATGGGAAGAAATACATCCGTATAAGCTATCTAACAAAAGTAATTACATTGAAACTTTGGTGAAGACTAAGCAGAAAAGTCTGTATAAAATAAATTGTAGTCATCCTAAAGAAATGCAAACAATTTAATGTTGTTTGAGGTACATACTCTTAACTCGTGCTTAAAATTTAATGATACGGTTTGCCTGGCTGTTAACCACAGCATTGCATCTACAATAACTTATATACAAAGATCTGACGCTGTTTCGGTACTCATAAACGTCTTAATTTCTAAATATTGACCGGATTTATAAAATCGATATTCGTGGTGCGTGTCATTGCATCCTCACCGTGATTGGGTATTTGGTGCTGTGATTAACAACGACTACAATTTTGTCTAAATCTTATGCCGGTATTTCACTTATTTCTTTAAATGTAATAAATCTCTGTCTTGTGGATGAGCTGAGTTTATGGTCTCAATGGGTATCGTCATTGCAGAAATGGCTACTTCGATATGTTGAATTACTACTGCAACTTTAAAGATCTTTAGTAAATGATAGATTATGATGATGACATGGATGTTACTTCATTATGTAATAAGCATAAAATGAAAATAATACTTTTCAGAAAATGATACACGAAACGCGAACACTAACCCATACCATAAATCCAAATACATGTGGCAGAAGCAGTATTCCTAGACAAAATCTTAACCGGGCCCTCGACAATTACAATTAAATCGGTAACTGAGGCGAGAATTATCAAACGTTGGAAAGTTGCATCAGCACGTTAACAATCGATTAGCTTCTATCAATAAGGTTGGTATTACCAGAGATAGCCACTCAGCCGACGTCACGTGATGGTCTGTGGCGCCCTCTACACCGGCCATATATACGGCGCTCCTTCGTGCCCTCATTGCAGTTGCCGCTTAGCCTCCGAGGATGTCTTTCGCAGTTGAAGACAAAACGTCAGGGAAAGGTTTTACTTATCGACCACGGCCTTTCATCCCGGAAATTATGAGTGAAGTTAATACCGGCCATGAAAGCCTACATTTTATGATCAGTTGGAAAGTATTGTTTGAAATACACTATCAGAACGTTAAAATGCTTCTTGCGTATTGCGCCAGGCACTCGTAATATAGATTAAACAGCGCGGATTCTCGAGACGGCTGTTCTCCCCTTGTCTGACTCCAAAGCAATCTGATGAGCGAATGAAGGTTGCCAGTTGCGTAAAAGTCTTTTGTCAGCTGGGTCGAGTTTCCAGCACATTCCTCCAGATGTATTGGATTTCACGGTTCAGCTACCATTGGCGACGACTGCGGGGAAATGAGGGGTCCGGAGAGTAAGAAGGAAAATAGGGGGAGGGAAAGGAAAGACATCACCCCACTCGTACTCTTAGCTTCTGGACGTCTGTATTTACTCCAACTAAGGTTTACAATAATACTTATTTAACTGGTTTTAACGATCCTATCAAGTGTGGAGCCTATATCACGACGTGGGAAATTGAACTGTAGTATTTATTTACTTTGTATACTAATTTGGCAGTCCAAAGTTGAACCGGTATATACAGTACCCTGCAACTACAGTGATTATTATATAAAAGGAGAGCATTTAAAGGTTGTCCGTACCTTTCTTTTTCATACGAGTCAATCTGTTCCATTCTATTGAAGAGTGTAGACGTTGGAAACAGCGCACGCGGCTCACCAAATACACTTACACGAAATACTAATCCATAATGTCCATCTTTCAGCCCTTTCAGCACCTAAGGCCTAATGAAAGTTGCAGGATTTGGAATATCGCCTTTTGGTATTATACTAATTTGCTTAACTTAAAGTGCTACACTGCTTGCCACTTTACAACCAGTTTCTATATCTGTCAGGTCATGGTACGTGGCAAAGACAATGTAACAATTAAATTGACATGAAGTTCGGATGTGACTGTGCAATCGCAGACCATCTCATTTTTAAGCAGTAAGTAACGGTTTTCGTCCTTGGATGTCTCCAGAAGCATTAAACCATGTAAATTGTAACTGTCCTACGAATTTCTCTAAGCCTTTCAGAAACGTGAAAATAATAAAACCATGTTACCTCACTGGAAAAATTACGTTATATTCATGATTTGATTTTACAATTTTTTGTGAGCTTGTTCTCTGTTATTAGTTTCAGGATTTTTAGTTTTTGTAAAATTATTTGTATTTAAAAAATCATTGGTATATTTTTATATTATTGGTCATGATAGAAGTATGGAAATGGTGACTTTCAGACCTCGAGAATTATTTTAAGGTATTGCTGACCGAGCAATTGAAGAGCAACATTAAAGTAACAATTAGAATTTGGTGTTAATAATCCGAAAGTATTTAAGACGTTGAATTTTTATAACACTTCCACAAAAGTGTTCTGTTTCGATGTAACAACAAAAGCGTTATCTACACGTAAATTCTGTCTGTTGCGTACCACCCTGGAAGAAGTATGATTGGTTGATACCTAATTATATTGTTACTTGCTTCTACGCTCGGCAAAAGTGACGGGTTTAATGCATTCAGATAACTGATTTGTTCCAAGTTGCATTACTAAATAGCGTTGTAATTAAATAATACTCATAACCGTGTTGCACATATTCTACATCAAGATACAGCTGGAACTAGTTACACGCGCCTACAACAATGACATCAGTAATATGGGCAGTGATAGCAAAGCAACTTCAAAACATATCTTAACAACTTAGAGAATATTATCCCTGGAATAATAGTTTTAATACTGGTACAGGATGCACGAATCACGATAAATATGGAACTACTTTCATCTTCGCGAAGTAATTACCTCTAAAAGCAACTTAAATTATTTAAAATATTACTCATGCCCTCTCGTTTTAATAATGATTGATAGTTTCAGTTTTGTCCAGGCCAACTTCAATTTAATCGAAACCTCAACTTATACTGCTGCTCGGAAATGAATACTTGTATTGCACGCACATTAATACATTCACTGTACCGCTATATAAACTTGATGCCGTATTTCTTAGCTTACCATAAAAACGACATTCAGGGGCAGAAAATTTAGCGAAAATATCTACATAAAATACATAAAAGACACTAATATTTAATGTATGGGTTTTAACCAAAAACACACTTCTCTTTATGGTTGTTTGAAATTTAAATAACTTAACTTGTTAGCTTGATACAAAAGCGACACTTTCGGACAGAGTGTGGAAAGATCTGTGGCCGATCTTAGCATCACAAAGAAGGTTAGGCACGGGACGTCACAGCATAGCAAACATGATGATAAAACTTGCCTTTTATTAGTACTGATCGTTGAACAGAACTGCGGCTTTCATTAAGAGTATAGGGAACAACGTTTCAATCGAAACACATTCTCAAGCTTAGTTCTCTCTTCAACATGCGCGTAACAGGAAACTGAAACAGATATCGTTCTATAAAATCCATGTAACGTTTCTAATCATATAGGTCAATGAAGAATCCTGCTAAATATTCCGCGAGGGTAAAGTTGAACGCATTTTGACGTGTATTGTGACACTTCTTCCATGTTGTTTAAATTGAGTTTCAACCCCGGCGCTATAAGGCGGCGATGATGTCGTTCTAAATCCAGAAAAGCTGAGAGCGTTTCTGCGTCGTGGATGCATAACAATAACATCGGAAAACCTGGCCGAGGGGAAGAGGGATAGTAATCCAGCCACAATCCGCAATAAGGGAAGGCTTCCGCTGACTAAAGAGATGCACGCGGCAAGAAACTCAAGACGCAATCTGGCGCCATGTTCCGCGCTCCCTCTCCGCAAGAACTTCATTAACGTAAATATTTCTCGTGCCCCTCACCTCCCCGCGGAATCAATGGCGCGCCCTCTGCGGCTGCGACTGAAGATCATTTAATTTCGCGGTCTATTCGTCTGCCGCGGGCCTCGCGGGGCGCCGGATAATCCTAGCGCTCGTCTTCTGTGACTTTACAAACGATGACTGCTCCTTCACCTCAAAGATTTCTCTGACGTCTGAGGTCAAAGGTGTTAAACACAACAAACAATGTGATGGCAACATCTGAAGCATTTCTGGACTAAAATAAGAGTCAACGGAGTAAATTTTTTAATACAAATTTTGTACAAAAAGATACTAATGTAAAAATACCCAATATCGAACAAAGTGTATGAATTTCCGTTAATACCTAACTAATACCAGATGATTAACAAAATCAGCATTTAATAATTAGGGAGCGTGCACAAACTACGTGGCTCGGTCCAAGGGGGGGAGGGGTTGGCTGGAAGGCTATGCTGGGCTACGTGGGGGGAGGGACTGTTTCGAGCCAGCCCACGTAGCTTTCCTCTCATAACATTTTTCACAGTTAAAATGAGGAACAGAACTCACAACAGCATGTGAATATTTATTTCCCTCAGTTACTTATCTCCGTATGTAATTTACAATGGTCTGACAAGAAAAAACGGTACAAAATGTCTTCTGGAATCAAAAGGGAAAAAAGCTACGCGATACGTGGAAGGGGGGGGGGGGGGGGGGTAGAGGCAAAAGCCACATAGGACTACGTGGGGGGGGGGGGGAAGGGGTGTTCACAGGAGGCCAAAATGGAGCTACGTGGTTTATACACGCTCCCTTATCAACAGTTTTCACATTATCCCGCACATATATAAAATAAGAAATTTTTCATAAAACAATCTACATACAATTGTTGCTAGAATTTTTCTTTATTTTGGATGCTTTTCGTCTTTAATGTTTTTGTAATATTTGTACAGTTTATAAATTTTGTACAAATAGGTTTGTTTGAATATTATTATAAGTATAATAATGATAATATTATAAATATAATACATAAGTTTTATAGTGTTACAAAATTTATAAATTGGAAACATATAACAGAAAACAGTGGATAGCTGACGATTTGGTTAACGCTCTGGCGTCGTATTCGGGAGGAAGCCGGTTTGAATCCCCTTCCGGGCATCCAGATTTGAATTTCCATGATTTCCCCAAATCATTCCAGGCGAATGCCGAGATGCTTTCTTTCAAAAAGCAATGGCTGAATTGCTTCCCCTTCCTTGTCCCCATCCCGTCTCTAAATTCTTCGACTTCGGCAAGGCGTAAAACCATAGTAAAAAAAATGTGCTGACGATACCTCGACGAGAGGCGAAATGTATTACAAATAAGCAAACATTCCTACAGCAGACGCACTGGCGACGTTTAATAAATAATAATTTATTAAATCAACAAGTAACTGCGGAAGAACCGCTCTAAAATTATTACGTCAAATTTAAAATGCTTAGTCAAATATCATCTGGTTATCACGAAAAAACAATATGTTCAAAATAAATATCAACGACCTGCTAAAAGCCTTATCCAGGAACCGTTCTAAGACTGAAGTATGTTTTAACCCACGATAGTTCTAGATTCTAAGACTGAATTTTACTAATATATTATAACTTCAAGGACCCGAATAAAAAAAATCTTACCGATAATGATGAAGGACCATTTTTTTAATGAAAAACAATTGATTGATCGAGAAATGTAGGACCTATTAAAACTCGCATTCACATACGACTCAAATGTCTTCCTTAGTTGGCCACCAGAGAACATCAGAATCACCTACCACAGTAGCGCGCGCAGGGAGATGTAGCGCAACAATCATATTACAAACATGTATTCAAATGCCATTTCCGTTCACTTACTGATCTTTCGTAGCAAATGGGGACTCAGAACATTAACGAATCGCGCTTGCAGTATTAATAGTCTCCGAAAATAATTTTTACACATCAAAATGTGATACTACATGTGCCCTTTTTGTTTTTACCTTGGCCTATTCCATGTGAATTCTATAAGGACGGTGAACTGAAATATTTGAAATTATGATTTTTATTTGTTTTAATGTTTAACAGAAAAGAAAAAATGTCACTTGTTTAATTATTTTGATTGTTATAAAAATTGTTGTAAAAATAGTTTTAAAAATTAAAGGAAGATCAATGACGAGTGAAAGAAGTTCCGAGTATAGTGGTTTTTTGCTATAAAGTGAGGAACGTTAAGTTTATTTTTGAGAGAGAAGGTGGAGGTTGAAAATCGGATTGTTAAATTTAAACTCTAAGAGCTTGACGCTGAATGATAAAGAACTATGTTAACTATATGAAATGAACAATAAAGTTTTGTGAAGAAAATACAAACACATTTCTCTTTGTATTGATGACTGTGTTGTTTCTGTTTAACTTTCACATGTTATAAAAGGAAATGGTAAGGAAAATAAATAAATAAATTTAAGAAGAATGTCTTTTTCCTTGTTAGTGATAAAGAAATTGCAAGTGTCATTATAAGCAAATATAAGTGTGCTTTTTCGGTTTTGGAGTAATGAAAGCTGATTGTATATCTACCCTGGATATAAAAAGTGAGGGATTCTGTCTTGAAGAAAAGAGCAATTATTCGAAAGTGAACGCTTCTACGCCTGGGCATGTTGTATTGCATGTGGTACGTGGTATTCGATCAGTTTTATTCGCTCGTCAGAGTGGAGAGGCACCTGAGTCTGGCCCCGTTCGCCTCGTCCGCTCACCTGCAGCCGATCAGTTTCGTGGGAAGCAATAACATGTAAATGGAGTCGGAGATGGCGGAGTCGTGTCTGTCTGAGCCACCTCAATTACCACCTCCAGCTTTGAGGCCGCGCCTAGAATCGGTAATGTCGACCGTTAGTGCTCAAAATCCAATATTGACAGTGGCAGCGCGCCGATTCACACACGAATAATTTCACAGGGCTTGGTCACGAAAGTCAGGTCAACAGGGCAACTATCACTTAGAAGAAACACTATTAAGTTTCATAATCTCCTTGACAATTGGGGCATCTAGAAATGCGAAAAGTCACTAACCCCAACTGTTTATTTCTTCTTTACGATTCAAATTGTTCTCTCCCCTGATTGTGTTAAAACTGTTGTAGGTATCTCGAATGTTGTAAGATTTTTACGTTCTGCAGCTATACTTACTGTATAATAACACTGTGGGAAACTTGTGTCTGTGCCTAATAATCATGATGGGTTTTCTGCTAATCAGCAGGTTCATTCACAGAGACGGTCTTCCATGCCTCCCTTTGCTTCGCCAATCTCTTTGTCTCTATGTATGTTCCATTTTCTGTACCTAAAATGTAATTCAAAAATAATAATTGTAAAATATACTGCTAAAACCGTAAAAATTAGACATTTTATGCCTGTAAGTCCTTCCGCGCTTCACATAAAACCTAATGATCGGATTTGAATGAATCTAGTGATATCTTAGGTCATAAGTTAACGTATAGGAAATTTCTATGCCGATCATTTATATATCTGTAAAAGGGGGGGGGGGAATCCATGCACCTCGTAAAAGTGTACGGTTTTTCATTAAATGTAGCACAGTTTAAATAGTTCCCATAGTAGTTATCATAAAATCAATGCAGCAAATAAAACTTAGAGGTTGTTTTGAACAATGTATAGATCGCATTCGGGAGGACGCCGGTTCGAATCCCCGTCTGGGCATCCAGATTTGGGTTTTCCATGGTTTCCCCAAATCACTCCAGGCGAATGCCGGGATGCTTTCTTTAAAAAAGCCATGGCCGAATTCCTTCCCGTTCCTTGTCCCCAGTCCCATCCCACCTATAAAGACCTTAGCCGTCGACGAGGCCTAAAGCAGTAAAAAAAAAAAATGTACAGATATACATAGCTCTCATATACACGTGAATACACTGAAGTGCCAAAAGTATTGGGATCAGAAGATGCTAATATCCGGGTGACGGTTGTGCGGCGCAAGAAACGTCCGGGGCTTCCATTTGTACTCTCGCGAGTAGTATGAAAGTTTTTCTGAAGGGGTTATGGCCGCACGACAAGAATTATCAGACTCTGAACGCGGAATGCTAAACGCATGCGACATTTCATTCCGGAAAATGTTTCCTAGCTCAACAGTATAATAGTGGTCCGAGAATACATAATTTCCGTCCTTAGCTCTCGCCATGGACGACATAGTGGATGATCATGTCAACTTAATGAGGCTGCGTCGAAGGGTCAGTGTTGATAGACAAGGAACTCTGCGTCGAAGAACAGCAACATTCAATGTGGGACGTACGACAGATTACTCCGTGCGGACAGTGTAACAAAATTTGGCGTTGATGATGTACGGGTACAGAACACCGACATGAGTGCCTCTGCTAACAAAATGCCGTCGACTTCAGCGCCTCTCCTAGGCTCGTAAGCACATCTGTTGGCTGGATAAAGGTTTCGCGGTCAGATGAGTTACTATTCCAGTTGTTAAGAGGAGACGGTAGGGGTCTGGAGTGGCGTAGACCCAACGAGGCCATGGACTCGGATTGTCAGGACGGCACTGTGCCAGCTGGTGATATCGGCTGTAGCTGGGACCTCACGTGAAACTGAACCGACCATTCAATGGAGAGGGTTATTTTCAGTTACTTGGAGACCATCTGTAACCATTAATGTCCTTCAAATCCACAAACAACGATTTACTTTACCAGGACAACTGAGAATGATTTGGCCACCATAATGAATTCCAGTCGAACAATCTGCTTCATGATCGAAAGGTCAGATAATGCACAACCTTCTGCACAGGCAACAATTTTGCGATTATTGACGGTTGCGCAGGAACCATGTCTGAATATTTCTTCAAGGGACATTCGAAGACTTATTGAGTAAATGCCACGTTGGACTGCGCTTTGCTGGATAAGAGGACATCTAACATGATATTAGAAAAAATTCCACTACTTTCGGCAACATTGGCTTTTTATACTTGATGACGGTGTGTTTAAATCGTAGAGACTCTAACAGATTATCTTTACAACTCAACTAGCGATTCTATATCAGAATTCATATACATACAAATAAAGCAGCGCTTCAATTGTTGCTTACAGAGAATCTCAATTTTTCGTCCACAACCATAAAATATTATAAATTGGCGCCAGTTTCAAGGGGTGCTAGAGACATGTCTCATGCAAAAACACACTACGTAAATTCAGAAAGAAAAAAAAGATATCCAAGAAAGAACAAAGAAACAGCTGGACCTATACTTTTTCCTACACAATCAACATTTCTTTGATGGTTTACCTGTGAATTAACAGGACAAATTTGAAATTCCACGAAGTCGCGGACACAGCTACTCTTCTGATAATTATTTTAGTATCTAAAATTTTCTTGATACTTTTGACACTTCCAGCAGATAATATTCCTCTTCTTTTTTAGTAATCTTTTAACACTGTATCTTCCAACCAATTTTTTACTGTTACAAGATATTAAAATGGCCATTGCAAATCAATCCGTCGTATGACGAATACAACACTCATCACAATTCCATAATGTCTTAAGTCACTTCTTGGCGTTTTCAGTCTACAACAGTAAGCAGCTATGATGTGATATTTTTTAATTATTTATGGAAATAACATTTGCGAATATCGAAGACGACAATCAACATCCACTTTAATACAAATGCGATTCTCAGCACAGTGACTGAAAATCATAGGTCATCGCTATTAATTTTATTGTTACATGCTCTATTTTAACATTAAGTCTCTGACAATGGTTCCCAATTAGTGGTATGCGTACGCTCCAGGGTGCGTGAGGTTGCTTCAAGGGGATGGCTAAGGTAATCACTACGATGATTGAAAAAGTAAACAATTAAGCAAGCATTAGCACTCGCAAAATATATTTTAAGACAAACTGTGTATCGCAAGTTTGATCTCTTTCTTTAAGTGGTACTCGGGGAAATCTAATTGGGAACCACTGTTTTTTTTTTTTAATGGTATTTGGCTTCTCTTAGACCATACAGCCAGCTCAAGTATGAGTTCAGTTCATCCAGTGTTTTTCGGTTTCTCCATGTGTATTTTATTTTTCAAGTAATTCTAGACACACCACAGGACGGACACGACAAGCACATTCACAAGCATCACTTAAACACCCATGTCCTCGGCCGGACTCGAACCGGCGACCCTCAGCACGTAATGCCAGCACTCTAGCCCCTACGCTACCGAGGCCGGCGGGAACCACTGTTCTATGACAATTTTTTTCCGATGTCTGAGAATTATTTTGCACTATCACAAAAAACGACATTCTTCTTTCTTTTAATGTTTATAACTTGTCTCAATCGCTGTATGGAATGACTACGTCTCTTATAGTTATAACCCAGCAGTTAGTGCAAGAGTGAGACGGTGCTGCTTCACATAACAGGGCACACAGATAACAAATTTTGATGGGTTTTTCTGCACTCAGCTCTCAACTATTGCATAGTTTGTAGGTAATAAACAAAACTTACTAATTGACTCTCGTTAATTGCTGTGAGATTTTAATTGGACGTAATATGGAGAATAATTTAATCAAATAATCGATATTCCACAACATTAAATTTTTATTTTCAGAATGATTATCCTTATAAGCTCACCCGTTACTTCAAGGATTAGTTGCCTCCATTAAATTAAAAGTTAAAAACAATAATTCTGATTTTAATCAACTAATTAATTATAGCTGTTCTGAAAGTTTGCTTGAGGAATAACCCTGAGTGGAAATAATTGTTGGCTTATTTCACCGTAAGTGTAAACGCTTCTACATATTAAGCAACATTCAAAGAGTAACTTCTGACATCTGTCAATTTTATTTACTAACCCCATGCGCAGAAGTCCTGATTTGACCTTAAAGACAGTCCTTCGAAAAATATGTTCTGAGAACTATTACCTGTTACTTTGCAACTGAGAGAAAGTAATTGACGTACCGGTTCAAAATGGGATTAACTTATTGCAATGGTCTTATCCTAAACGTAAACAGTGCGTGTCAATTGGATAGGAAAAAACATGTCAGTTCTGCTTCACCACTAGTCTGTACAAAAAGTCAGCGTTATATCATTATCCTCAAATGCTTTTGACATCGAAATCAATTAACGAAAAACGTGATAATAACATTTTTAGAAGCGAAATTAAATTTTATCACTACCCAACCCTGTCTTTATGCCTAAACCGTCCGTCTACAATGCTTGACGCTTAATTATTAACTTGTCAGCTTATATATTTTTATGGGCTACCTGTTAAAAGACACACACGTTTCACAAGTGCGTCCAGCGAATATAAAACAGATTGCAAAAACTGGTTTAAAATAAATCACAGAATAGTGTCCTCTGATCACAGACAGTTGTCAGTGATTTTAATAAAAGCGGTCGTTTGGCTTACAGTCCCAGGCGAGCTGAAAGTGACGGAGCGCAAACAAATGCGACGCGAGCCGCGTCAGCCTGTGAATTATGGGGCCCGCTGCTGCCATCTGTTGGCCGGCGACGCGTCACAGCTGCAACAGCGTTATGGGCGCTGGGGCGAGAAAACAAAAGACGCATAAGAGATAACGAAGTTTTATTTTTATACACACAATTTCTGAATTTATGCAGCAGACTCTATTCGTCAACTGGAAAAACTTTTAGTTAAAAGAAAACGCCTGTATGTCAACAAAATATTCCACATACTGTAGCTATTCACTTACGTGATGAACCAATTCTTAGCCTTCAGTCTTCACGCGACAGTAAAGTCGACACTGAGCTTCAGTTTCCAGAGTTAGATAAACCAGGAGGAACATCAGTAGCAGCGTAAGCGCCCAGAGATGAAAACTCAAAATAATATTTCCCAATAACTCCTGCTGGACAGAATTCAGAAGTTAAAACTGTTATAAAATTTCTGTCGATCTTCAATGGCACAAGAATGACTGAATTAACAAATCATTACCCTCAATGAATATGAAATCTAATACATAGAAGACTACACATATATCTTCAAAGACTTCGCTAAAAAAATTGCTGGATGTGAGTGTTTGAAGTTGATAATAACATTGCTGTGAAATTTCTTTTGGGTCATTTGATGAAACGCTTAAAATTAATTACATTATCCTCACTCTCATTTCTCATTTCTGTCTATAATTCTGTATATAATTATGGAGTAAAAATAGACATTGTTGGCTTGGATATCTCCGAAGAGTTTTTGATCTGCCTCGCAGGCGCCTCTTGTATGGCTACCATAACCTAAAGCGGACCGACAGTTTTACGTGGAATCCAGACCAGGAAGCAACGTAGCGTACTTCGCACGAACTTTAAGAAGTTTCTCCAGAGGTGAAGGTCAGTTTAAGGACAGGTGAAATTTCCGGACGAGACCGGAATTCGAACCGTAGAACGTACGACCGCAAACAGGTGCATTAACTAAGAGAGCCAGCAAATCTGATATGTGCCGAATTTCTAACCTGCTACTACATATACCCCGCCTGTGACTGTGTGGTAAAAATACGGCACTACATGTATATCCACAACCAATATCGATCAACACGGGAACGATTACTACAAAACGGTCTAAATTTAAAAGATACAACCGAGCTGATACGATATCTATCACTACCAAACAAGAAAGCTGTAAAGTTACTATCCATGTATGTTGTGTGAACTTATAATAGAGTCATGTATTACAGCGCTGTTTGCTACATCAGCCCTCGCCTAAAGTCATAAATAAAGAACAAATAATGGCCTGAGAATACCTTGATGGCATCCACCAGTTGAGTGGATCGTGTTAGACCGTACAAACGGATTCCACATTTATAAAGTTTGTGTACAAATTTGTCGAAATCATGGAATGGATAGTTGGATTGTGCAAATTGACGAAAATCCATGCCATCATTATCAAGGAAGAAGAGAACAGAGCATGAAAGTGTCGTTGATAATAATGAAACTGCGTCATTGTCTTCCCCATTCGTCATTGACCGAAATATTAATAATTCAACACACGATTATACAATTACACTCGGTATTACTTTAAATAACTGTGCAAATAATTCAACTCTCTTTTTTTCAAAAAAAAAAAAAAAAAAGCGGATGTAGAGATAACAAGGGAATAGAGAAAAGTAATGCGCAATAAAGCCACGAATATCAGACACGTAATAGATAACTACAATAGTCGAATGTGGTAATTATACAGAACGAATGCATAGAAAAATGAACTAGAAACTGACCTGAAGGTAGTAATTGATTTGATGATTATAGTCGAACAAATGTTATCATTCAGCTTAACCTGTGCTTCATAAATACCCAATGCTAAGAAGCAATTGAATAAAACAAGACTTTGTTTGAAATGTTCAGGTATTACGTAACACCACATTTTTATTTTTTTTATTTCTTTGTTTGATAATATTGTGAAATTTGTTCGGTAACGTTTCATGATGCAATACCTTAAATTATTTAAGAATGTAAACATCCATTAATGACCGCTTTTGTTCAACGAGAGTAACTTTCGAAAATTGTTAGTGGATGAAACTGAAATCGTATTATGAGATGATTTAGCCGAAAGATTTTTCCTTCGCAAGTGACTATACAGTGCTTATTCTGGCATTGTCAATAGTCACTTTTTTCAGTCTTAGATAGTTCACTGTAGATATTGCTCTAGGTGTGTCTTGCTGCATAACGATATTTCTGTATATGCAGCAGGAGTGAAACTGTGACCTTTTGATTACGATTCCGCGAATTTGTAACATCGAGAAACGATTTTTTTCGCCAGGATTGTCTATGGTTGGGTGCTTACTGACAGTTACGTCACTAACTGTTTATAGTGAGGTAAGTTTCACTATACCACGGAAAAAAATCACTGAAGAGGTCGCGACAAGTCCTTATGTGGATTTGACGAGACCAATGTCTAGACACTGTAGTGATCATGCTCTGTCAGGTCCATGTCTTTAACGGTAAGGGTGGTGACCCTACGATATTACTCGCCATTTGCTGTGACATATGATGAAAATAATTAAGGCGTTTCTGTTAATATATAGATTTCTTTTAAAAGATTAACATAAAAATTTTCATTTTTTGGGCCAACGTATTTTCAAATATTTTTAACTGTGTTTATTATGAAACTGTGTGTCCAATGTGTTCCCATGTATGATTTAAGTAAATGAAATTGTAGATATTTGCTTTTTAAGCTCACTGAAAATAAATTTAATAAAAAAAGATTAACCTTTACTCACTAGCTTGCTCACTGAGGCATGTATTGTAGACTTTAAGCTGCCATTATTCTCGAAGCTCAGATTTTTTAAACATCTAGAAGACAAAATGGCGTGGAGATATAATACCGTTGTTGTAAAGTCAATTAAATCGCTGATTAATATGGATCAGAAGTAAATACCAAAAATGCGCTTAATATAAAGGTCGTTTCAAAATGAATATCTGGGTTTTGAAGAATTTCTTTTATTTAACTTACAATTAAAATGATACATCAAACGAAAGAGCAAATCAGACATTTTGCTGTACGCATGTGCATCTACGTGCTTGTCGTTTATAGCTGTTACAAGCTCTAAAGCCAACTCACTGCCGTTTACGTGGCACATTCGCAAACAAATGTTGCTGCATGACGATTTTCATGATTTGATTATTTTCAGTGAAGAATCGTCATTTCATCTAAGCGGAAATATGAACACTAATAATGTGCGCATGTGGGGGTCCGAAAATCCAACGAGGTGGTACAGTTGAAACGAGACTCCTCAAAATTGACTGTTTTTTTTTTTTCGCTATATCTCGGCGAATGGTTTA
Source organism: Vandiemenella viatica (assembly GCA_031002005.1). Taxonomy (NCBI): domain Eukaryota; kingdom Metazoa; phylum Arthropoda; class Insecta; order Orthoptera; family Morabidae; genus Vandiemenella; species Vandiemenella viatica. Next base: position 111,336,320 of record JARYHS010008075.1, on the reverse strand, counting down.
TGGGCCATTCTTTTTTTTGCGAAGCTACTGTAATTGGTGTTTCTTTTCTTGATTCCCTACAGCAATGGCTCTTTTCTCAACTGGAAGACGATGAACCAGAGAACTTCATCTGGCAGCGAGATGGTGCGCCGCCTCATTGGCATAACCATTTTATACCCAACCGTTGGATCGACCACCATGGCCGCAAGATAGGGCTAGCTTCGCATGGCCTCAACGTTCAGCCCAATCAGATGCCCTGCGATATTTATCTTTTGGGGTTCACAAAGGGTTATTTGTATGTATCTCCGCTACAAGCTAACCTACCCGACTTAAGAAACAGGACCGAAGCAGTTGTTGCATCAATTACTCCATACACACTGATCAAGATACAGAAAGAACTCGCCTATCGACTGACAGTGTGCTGTGTGACGAATGGTGCTTACATTGAACACTTGTATGTAAAATTACAGTTTGAAACGCTCTTTAATTTGATGTATCATTTATAACTGTACATCAAATAATAAGAATTTTGCAAAGCCTAAAACCCAGACATTCATTTTGCAACGCCATATATTTGCGCCCCGTTTTATGTGATGGAAGGAGGTTGAAGATAAGAACAGAACGAAATAAATTTGTGCACGTGGAAGGTTCCGCTGCTGATGTGAGCGCGCGCTTTGGCGGAACAATGTGCAGCCCGGGCAACAAAGGCGGGTACACATTCATCACGGCAGAGAGCGCGGCGGGGGGAGGAGAGGGGGAGGGTGTTGTGGGGCGTCCCAATTAGCCGACGAGATCCGAGAACTAGCGTGCATCATCATAGTGCAAATTGAACTAATTATATTTTTACTAGCCATGCACTGCAGTTCATCACGACTAGATTTTAAATTTGTCCTGTTAATTCACTGATGTACTAACAAAAAATATTCGCCGAACAGGTAAAAAGAGATGCGAGGACCTGTTTTTTTTTTCGTTTTCTTGTATCTTATTCTTTTCTTCCGAATTTATTTTGTGCGCAAAGTCTTAATCACGATGGAGTGGATCATTGTTTCTTCCTCTAACTGGGAAAGTTTATGGTTAAGGCAATATTGGAAATAGTGCTGACTGACGTTTGTACGAACAGATTTCTTTATTTGAATGTATATAAACTGTGATATAAACTCCTTAAAAATAGCATAGTCAAACAAACCACTCGTGGTAGGCATTCCGATTATGAAAAAGCTCCGCCATATAAAATCTGTTGCGTGTGAATCAACCGCATTATCTCTGACAAACCACAGGACCTATTGAGGTCATGTTACTGAAATGGCGAGTAAGGGTTTAATTCCGAAAGGTGGTTCTGGAATCTAACTTCATATTTATGGACTGATTTTGCTCATAATTGCAGAAATCCATTCAATACGTTTGGTGGAGTTTTCTCGCAGTCTTACTAACTCTATCGCCACCTATTGGAAATAAACGTGACTAAAAACCTGACTTCGTCACTTCAGTAACATAATTATGATATTAATGTCGCCACAACAGGTCAGTAGTTTATAGAGGGGATTCGGTTTACTAATGCGCAATGTATTTTATGTACAAACATTTAAGTTTTAATTCTTGACAGAAAGTAGGGAGGTGGGGTAGGACGGAACAGTGAATACGTTTAAGAAATATGTAATAGACCCATTAAATTAATGTAAACACCTTGATAATTTGAACTGCTGGCGTGTGAATCCAGTTATGCCCTGTTACGAGTATCATAGGCCGTTTGTTGGGACACACACTGGGAGAAATTTAAATTTAATTTAATTTCGATGGAACGTATGGTCCTGTGGCAATTTCCCTGGTCATCTTTTTACCACTTTCTTCTTATTATTATTTTTATTATTGTCTTATATACTTAGGGTGTAAATTAGAGCGGACTGGTTGCTAAGGTTTTTTTTATTTTTCTTATGGCTTTACGCCTCGTTGACGTCGAGGTCATTAGAGGCGGGATGGGACTGGGGACAATGAACGGGAATGAATTTGGCCATGACGTTTTGAAGGAAGCATCCTGGCATTCGCCTGGAGTGATTTGGCGAAAATATGGAAAAATCTGGATGCCCGGACTAGGATTCGAACCCACGTCTTCCCGAATGCGACGTCAGAACGTTAACCGCTCACCCACCACGCTCGGTGTGGTTAAGGTATCTGACTGGAAATCAAAAGGCGCCCCGTTATAATCCCTGTCTCAACGGGGATTTTCATTAGCCTTTAACCCGACCTTCACTCGTGGCACAGCTTACTGTGTAATGTCAAGTACGCCATCACGCTTCCGTGGTTTGGATTCCACGCTATACTGTAGGTCCCCTCCAGTGCTAGCAAACCTAAATGTAACACTGATGTGTACACATCCACAGCAAATTCAACAATCAAAGGCTTAACGTGGTCTCAGTTGGCCCGAACGATCATACATACATCTGAGTGTAAATTTCCTCACCCAACTACTTTTTGCCATTTACGAATTATTATGTTAAATTCCTATAGTGTTTTTGGTAAAATATTCATTTACCTTCATAATTTATTCCAATCCCAGTCACCATTGCCAACATAGGAATATTTTCGCAATCCAAATGCCAGCTTGTGCACATGGTCATCTTTTACCTACCATGCGCTACTCCTATGTCTTCGTACAGGAAATAAACTGGTTTTCAGATCGACAACATGGCTTTAGGCAAGGAATATTCATGTGAATCTCAGATGGTGAGCTATTTGCTAGATATTTTAGATGAATTAATCAAGGTAGACCAAGTTGATAATGTGGCACTAGATCTGTCTAAGGCATTTGACAGAGTGAGCCATAAAACGGTTTTAAATAAACTGAAAATTACTGGATTGGATGAAAATGTTAATTGATGGGCAGAGGAACTCTTAAAAGCCAGAAAGCAAAGTGTTAGACTAGGAAATACATTATCAATAGATGTGAAAGTAAATATGGGAGTGACAGAGGGCAGTATATTTTAACCGTTGCTGTTCATTATTCTAATGAATGATTGTGTTGATGGGTTACGGTCAGAATTTAGGTTGTTTGCAGATGATATAATGGTATACAATAGAATAAAAACACTAGAAGACTGTGAACAGCTGGGGGGTGACGTGGATGGAGTTTATAAATGGGTAGGTCAGCATGGAGTGATGATAAATGTCAAGAGGAGTCAGCATATTAAGTACACAAATACAAAACTAAAAGTTAATTACGATTATAGGGTGGAGTCAGAATTGCCTGTTGAAGCCTTGAAGTGTAAATATCTTGACACAACGTTTGTTAACAAATTCAACTGCGCAGGTGGTAGGAAAAGGTTACAAAATCCTTTACTGAAGAAGGTGACGAGAGAAGTTAGGGAGATGGGTTACAAAACTTTAGTCAAACCATTGGCTGAACATGGTGGTGTAGCTTGGAACCCACATTTTGGTTATGAAATACAGGAGTTGGAGGGTGTGCAAAAAAGAGGAACTAGATTTGTTTGTGCGAATTACCGCAGGACCCAGTGTGTAATTGATATGATAAAGGAGCTGGGTTGGGAGTCATTGTAGGAAAGGAGGAAGGGAAAGAGAGTGATAGGAATGTACAGGGCATATGTGGGCGATGTGGCTTCCTCAACGAGGAACTCTGTCCCCCCTATAATCATAAACGACTTATATCTGTGTACCTAATAAGCTGCCTCTTCCTGGTATTTATCTCCAGTCCATGTTAACCTAGCTAGATAGACATTCTATACAGGTCACTCTGCATCTGTTCACCGACATCTCCTGTTTAATCCTATTGTATACCACTATGTCATCTGCAAACAATCTAACTTTTGACTGTAAACCATCAACACAGTCACCGATTAGAGTAATGAAAAGCAATGGTCTTCATAGACTAATCTGTGGCTTTCCCATTTTCACTTCTTTTGATTCTGCATTCTCTACCCTAACTTTTTGCTTTCCACCTTTAAAGAATTCTTCTACCCAGCAAATCACATTTTCATACGCTCCAATAGTTGTCACCGTATTTAATAAATTTTATAGCTCACTCTGTGAAAAGTCTCCTGCTAGCCTATCGTCTTTGGTTGCTAGGGTAAATAAACTTCTCCTTATAAAAGCTTTTCTTTTCGTTATAGTTTTCTTACACAATAAATTTGCTGATATTCACGTAAGGAAAATACAGAAACACAAAAGCAGGCTCTGGATAGGCGCACCTGAATTACCAATGGTCGAGAAGTGATGGTACAGTTAGTGTCAGCTGATGTGGTATGTACTATGTGGCTGGATGCCAGGCTCGGCTTTTAGCGGCCTTATCGGGCCTGACTAACGCCGAGAACTGCTAATGGCGCCCGCCACAGTACAAGGGCTTAAAAGCATTCGTTTCGCGGCGCGGTTGCTAAAGCACCCGACAGTTGTCTAATTTTAAATATTTCTCTCCCCTCCGCACTCATGACTTTCCGATATTAGTCGCATGTATCAGATGTGGAGTCAGTTTCCTGTTTAGGGGGCAAAGAAAGAGACGAAATATGTGATTTGCACTTCGGTTGGCGCTTGAACCAATGTACGCTCCTAGGTTATTTTCTGTAAACAGTATGCAACAGTTGTGTTCCAGAAATAGTATACACTCAACACCACTGTATTTTCCATTCAGTTACTAATATGATACTCTGTTTTGATATTTTAAATCCGTTTGAGAAGCAATGAAGCTTATTAGGTAATCCTTCCCGACAATCCTGGGATCACTGAAGCCAAATTCTTTGATTTTTAATTCAATAAAAAATAAAGTACCAATCCCACAGATCAAATGCTTAGAACTAGTTTTCTGAAGACACGAGATAGTTGTCGCAGAGTCCATATTTCGATGAAACTAAACGTTCTATTCCTGTCATGACTGATATCTCAATCAGTTTACTACCAGGATATTCAAGTTGGTGGAAACTAATACAAGGGCATTGAATGGCTACTATCGTTCCGTCAAAATTTTCAATATATGGATAGAAAATTTGTTTCGTAGAAAAGTAACGCATACTTTTCCTTAGTCAAGTATGTAAAGTATCAATGACAGTCATGACAGTATTCTAAATTAAGACACAAACTATCATGGGGAATGCGACTAATATTCAGTTAGCCAATACTCATTCAACGTTAAACAGTATACACATTCCTTTATCGTGTTGCCAACGTAGTACGTCCCCTCCCAGAGAATTAAAACAAAACATTCCTAGTGACACTGGAAACATTTAACGGTTTGAATGCACTGAAATAAGTGCACTCTACACTACTACCATAGGTACAAAATAAAGTCAAATTCATTTTATGATTTAAGAGTTTTTTAATTTTCTTAATGGTTTAATTGATGTTTTTACTCCAGATTTATCAATTTGTTTATTGTGATATCCAACGAAACGGAATATGGCTATCAGCCAGTTTCTGGTGGTCGTGGTATTACATACAAAAGTGCATAAAAATTTATCTTATTTGCAAAAATATTTAAAAGAAAACCATAGAAGGGTCATGTGATAATCGTACAACATTACTGACGCTGCATTAATACTCATTGAGCCCTTCTGGTTCATCAGACACGCAGAATAAGACCTCTTCAGAGAAAATTGAAGACAGGTGGTAGTGTGAAACAATGTTCCGCAGCTTCAAACCTCCCGCCTCCTCTGAATGAGAGAGCTACAGATAGTTTTAGTCTCAATAGTCTTGGAAAAAAACGATATGAGCTTCTGATGACAGGGTTATTGGAGTCAGTTTTTTTGATCGATAAAGATGATGAAGTCGCAAACAAAACCATAGCTGAAATCCATAAAACATATTTTTATTCTTGCTTATTACAACACTGTTTCAATGATTTCACGTTAATCAGGAATTAGGAAAAACCATTGTATCGAGTGATCTTGATATTTGCAGGAGATTAACATAATGCCGATGGATTACTACTCTGAATGCAAGGAGACATTCTCGATACACATTCGGATTAATAATGACATAATCATGTTTAATTAACCATTGAAGGGATGTAGGAGTAAATATGTATTTAGATGATTCCTTGTTGAATGTTATAATTAATTTTTACCAGATATTTATCGTGCCATGATAGGGTACCCAAAATAAAATCCACACACAAGCAGATAATCCTTTTGTAATTATACTTCAACAACAGAGATGTATCCTTTAAATTCAAATTCAAAATTTATCTAGTTTAGGTTTTGCAAAAACAATTTAATCAGATCAATAAACAGAATCTTGCAAATAAATGATTGATTTATTTTGTCGAAATAGATCGTTTATTTATGTCCTGACTTTTACATTTCCTTGAAATCTTTGACGTCATTTACCACCTTCATTTTCATTACAGAAATTGCTTTTAATGGGAAAAATCATGGCTGCCCCTGTTTGTATTTATGCATAAGAGTATCTTCTTGATATATTTCCCTAAGTGACGCCAAAGTAATGTTGAAGGTTGACATAAAAATAAATCGTTAACATACAATTTATTGTAAAGACAAAATAGTTAAGTTTTTCTAATTCCTTGCTTAATAAAATATACATATTCGTGTAGAGTCATACGAAAGGTGTTATGAAACTCGACAGCTGATTTCTTTCTTTCGAAAGCCGTCAGAAAAAAAATTACCACCATGTTTACAAGTTCCACGATGTATACATCTTTCTTATACTGTAGAACACGGCTGTAATCGATCGTTCCCCTGGGAAATTCCCCGCAGCTCTGTGGACCAGCGGTTTTGCTCTGTTGTGCGCCTCGCAGCAGGTGTCAACCGGTGCGTATCGCACCACGAAGCGAGAGCAGCAATTACGCAAATGGAATTCGGTGACTCTCGATGGACATAATGGGCCGTTTGTCACATCGCTTTGGTTGGTTTACCGACATCAGCAACTGAGGGTTAGTTGAAGTTCGGGAAACTCAGTAACAAACTAGGTGATACCCACTGGCGGTATACACTGAAGTGCCAAAAGTCATGGGACAGGAACATGCAAAAGTATCCAGGTGGCGGTAGCAACCAGAAAGAAACGAATAAATGAGCCGTACCTTGTCGGAATCGTATTTGTAGCTAGACGCTTGGGACATTCCGTTTCGAAAATTATTCGCAATTTTAACATTTCTTGATTCACAATGTGAAGAGTTTGCCTTGATTGTGTAATCTGCGGCATTAGCTCCGCCGTGAACAACGCAGTGACTGATCACGTCTATTTCATGACTGAGACCAGTGACTTCTGTGTCAGGTGTCATTGGGGACGAACTGGCAACACTGGGCCAAAGAACAGCAGCACTCAATGTGAAACATACTGGCAACACTGCGTCAAAGAACAGCAGCACTCAATGTGAAACATACTGGCAACACTGGGTCAAATAACAGCAGCACTCAATGTGAAACATACTGGCAACACTGGCTCAAATAACAGCAGCACTCAATGTGAAACATACTGGCAACACTGGCTCAAATAACAGCAGCACTCAATGTGAAACATACTGGCAACACTGGCTCAAATAACAGCAGCACTCAATGTGAAACATACTGGCAACACTGGCTCAAATAACAGCAGCACTCAATGTGAAACATACTGGCAACACTGGGTCAAAGAACAGCAGCACTCAATGTGTTGCATACGGTACGACAGACGTGTTCGTGAAGAGAGTGCAGCGAAAGTTGGTGATGGTAGGATATGACAGCAGAAGACCGACTATTTCAAATCGTGCTTCATTTTCGTATGAGGGAACAAAATTGGAGACGGTATATAAGCTTCAAAACAGAAAACAATTTGGCCACTCTGCCTTCTATAGAAGCAATTTTGAAAAACTGCAGCTTGGACAAAAACCGGATTGCTCTTGGATTTGTTTTAGAATACTCTAGAAGTTTACGGACTCCTCTCACAAGCGAGCTTTTCAGGGCATCGACTCTTTCCCCTGAGAATAGTAGCAAGTGCTAAGCCATCTGAAACTGTACAGAAGTAGTACAAATTAACGAACATGCTTATAATTTAATTTATGTGACTGCTATTGCATATTAAATTTTCAGAACAGCGAAATAGTTACTTCCGAGACACCGAATGTAGCGAGTGATTGGTAACGATACTGCCTCACATTCAGGTGGACCCGGGTTCGAATACCTGTCCGCGTATCCGGATATCGGTTTCGCAAGGTTTTCACGAAATCGCTCAAGCCAAATAACGGGATATTTCCTTCAAAAGTCCATGATCGAATTTCTTTCCATTCCTAGCCCCCCATTCCTTTCCTGCCTCTAATGTCATTGAAATCTACGTGACGTAATTCAATAAACAAAATAAATAAATAAAAATAAAATATAATCTTAGACGTTCTTACTACATTAAGCTGTAGCAGATTAGTTTGTGAAATAAACATGCTGCACAGAATCGCGGTAATACGTATAGCTTGAAACACTTTAGTGGGATTAATTAATGGAATGTCTTTAACGATGGTGCGAAGCAAATGAAGCCACATTCGATAGTACGAATGCTGAGATTACTATCATTAGGATGGCCACTTCCTGCAACTAGAAAACGTATCAGAACTATCGTTAATCGTGAATTTAGATTAAAATGCTCAAAAAACTGCACTGACAGAAGGAAGTTAATTATACATATCAGTGCTATCAATTTCTCCAAACCGTACATCTTGTGGCAGCATAGCTCGTTATGGCCACCGTCCCACTGCCCTGAGGTCCTCTTACTCGAATCGTTGCCTGCCCACCTCAGAGTATCACATCTCAGCAAACAGCAAATTTACATGCAAGCTGGCCGTATCTTCTCTGGCAGAGTGCTTGTTCCCTGTCTGTACTGTAAATATTTGTCGCGTTGACCTTGTTTTTGTTTTTGCCGGCAGACACGCCACCGTGGAAGCCTCGGAAGCTGTGCGGCTAAGCTCGTCGGGACTTTAATCTATGCGGCGGCAGCTCTAGGACGGCTGCGAGATTAAGGCTGCGCCGAATTATCCAATTTTCTCCGGTGTGGGATGCGGCAACACGCCAAGCAGAGAAGATAAAAATTTCCGTAGAGCAAGCAGGCGTCCTGACGCCGAAATTATTCTTTCCTCTTCCCTCATGCCTTCTTAATTAAATTGTGCTTTATCGTTTCAGCTTATTAAAACGTTTTCTTTCTGAACGAAGAATTATGCGTAAAGGAACTAATTACTGTGCGGCGAACGGAAAGTTTGTTTATACTTCTATAATTGTCAAAACGGTTGGCAAAAGTCATTTCTCTGTTAATCAACAAATGAATGTCTTTCGGAAGCAGCTAAAAAGATATTTTATCTCTGAAAATATCTGTAATTAATATAAATGTTACTGGAGACATCTCTACATTCTCAAACTAAAAATGGTAGGGAGGTATTACCACAAATAATTCACATTCTAGCGTGCATAATGCTCTGGGCTCTGGAGGACAAAGGTTCGAATTCCCGTCCAGCCATCCAGATTTGGGTTTTACATGGTTTCCCCAAATCACTCCAGGCGAATACTGGGATGACTGAATTCCTTGCCGTTTCTTGCATCAGGACCTCTCTCGCCTCTAATGACCGCGACATCGACAAGGTGTAAAGCCAAAAGATAAATATGATCTGTAGGTGCAACCATAGCACAACACGTGCCTCCTCGACATTCAAAGCAAAGAGCGTGCCATACCCGGTGCCTGGGTGTAGGCATTAACTGTCCGAAAGATTCTTCCTAGTGTGACAGTGTTCGTTATTATTGATAACTGTGAAGGTTTATGTGTCCAGGTTACAGTGTTATTTACGTTGTGGGTGAGAGATGAAAGAAAGGGAAACCTCGCGTTGGCCCATTCAGGCCTGCACTTCCGAAGGCTACAGAATTTCACATCACCATCCAACAGACGAAGCACCATCAATAGTGTTGTGTGCTCTCATACCATACGTACTGCGGAGAGGACTGGAGTTTAATCCAGGAGAGATGCATGTGAGTTTTTAGGCAATAAATAATCCTTATCACCTGTAGTTAGTTGTATATTTCAAGCGCTTCTTTGTCTTGATTCTTGGATAAAAAAACTGCTTTCTACACTCAAGTTGAAGGTAGGGAAGAACTAATATTACATTTCCGGAGATAGTAATGATAATAATATGCTGGCATATATCGCATGGAAGCCAACCTTCTACAATGAAAGATAGTTCGCCCTATAACCGATGATTGATATACAGTATTGAAGCTTTGTCGATTTTGTTACCAGCGGTTGTGGTTAAGTTGAAGTGCAGTCTGGACCAATAATTAAGAATAAGAAACATTTGGACGTATAAACAGGTAGTAACTCTAATTTATTGCATGTACCCCCATTTTGACTGATTTTACTTGTTTTCTACGTACTTGATAGTTTCCTCCCAGGATTTTTCCTCAAATACAAGACTGTTTAAGGAACGTGCGTACCAAATTTCAGACCAGTAGAAGATTTCTTTCAAGGTTCGATCTTATTACGATGGCTTTATGCCTCGTCGACATCGAGGTCTGTAGAGGCGGGATGGGACTGGGACAAGGAACAGGAAGGAATTCGGTCATGGCCTTTTTAAAGGAAGCATCCCGTTATTCGCCTGGAGTTATTTGGGTAAACCATGTCTTATTAACAAGTAACACCGTACTTTTCTGTTGTTTTTTATTTTTCTGGAGGTTTGTTACTCTCTAGGGATGAACGGAAAGTAATCGGTGACAGCAGGCTACTTACATCACTATCAGCCACTTCAATCACTTTCTGATGTGGTCTCTTAAAGTCAAGATTCAGATAGAACTTGAGCAGTTTCCTCCAGGTCGAACGATCTTGGGCGATCTCCTGCCAGCTAACTCCGACAAACCTGCGTTTGCCCTTTTCCCATCGGTCCGGTGGTCTTCCTCTCGGTCTGTGTTGATTTCTTGGGCTCCACTCTAACACTGTTCTTGTCCACCTCTGATCTTTTCTCCGTGCAATATAGCCGGCCCATTGCCACTTCAAGAATGCTGTCTTCTCTAAGATGACTGTGACCTTTGTAACTGGCCTAATGTCAGTTGCTCTTTTTCTTGTCTTTTTTCGTTAAGCCTATCATTGACCTTTCCATAGCTCTTTGGGCAGTCCTTAGTTTACCCTTTGTAAATTCTTATGTACCTTATGTAATTCTGACAGTCGTATGTCAGCACAGGAAGAATGCACTGGTCACAGAATATTTACTTTAGATTTGTGGAGATTTTAGATTTCAGGGTAATAGAATGCCTCCCAAATGCTTGCCATCCCAGCTCGATTCGACGAAAAATTTCGGGTCTTAGATCACCTCTTATGTTTACAGGCTGGCCACTGACATTTTCTAATGATTCATTACCTAGTTATACACTACCCTCTCTGGCCCATTCGTCAGACATAATTTTTGTTTTTTAAAGATTCATTCTTCGGCCAACTGCTTTACATTCGGAGGCGAGGTCGGTAACCAAGGTTTGGAGTTAATCAAGGTTAATAGCAACAAGCGCAATGTCATGAGCAAATATCAAGTAGTTATGTCTTCTGCCATTGATTCTAATTCTTTTTTTCCGTCAATTCTAGCTTTGACATTGCCATCTCCAAGACAGCTGAAAATAATTTTAGAGAGATGGGATCACCTTGCTTAACAGCTTTTTCGTTGCAGAACTCAGTGGTTGGTTCTCTTACGTTGTAAAAGGCTGACGAGGTGACACAGATGTTATGCAACACTCTAATATAAATTGTATCCATGCCATGTTCAGTTAAGGTTTGCAGGACAGCCTTGTGACTTGTTGACTGAAATGCCTTTTCGAAATCAGCAAAGACTACACATACACATGTAAAAGAAAGCCTTGTGATGTCAAAAGACATAATTATGGGATAATAGTGTTTGAAAACTATAAGTAGGAACCCTAAGAGGTGGCGTTAAATTGTTCACAAGGAATAGAATCAAGAATTTTAAATTGTGGTAACGATTGTGAGGCAGGCAGTGTATTTCATTTAGGAATTTCGTAACGCTGCTGTAGTTGTCATTATGGAAGCAAGGTGAAGCCTAGAAGTCAGTCACCCTCGACCCGCGCAGGGCAACCCGCCGTGGGGTACCACTACACGAACAACAAAACGCATCTTTTAGGGATGGTTAGTATCTGTGGGAGCGAATGCATTAAGGCAGCTAGAAAGTCAGGAAGTCAATGTTGGCAGTGATCCTAAAAAATAATAATAATAATAATCAGCAGACAACTCAAAGCACAGATACCCTACAGGCATTGAAAACCCATCGGAATACAATAGAATCCTCAGTTTGCTTAATTTCTCAGTGTTACTTAGTCGTGATCCAGGGTGATACTGCATGCCTGCGAGATGTAAGTCCATTTTATATTTCTCTCTCCCTCTCTCTGGGTGTCTCACGCACTCTCGCTGCAGGTTATAAAGTGAAGGATCTAAGAACATTAGAAAAATGAAGTTTCTAATTGCCTTTGAGTGGCTTGATTGCATACATGTTCCTGTTTCAAGTGTTGATCTTGGTATCAATGTGCTTAAGTTGGCCAGAATATAATTTCAAATTAGTGTGGTGCACCTATCAACCCAGAATTTTTTTTCTTTGTAATTGTTTCCACGCCCTAGTAGTTGGCTATTGTTAAAAGTGAATGCAGTCAATCAATGTACGGCAAAACGAAGTCCGATAGTAAATTCATTATCCGTTAATTATTAAAGGTAGGGGCTGGAAGGTTAGAGCTTCATACGTTGAGACAGTAAAGAATCCACTGAATGTGGATTCACTCACAAAGTGGACCCTGAAGGACTAGCTGTCACTGCAGATAGGCCCCTGTACGACGGCAATCGGCTGGTTTACGAGCGAGGCGACGGCCTATGGCCTGCGGTCACTTTTACGACGGCACTGAAATGCCGCGCGAGGCGGCACGCCGACTTACCTTCCGACCCTAAGTCGCACAATGTGCAACTAAATGATAGATACATCAGCTGTACGGTATCGAGTAAAACTCAGGCAATTGCACCATCCTACGGAAAGCCTTCAACGTCTACATATTCGACGTTTAGCGGTGAGTGTCAGTGCGGCTGAGAAGCAGAAAGTTACATTTAACACATTTCCCGCATGGAGGAAAGCTACCGCCATTAAAGGCGTTTGGTGCTTACAGTAAGATTTTATGATTTGCTGATGATACGCTAAGTTGAATCTGGCATACAGCGGAATAAAATCAAGCAGGGAAACGACTGACACAAACCAAAACAAAATGGATAAACAAATTGTCCCCACGAATATGAGTGCGGTTTCATAGACTTCATCGGAAATATTTACTAGAAACATAACCATTACCTCCCCCCTCCCTATACCCTATTACCCTTCCTTTAATCAATTAATTTCATGTAGATAAGTGTAACGATCTTGACAACAAATCTTCTCGGGTTAGCCGGATTTTATTAAAAAGTGACAAGTTTTCTGCAATTAGCTCAGCAGCCATCATCAGGTCAATTAGGTAACTTTTCCAGATGTCTCCCGTTCATGTACATCTCCTCCACGTAGAGAAATTTAATATGTGAGTGTAGGCTTTCCCGGCGAATAAATGCTGAGCTAGTTGCCGAAAGCTTGTCCGGCTGCAAACACTAGAAGATTTGTTGTCATTTATTCGCCGGGAATTCCTACATTCACATTTTAAATACCTCTACGGGGAGGAGGTGTACATGAGGGTGAGGCACCTGGAAAAATTACATAATTGACCTGATGATGGCTGCTAAGCTAGTTGCCGCAAGCTTGTCGCTTTTTAATAAAATCCGGCTGCAAACCCGAAAACATTTTTTGTCGTTTATTCGCCGGGAAAGCCTACATTCACATATGTAATTATCTTATTTCTTGAAACTTATGGAAGTTTACTTTCGTAAAATGTTAGATTATGCTTTGAATGTGGTGTAAAATAGTTTTTGGTATATGTATGAATGTTTGTAAACATTATTAATTTTTTTTAAATACTGAATATTTCTGTTGAAAGGTAGTACAGGGTCCGTCAGTGGTCGATATTAAATTTAATAGCGATTTCAACCTTAAAATTTATTCGTTTTCTCTTAAGTTCTCAAAATCGTTAAATTATTTGTATTCCCACTTAAAATAATTACAATATAATTTGTGTGAAATTATGGACAATTATAGTGTCACAAAAGTAATTAAAACAGTTTATTGTTTGTGGTGTATATTGGTAATAGGGAGTGGAAAGTTGGTGGAAAAATTAAGAGTGGTGCATTTAAGGGAAAAGATGACCATGGCCCCAAGCTGGTTCTCGATTTCAGGCATAATGATGTGTAAAAATATTCTTTTGGAGGTAAGGGAGTCAGAAATGGGAGTAAATTACCCACGCTTAAGGAATTTAAAATTTGTAGATGGCAAAATTAGGCGGGTACAAGAAAGGTGAAAAAAGCGTGTGTAACGAAATTCTAACCGGAGCGTGTGCTCCTTCACAATTAAATTAAATTAACCATTGTTATTGTCCTGGAAGAGTCTAACGATGCCTGAGTCAACTTTGTAAACGTACAGTAGATTCAACAAGGATAGATATAAGACTGCGCTGGTTCTATACAGAAAAAATTCGCCCTTATTGCCCAACATTTTTTTTTTTTTTAACTGCTTAACGTCTCTTAACAGCGAGGTCTTTAGAGACGGGAAAGGATGAAGGGCAAGGAATTGGTAGGAATTTGGCCATGGCCTTTTGTAGGAAGCATCCCGGCATTTGCCTGGAGTGATTTGGGAAACCATGGAAAACCCAAATCTGGATGCCCGGACGGGGATTCGAACCGCCATCCTCCCGAATGCGAGGCCAGAACGCTAACCGATACACCACCACGCTCGGTTTTGTCCAAAAGATGTCAGTCATCTTACTTGCCTTAATCAACATGTGTGCAATTTGTGACGTGAAATTGAATGTGCAGTGACTTCGTCCTAGTTAAATATGAGCTGAAGGTTAGTTGTTGACGTGCGTTGTCGCTGGGGAAGTTGAAGGAATGGATGAACTTCCTAGCTATACTGGAAGTATGAAGACGACCTGCATCTTCGAAATAACATTGCTAATACTTTTAATCTATTAGTATAATAGGCTTAATGTAGCATGTCACTGGATGACGTCAATCAATGACGTTGCGATATGATATTCGCAGAATGCTTGTTATTTAATAACATTTCCAAGCATCAGTGAATAAATTAACTCACAGAACATTGAAATAAAAGTATGTATTGATTTAAAATCGACATATCAATCGTTAGATGCTTATATTTACGTAATATTCTTTTGATATATAGAAGTATTCCTTAAATTCTTTGTCCATGGATATGTAAGATAAAAGTTCGTATTTCGAGCATCAGTGTTCCGAAAAGTTTGGTTAGAGTATTACTTAGCTCTATTAGTAATCTAATATTACCTTGCAAGACGTAAGTTGTTCATTTTTTTTTTAATTTCCTTTGCTTTTTACTGATGACATGTTTCAGCGGTATTTAACTGTAATACTGATCTGAATAACGGATAACGTGAAAGGCAGATGTAAACATCTTTGAAGATTTTTTTTTCAGTTTATATCGTGATGAATTATTGCTACTATAATGTGATAAGTATATGTATTAATATGCGTGTAATGGAAGTAGGCCTATTGTTTCTCTGGCGGCATATTTAGCGTAGTACTGTATGTGGTTAGGGGATTCTACGATAACCGTGAAGCCGCAATTTTTTGATGTATTCTTATGTAACTCGACGAAAAACATTGAAAGTAGAGAATAAATTTTTTTGATATCTCACTTAATTATCGAGATATTGTATCTCAAAATTGACATGGTTAGGTTGAAATGCGGCCTGGAACAGAAGAAAAATTTCGCCATTGCCAAATTTGATGATGATATCGTATGTAACTCGAAGAGACAAATCGAAAACAAAGAATACATTTTCTTTCCATATCTCGCTTAGTTCTCGAGATATTGTATCTGAAAATTGAGGTGGTTTGGGTGAGATCTGGCCTGGACCAGAAAAAAACAAATTGCCAAAACGGCTGTATCTACACGGTGGAAATGCACTATATGTGTTTTATTTTCTTCCTAGTGGTTGTTGTTAGGTTGAAACACGTCCTGAACCAGAGGAAACTTCACCAAAATCACAAGGAACTATACCTATAACTGATTTTCAACATGCTATATCTCGAAAACCAAGAAAGATATGAAAAACTTTTATTCTTTATTTTCGATTTGTTTCGTCGATTTCTACAAGAATTAATCATCAGATTGTGGTACCACGGTAATAATTGAACTACCTGTGGTTATATTGAAATGCAACCTGGACCAGGATAGCAACAGAAACATTTTGTTACTGCGCAAGGTAATAGGAATTATATTATGATTTATTTTTGTGTTTATTTAAACAATTGCTAAGAAATGATATGCCAGAACACTGAAGTTGTTATGATTTAATGTAGTATCATTCGTTTTCACTGTGGCCATTATTTCAACTGTCTGTAACCTATGTCATCCGTTAACACGTTGATCTTCATCATAGATAATAAAAAATAAAGATGTAAGAACACGTGAAGAATTAGGAACCAGTTTATATCGCGATTCATGATGACACTCAAATGCGATACAGGGAATATTTCAATTCGCATGAGATAGAAGCTTTGTAGTCCAGTCATTTAAGCTTAAATTAGGTAAGAATCTCGGAATTCGAGATACCCAGCTGTAAGTCTGTAAATACTTGTATATTAACACCCTAAAAGTGGTCTCAAAACCTACATATGGTAGGGTGTGCGCAACTATTAAATTTCAAGGTCAAACGTCACAAAAAAATCGTTTTTTTGCGCTTTTTTTGTAAATATCTCATTTCCTATGGTTTTTTTGCTATTTGTATTTATTATCAATATTGTAGAATGCAAAATTCCCAACAAATGTTGTCTAAAAAATTTTTTATACGGTGAACCGTTTTCGGAGAGCGCGCGGTCACAGCATCACTTCAGGTCAACCGGTGCCTCCGGTCGAAAACGCGCCATATATAGTTGATGAACTATCGATAAATCAATGATTATAAATATTTGTCAATTTTTATTAACTATTATATTATATTTTATCATTTTCTTCATGCATTAAATCTATATCTATTCAATAATACTGATAACCGTTTCCTGAAATTAAAAAATAATTAAGGGAAAAACTTACATCATATTATAATTATATTCCCATTTACACTAATGACATTTTAAATAGAAAATAATTAAGTGCATCTTCTTTAAAATCTGTAAATTTTAAAATCCTTCCACTACGTCAAAAATTATACCTGGGAATTATACGGGCCCCTATTATACACTACGGACCTTTCTATTTATAGCCAGTAGGACAGATGTTCAGTTGTATTGTATAGTTACGACCGTCTTCTCTTTCTTTCAGTTTGAATCGTATCTTGGTAACTACGGACGTACAATTTCAAGAACTATGGCTGATTTGTGTTTTCTATGTAATAAGTCAGATTCGGGAGGTGAATCGCTTATTGAAGTAGCGCGCGGTATGAAATCTCTACGAACTGCAAGTGTCGAACGAAACGACGGAAAAATTGATTATTTACAATCAGTAACCTCTGTTAAAGTGCATGAAAAGTGCCGATGTGTTTACATTAGTAAAAACTGTATCCAAGCAGCAAAACGGAAACAAGAAGAAGGAGAAACTATAACTTCTGAATTAGTACTCCGTAAAAAACGAGGTGAAATGTTTGATTTTAAGAATAAATGTTTATTTTGTGGCGAAGTTGCTGATGAGGCTGCAGAGAAAAAGAAAAGAGAAAAATACAGACGGAAGATAAAAAATGTGAGTACTCTTTAGTTCAAAGATACTGTTATCAAAAAAGCAGAAGAACGTGGGGATGATTTCGGAGAATTGGTGAAAAGTCGTATAGTTTTACAGTATGATTTGATCGCTGCTGAAGCGAAGTACCATGCTGCTTGCTTTACAAACTTTTCAAATAAATCATCATCATCATCGCCTCTTGAGAAACCTCGTCAAGATAATCAAGTTACAGAAGCTATGTTAGAGATTTTCAATTACATCGAAAATAATAATTATTCTCAATTCACACTAAAAAAGCTTAGAGATGTCTTGACAGGGTATGTGCCAGATGATAAAACTATCATTACAAGACTACAACAGAAGTACTTAACCGATATCGTAATTACGAAGAAAGTTGGAGCTTTCACAATCATTTCTTTCCGTGATTCACAAGCTAATATTCTATCAAAAGCTTGGTACGAAAGTAAAAAAATTGATCCTGAAGCAGAAAGGCTAAGAATTGTAGAAGCTGCAGCAGCAATTATTAGAGAAGATATCCGAACATCTATAGTTGAAACTAAATCTTAACCACCTCCTAGTAAAATGTTGGATAATGTTAATCAAGAAATTCCAAAAACTTTATTACATTTCTTAGAAGAAGTCATCGTCAAAAACAGGAATAGACAAATTGATCATTTAAAAACAAAATGTACTTCAATAAGCCAATGTAATGGGCAAGCTTGTCTCAATGCTCTACCATATCAGAGCGACATTAACGAAGATGGAACCTTTGACCCCGAAATCATGGAAGAACTTGAGACAAATGTCGTTGAAGACGATAATGAAGACCAGTTTGAAATTTATCAGCAGCCGGAAGACGACGAAGAAGAGGAAGAAGATGATTAAAATTATAAATTGTACTTTTTGTACCCTTTATTCCATTTTTTTACTTTTAATAAAAATAAATGCATTGAATGATACTTTTTAATAAAAGATTAATTAATAATTTAATTGGTTTTTTCATCATGTAAGAAGTTATTAATATTAATTAGGTTAAAATTCAAATATAATTCCTATATTTTCATTAACAATTCTGCAATTACATGGGCAGATAAGTGTTGTTAAATAAATTAATACTGAATAAAAAGTGGATAGGTTAGGAAAAAAATGATAAAATATAATATAATAGTTAATAATAATTGACAAATATTTATAATCATTGATTTATCGATAGTTCATCAACTATATATGGCGCGTTTTCGACCGGTTGACCTGAAGTGTTACTGTGACCGCGCGCTCTCCGCCCTCTATCTCGAAAACGGTTCACCGTATAAAAAAAAAATTTTAAACAAAATTTGTAGAGAATTTTGTATTCTACAATATTGGTAATAAATACAAATAGCAAAAAACCCATAGGAAATGAGATATTTACAAAAAAGCGCAAAAAAACGATTTTTTGTGACCTTTGACCTCGAAATTTAATAATTGCGCACACCCTACCATATGTAGGTTTTGAGACCACTTTTAAGGTGTCAATATACAAGTATTTACAGACTTACAGCGGAGTATCTCGAATTCCGAGGTGAACTTACTATAATGACTGGACTATTGGTTTTTTAGCGCCATTATTAGCGAAGATTGTGGTTAGACTGAAATGCGACCTGCATCAAGTTGACAACTGAAACCTTTTGCTACATCACAAGGGACGAGAAATTACAGCATATTGAACTTTATTTCAAAACAATTATGTTTAGGTAAGCAACTAAAAAGAAATTAATTGCCAGAATACTCCTTCATACCAGTCATTTTTTGACGGGCTTTGTGGCTAGTATTAATAATAACTAGTGATCTCCCAGCGATCGAAATTCGACAGTAATTCATTAAGTTGTTTAATTTCTTTCATGAAAGAGTAATACTCTAGTAATTCACTGCATTACCTATAAAATTAAAACAGTACACTCCACGCGTGACTGTATGCTAAATTTTAGCTTCTAATCTAACCGTAGCAAATGATGAAATGTATTTATCGATAGTTCATTTGAATTCAAAATATTCATTTTGACTTAAGGCCGGAAAACTGCTTTAGCTTCATGAAACATGCGCATTTAAATGTATCTATCAAAATAATTTCGTCATTTTGTGTGTTCGCTATTTAAATTTGGTCTATTATCATTTTGAATTTCACGCAAATAATTATTCCTTATTTCTGGTCTGTCTCTCTCTCTCTCTCTAATGAAATTACTGAAATTAAAAAATCAAAATTGATTATTTAACATTTTAAATAATCAAATGACCATATAGTACCTGGCAGAATCGCTACATTCCTTTTCAAAGTATTCCTTTCATAACTTCAAACATTAATCTCTACTTTATCCGAGTCTTTCGTTTTACCAAAGATCACAGAGTGTCTCAATGCGGGAAATCCACGTAAGAACGTTGGCTCCGATCCTATTTCACGCGCGCGCACACGTTCGCAAATTAATTTTTTATTTCAATAATCTATTTGTAACATGTATTAACCATGATCATTATATTTTTAGGTGGGGTGGGACATTCTCCACCAGTGAAAAACTGTTATTGACCTGTTGAAATTTGGATTAACTGTTTCATTATGGTGTCCTCTTCACGTTTAGCACTCTCCTTTTTCGGAAAAGTCGCCACTAATTAAATTAAAAATGCCGAAATATGGGATGCTCCGCAACCACGAAATGTTAGCAGCACTGTGAAAATGACACAAAAATTATCGGTACTGGGATCATATCAAACTAAATAGGTTCGTTTTGTCATAGTGATCATGGTTAGGTTGAAATTCGGCCTGGACCAAGAGTAAAAAGTTTACGGGAAAATCATTCTGTGCAGCCCAAGTCGCAAACCAGAGACAAACTGCACATTTGTTTACAACTGAAGCAATCGATTATCTCTGACTGCTTATATCGATTCCTATGTTGGTAAAATATATTATATATAATTTTAGCTTTCTGTATTCCTCAGTTCGCCCAATATTCTGGCCGCTAGCTGCGCTATCTACCAGCCCTCGAAATGTTGCTTCTTGCTTCTATATAAGTTCAGAGATTCATTTCGACTGTTTTGTTTCAACAAAGAAGACAAAGTAAGGCCGCTAGCTGCGCCATCTACCAGCCATCTGAGCGAACTACGTAGGCGAGCAAGCGTTTTATTTTACTTAATTTAATGTATTTGTAACGCATATTATATATAGATTTTAGCTTCCATATAATCTTTAACTATGCCAAATCTCACACTTCTCCGTGCGCACAATATTCTTAAAAATGTAACACAAGTTTTCGCTTAGCGTGTTAATATATAGATACTTTAATGATAATAGTAGTCCAACCTGGTTATGGGTTATGTTTAGCATCATGAACTCTACTGCATCAATATAACAGTTTTAACATTCATGGTGGAAGAATTTACTTAAAGGAACTTCTGTTCGGTAACATATCAGAAATGAAAAACCAAGTTCTTCATATCTTCACTAGCGATATATGCTTTGAAATAATGTACGCTGAATGTGTTTACTTGGAGAACAGATTTCAAATAACATGTGACCGTGCAAGCAACTGCTTGCAGGAAAAGGGTGTTGCCGAGAAATTCCCTACTTTTACTAGAATTATTTTGAACTTTAGTTTTTCATCTTAAAGACACTTATTAAATTTCCAAATAACAGTAAAATATATTTAAATTAATCGTTAAAAATATCCTAGATCAATTATATTTATGACGGAGTTTACCTTATCACGAACTTTTCTGTTTGGACAAGTAACCTTTTTTATCGCGTGGTGGTGAATTTTTTTGCTCGGCCGCGCCGCTCATGCAAGTGTATGAAGCGGTCGGCACGCCACCTCTCGTGACGTCACGGCACCCTTTCCTCTGCGCGGAGGAAAGAAATTGCCGCCTGGTTTGCTCGCAGGCAGGAGCCGTAGCACATAAATCGAATGCCGCGGCGGATGAGCCATTAATCTCTCTGCCGGCGAGAAGATGGGCGCTGGCCAAAGAGATTATCCGACACTCGCACAAACTGCCACCAGTCGTCTCACCGGCCCTGAAATACTCGAGGATGGCCATTTATCAGGGTCTCTCACCTTCAGCTCAGAGCGTTTGAGATCGCCACCGAGGTCCGTCGATGGGATTCCACGTTAAATAGGACAGCCAGCCACGACATAGGCTGAGTACGAGGTAAGCCGAAACCTGCCACTAGGTCGTAAGAACTAAGGAATTTACTCACTGAACAATGGCCGCCAGACAGAAGGCTGCAGAACATTCTAATACTTCGTACAACTCTAATATAAGTAGAGCCGTGTGCAGTGCACCTAAATTATAACACTAGGGCCTCAACGACAGATATATTATTACTAGCGCCAGATAAAACAAATCGTTGAAACAAATAGAATTATGAGAAACAGATAAATTTTCCACACACACACCGGCAGAATCTAAGCCGCTCGTGGATGCAATGTAATTAAACTGTAGCTTTCACACATAGTTTCGCCCGGTATTAGCAAATGCAGCCGACATTCTCACGCCAGCACTTTGATTGTTTTCTAATGTCCACACTGGTGTCGGTAACCAAGAGTTAATTATTTGATCAAATCACAGCCACAACAATTTTCCTCATCATTTTGTTAAAATAAATAAATACTCGCAGGATACTGTAACATTAATCAAGCTGGTGGGGTTTGTGTTATAAGAGCCTACAGAAACCCCTCCCTGATTCATCGTAGCCAACAGAGAATGTACCGAGCACTGTCTAATTTTCAAAATATTGTCTGCACTTCCTTCTAAGGTATATTAATCCAGTCAGGTAACGTTTCTTGAATGGTGCACACATATTTCTTCCTGCAAAACTGAAAACCTATTGCACTCTACGCGAAAATGTCGTCACCACCCCTGATTTTACCGATGTGTGTGAAAATACGTATACGTGTATTTCAAAATCTACTTTGCGACTGGCAACATTTGTTCTGCTTAGTAACTCTGTTTTTCATGGAGATGAATATTGTATGGCGTAAGTCTACTGGTGGTTTCATAGCAGTCAGCTAGTTTGCATCTACAGCTCCTTAAACCATTTGAGACTTAGCCATGGAGATTGATTTCATACCGAGTAAGACTTATTGTGACTGCAGTAAGGTACCAAGATTGTATTTTTTACCGTACGCCAATATACACAAAGCATGTAATTTATTACTTGCTTTAATAGTATTAATATTCATTGAAATGCAAATAACCATACGACGATAGCTCTGCGGAAGGAAAAGAAAATGCCGTGCAGTGTCCGAGCTTTCATTTGTACTATCGCGGATCATGTGAAAAATTCTCGTTACAAACGCTCTGGGGATGTGTGTAGTGAACAGGAGATTTTCTTGTGGGTTGCGGAGCTCATCTGCCAGTAGGACGGGAGACTGCTGCCTCAGCGAACCTCATAGACAGAGATGCCACAACTTCGCCGACAACTTTCCCGGCGCGGCATCCTGATCAGTTTCCGCCAACTTTCCGTTAGTTCTTCACCCTTAAAACTTGCTGGCTTTCGAGTTACCAGATCGTAAAATCTGCACTTAGTTCTGGTTGACATATATTCCGACACACTAGTTCCTATTCGATTTTAATAACAGTTCCGTTGCACTCGGATTGGCGAGCATTGGGAGGAATGTACGAAGTATATTACTTTAATTAAATTTCGTAGATAAGTTTTTATAACGACGAACGAGACATACCTCAGACGCAGTCGAAGTTTTTCCGTCGAAGTTTAAAGGCGCACAGGTCCCTCGAAGACTAATGTTCAAAGTATTACTGTTCAGAATACCAAACTGTAAACAGGGGGAAGGGGTATCACGAAGGGCATACCCTTCATTGTTAGTACGGCTGTAGAAGGAAAAAATTAAAAAATGTACAGGAGCTGGTACGCACACAAAAAAGCATTATTTTCTTTTTTCATGTATACTGAAACAATAAAAGAACACACATAGTCTTCAAAAACGGGAATTTGCATGTGCTTGTAGTGATACATATTTTATGGTTAATTATCAAGTAAAGGTGGGCAACAATACCAGAAGATAAGTGAGAAACGAATAAACATTGATGGAACTGGTAGTCAGCATGTTCAGCAGTCTTTGTATCCTGTGGTAAGTCAAAACCTTTAATTTATTCTTAATCGGCTATAAGATTACAATGTTAGACATTTTTATCGTTAAAATTAATTTTTAACTATGTTACTTGTTAGGCTGCCAGTAGGCTAATGAATTATAAGTCGATTTATCATGTTTCTGTTACAAAATCAGCCTAGGCACACATTATTGTTTGAAGTATGTTATACCTTAGTACTGTAATGTCTCACTTGTAACACAGGTATTTTAAGTTTTATTCAAGTTTTGGCTGCAATCACAAGACGAATATTATAAATATTTTCGGGTGAAATTTTTTTCAAAATCAGAAACTATATCTTGATATTGAGAAGATAACTGGAAAAGCAAATCATATGCTGCGATTTCTAGGTTGTCATTTAAATCAATATACAACAGTAGTTAAATCGACTGCATACAAAGTTCAGGTGCGCCCTCACTTAGAGTATTATAGTTCTGGCTGGAGCCCCTATCAAAAGGGATTAATGGAGGCATTGGAGAAGGTCCAAAGAAGAGCCCTCCGAATCGGGACAGGTAGATACAGCCGGAGGGAAAGCGTAAGTGCGATGTTGAAGAAGTTAGGTTGGGAAGATCTGGAACATTGAAGGCGTTGCTCTCGACAGAAGCTAATTGAGAAAGTCACGTCTCACTTATTTCAGGATAACAGCAAACAAATATTACTATCGGCAACATTGATATCTAGGAGTGGCCGAGAAAAGATAAGAGAAATAATTTTTTCCATGAGCGATAAGGGAATGGAATAGGAAGGATTTATCGATGCGAGAAAACTTAGAATCCGATAGGAGTACGTATCGATAAACCACCCAGGCCAGCCTGATTGTGGGTTTCAAACGGTTTTACAAGATCGCCGGGATGGTTCCTCAAACTATTCCATGGGAAACTCCTGTCATATTCCTATGCATATTCGTTTACACATTAGGATAAGTGCAATGCACCCTCCACCACCCACTTTTAATGAATCGCGGAGTAATAATAATAACAGTAACAGTAATCATATTCAGTTATTAAGCAGGAAGGTAGTTTTGTTTCTTCAAAATCATACACGTGAGTCTTCCATTAAGAACAAATTATAAAAGCTTTATTTTTATGCTCAATTTATAGCGCTAAATGGAAGTAACGGAAATATTCTATCAGTAAAACTGAATTCAAATGCAAATTGTATTTTACACATGCATGAATTATATAAGATTTCTGCTAAATCATTACTGAGCTTATCTCATACCAAGTTTTTTGTGGAGCGCAGTAGAGAGTTTCTTGTACGATATATCGACCGCGTTACCATTGTCCGTTACTGCTGTGGAATGTTGCAGTGTAGTGGTATGCAGAAGCAACGTTGAATTCAAGCGGATGTCATCTTCCACCGAGTGTGGTGGCGTAACGGATAGCGTTCTGGCCTCGCATTCAGGACGGCGGTTCGAATCCCCGTCCGGGCATTCAGATTTTGGGTTTTCCATGGTTTCCCAAATCACTCCAGGCAAATGCCGGGATGCTTCCTTCAAAAGGCCATGGCCGAATTCCTTCCCATTCCTTGCCCCCCATCCTTTCCCGTCTCTAAAGACCTTGCTGTTAAGGGACATTAAGCAGATAAAAAAGTCATCTTCTCCTCGTAATTTCAAGTCATCATCCGCGGACGTGGTGGTTGCACCTGCGACACATGGGCAGCCAATCATGGCATCGGCATGAAGGCTCTATTTCAACCGAAGACAACAGTCTACAATATTTTAGTAGCTCTGTCCCGATATTCTCATTATTTTTAAAGTAACAATAGAAAAATATTTTAATGTAATGCAATCTTGTAATTTAATTTTAATCCACTTCCACATGACCGAATTGATTCAAATTTTGGACACATATTAAGAACTGATGACAATACAATAATTTTATAGCTGTGTACTAATATTCACAAAACGTTGACAGAAACAACAGAAAAGTGGTTCAATGTAATGGAATCTTGCAGTTCAATTTTCACGGACTTTCAGGCGACCGAACTGTTTGAAATTTTGTACACGTATTAAGAACCGATGCGAGATCTGTCCTGATATTTTCATTATTTTTACAGTAACAACAGAAAAGTGGTTTAAGTGTAATATGACAGATGTTTTTTTTTTAACTGCTTTACGTCTCTTTTTAACATCGAGGTCTTTAGAGACGGGAAAGGATAGGGGGCAAGGATGGGGGCAAGGAATGTTAAGGAATTGGGCCATGGCCTTTTGAAGGAAGCATCCCGGCATTTGCCTGGAGTGATTTGGGGAAACCATGGAAAACCCAAATCTGGATGCCCGGACGGGGATTCGAACCGCCGTCCTCCCGAATGCGAGGTGAGAACGCTAACCGTTACACCGCCCCGCTCGGTTCAGATGTTAATTTTTACCCTTTTCCAGCAGCGGTGTGGTTATTTCGGTTATTAAATTCAGTTATTGTTGCTGAATGGCCGTTCACAGGTGCGGCTCCCGATCTTAGAAGTGACTGTCCTCTCTGGTAAAGCCTTGTTTTGTTTATGTAAAATACGGCAGTACGCTTCGTGGTTCGCTTTCCACGTTAAACTTATACCTAGTGGATTTTTTTTTTAACTGCTTTACGTCTCTCAACAGCGAGGTCTTTAGAGACGGGAAAGGAAGGGGGCAAGGAATGGGAAGGAATTCGGCCATGCCCTTTTAAGGAAGCATCCCGGCATTTGCATGGAGTGATTTGGGAAACCATGGAAAACCCAAATCTGGATGCCCGGACAGGGATTCGAACCGCCGTCCTCCCGAATGTATACCTAGTGGAGTAGCCGGGATAGGCCAGTGCAGACGCAACGTGGGTGAGCGGTCGACCTCATAAAAGATTACTGATCTAAAATGCCATAGGCATTTAATTTAACTACTCTCTTCCAGACGTCGTAATTGTGTGAAATTTTGCACACGTATTAAAAATCGACGACAATACAATAATTTTTTCTCATCACATTGGCAGTAACAATTTAAAAGTGGTTGAATGTAATGGAAATTTTCGCTTTCAGAAGTCCGAATTTTCTGAAAGTTTGCACATGTATTAATAACTAATGACAATATAATAATTTCATATCTATGCCTGGTATTCTCATTACTTTGACAATAAGAACAGAAAATTTGGTGTAACCGTCGTATGACAGATATTGCTAATTTTCACCAACTTTCGTCTATGGTCTGGTGGCTCGATTGAATCAGGCCCATGAATGACAAGCAGATAATGCATTTTATTAATAAATACTAACATTTACTTATTTCCTCTTTATTATATTACCATTCGGTGACTAATCACGATACTGTGCGAAGTATTCGCATGGATCAGCTAGTATACAAGAAGCGTTCGTTTAAAGATATAAAAGTTGCTAGTTGTAATCAAAGAGAAACTAACTATCAGTAGGAGTTCTGGTACCTGATACATCTACGAAATGAAAAATACAAAAACTGTTCGTATTTTGTAAAATCGTGTTTTTGCAGGGAAGATAGCTATTTAGATAAAAGTAAAAAAAAAAAAAAACGTTATCTAAGCATGAAATTTCATCCAAATCGTTAAAACCGTTTCCAAGATTATATATATATATATATATATATATATATATATATATATATATATATATATATGTATGATAATTACTAATCGGTATTCTAGACATCAAGTATAGAGAATGACGAATGTATCGTGTGGAATCTTAGACGGCCAACTAAGTAAGCCGTATTTCTGTCACAAAGCTTTCTTTAAACAGGAACAGTTAGCTTGCAGTTTGTGCGCAATGACCTGCTGCTGTTTCTAGGGTGTGACCCAGGATATGGTTCCGGCAAAAGCCAATGCCGCCTCACAGATCCTTCTGCCTCCGCACCATCAAAATGCTATCCATCGTCGTGAGTGTGGAAAAAGTGGAGGACGTGTCTCCCGGCTCAGCAGATCATCATTTATAAAGCACTGGACTCCGGATCCGTATAAGACGAATAGTCCATGTAAAGCAGCCGGGCATTCCTCAACAAAAGTCTTCACCTCGGATACAACTAGAAGCTTTCGAGAATGTGCGTTCAGTGATCTGAGCAGATAAACATATGTATCCGTGTCCGGATTCCAGTATTCAGAAATGTAGATTATAATCATTTGACCACATTGTGATTTCCATAACACTCAATTATCATTGATTACGACTTTTGAAATTAACTAAGCTTACGTCTGAGAGAGAAGCGAAGTGATTGATTGTAAACATATACTATCAGTTCATTTAGTGAAATTTTATGATGTGTGAAAAGGGTCTAAAGTAACTGAATCATTGTTGTAATCGTATTAAAAACAGCACAGTCCATAGAAAATTAATTAAAAAACTTTAATTGCGAATACTGTGAAGTTATAATGGTTAAAGTTAGATTATGACTGATTTAAAATGTTCAATTTGATAAATATGCCGTTAAATGCTTGTAAACATTTTGTAAGTCCAGTTAAAATTGTTTTCTAATTTTCGTTGTTTTGGTACAATTTATATTATTTGAGAGATTGTGAGTGCCTTTATTATTTCCAAGAAATTTCTGTGCTGTCTACATAAGCACCCGATAATCACTAGCGGGCAAACTGGTTCGGAATAGTATTGACACAACGCTAAGTCATTTGTTTATAGTAATGCGCTTCTAAACTCTTCGAAAATGAATTCTGGTCTTGTATCTTTCTAATGTGTTGGGGAAATAAAAGTCAGTTAAAAGTTGATCAATGGCCTCGTTATTTGAACCTGTCACTGTAGAGAAAGTACAAATCACTCTATGACCAAACGAATCCACAAATCGGTACAAATCTCTACATTCCGAGTTCCTTCCCAACATGTCCATCAGCTAGGAATTCTTGTCTAGTCATCATAAAAGAACAAATAAAATAATTCAGAAACCGATTAGTACCCATTCTCCGGACAGTCATAGAACAAAAGAGTTAAATTTTGTGTCAAAATTTCAAGTACTGGCAATCAGATAGACTAAGTTAAAGCTCAGTTAATTGAAATATTAGTTTACTACCCCACGCATTTGTCAATCCATTGTATGCATAAAACGTTTAACACTTAAAAAATGGTTTATAAATTCATCCTTTTCCAACGCCTTTAAACGGAATACGCGATTGAATATGTATAGCAATGTTGTAGTGTATAATTTGGGAATATATTTTCTTTGATCTCTTGCCGGTTTAAGTTACAGGTGACGGCTATGAAAAGACCTGGTATCGGTATGCCATAGTTTAGAATGTAAAATCATTTCATCGTTCATTGGTTCATGCATATAACGTGACCTTGCTGTGAATGAAGTTTCTGTGTCAAGTAGAAAAGCAGTGTATGTGATAAGTAGCAACGTGCTAACTCAACTAGGTCTTCGGAACCGGAAGAACCTTTAAATATACATTTTGAATGGCAAGACGCGTAGTGGAAAATGATTTTGGAGTTAGCAATGCGCGCTGGAGATTGTAACGGAGGTATTTGGAGGTACAACCTGAATGTGTAGAGAAGATGGTTCCTGCGTCCTGCTGCCTACGTAAAACACTGTGCGCAGACAGTAAGTTTGAATCGGATATTAAATCATTTCCCGAAGCAGATCCTTAGAGCACAGCACTCGTGAAGCTTTTGAAGCTCCAGAGGAGTTGACGGAATATTTTAATTCTGATGATGGCAGTGTAGCCTGTCGAGTTAGCAGAATATTTCATTAATGCAAATATTTCCAAAAAGCTTGCTTTATTAAATATACATATTTCTCGAAATTTTTGATGATTATTTTTCCTAAATCATTTGATTTCAACATTTACTGGGCTACAAACTGGTTATCACTGCATGTTTTCTTTTGAAAAAGAGAACGATTTTAAACAATGAAAATGTTAGTATGTTTTATGTTTTCCAATTACCATCTCGTTCCGTTTTAAACGTAAAAATTGTGTGAGAAATATCCTGACGGTGCCCTAGCATCAAATCTATAGGGAACAGAATATCATCAGCAAAAAAAAAAAAAAGATATTGTAATTACTTAATAAATTGACACCTTTCCAATTTAATGTTTGTCACATAAATTGATCCCGGTAATCCAGGGACCTATGAATAAATAAACATACATGTGAATCATGTTGAGTCACTTTTGGTGCCAATAACTTGACCATTGTTAAAACTATGTCAGAAAACGATGGATGAGAACGAAACAGTGACTTCTCGTGACTCAAAAACATGGCGTTCAGGTCCGTGGCTTCAGTTGGTCGTTCCAAAGATACTCTTGCTTCGTTGGGATACCTGGGAGAACAGCCAGATATTACATGTTCATGACGGGAGAGAGAAACTATAGTACATCTGTTGCCTTTTCCACAAATTGGAATGAATGTATACCAATTTGACCTGCAATCAGCTACTGACAAAGCCATCGCATTGGCGGAAAAACTACTTCATATTTAATGCTGTCATTTTTTTTTATGGCATTCGGCTACTGGGCCATACAGCCAGCTCAATATGATTTGTTGCTATCAAGTATTGACACAAGGACACTACAACACGAACAAGACATTCACAGACACAACACTAAACACCCATGCCCCCGGCCGGACTCGAACCGGCGACCTTAGTCTACCTTTGTGATTCGCAACAACCTCTTGGACAGTGCTACACTCGTCAGGCTCGACCCATCCTCAACAATGCTAACGCATCACCATGTCGTGATCAGATCCTCACGGAGCAGACTGGATGATCAACAACAGTAACACCGTTTCTGATATCGTCATCCCGTCATTTCACAGGTAACTTGACAGCAACTGATCGTCAGTCTAGTTCAGTGGTTTCTACAACCGTTATAAGTAGCGGCTATCCAGTAACAATAGCCAAACGCTTACGAAGTTCTCCTAAATTTACATTCACAAACGCCCAACAGCAACATATTGAAATTTTGATGCCATAGTATCATCCTGAAGATAGAAGATGTTCATATATACACCTGAAAGGGTTGTATTAGGTCTGAATTGCCAGTAACACTAACTTTAAAACCAAGCTGTCAGATTAAACCGTGTCTCACAAAATATTCATATTAAATATTGCTTTTTGGTTCATATCAATTGACGGAGCAGTTGAAAACACTGCAACATTATAGCTGACGCACTGCGGGAAATTTGCGTTGATTCAGGAAGTTGTCCGGTGAAGGAAATTGAAATGTTGATGAGAATCGTAATTCAATGAAAAATAATTACATTAGGCAATGAGAAATCGTTCGAAACCAGTTTGCCGTTCGCTTGATAGAATTCACACTTTTGCGGCCAAGTTATCAGTGTCACAGCCTACACAAGAGTCGGTGCGCTTGATTCGGGCGGGCGTAATTAAATGACTGTGAGCGCAGTCAGCTGGGAGGTCGCCTCGGTTAACAGGTTTGCATCGACCGCCTGCCGGTGGACGAGCCAAAGCTCTCACGGGCCGCTGTCCAGCTGTCCAAACTGACAGCACACAGCTAAAGAGTCCGCGAGCACCCAACACTCAGACACTGTCAACCAGTAGCAGAAACAGACACTGTCCTTGAAATTTGCTGTTAGCTTCCCTGTACGACCACTTAAAGCTGTCGAAATTTAGTACACCAATAGGAATTATTTCGTCATAACATTTAGCCCTTGACATTTCTGAGGCTTTTTAAGGCATCAAAGATTTCAACAGACCCACGTTTTAATATAAGGCGTCAACAATATCCAAGTATAAATTAATGGAAGTATGACTGAGTGTATAACACCTATTTAAGAAATACAAAATTAGTAATCAACTAATGTACAAATAATTATATAAAGACAAACTATCAAAAAAATTACTTACAAAATATTAGTAACAGATGTACGGATTTTCCTAGCGGGGGTAAAAACTAGAGATGAAACGGATATCCGACAACTATCCGGTATCCGGTCTATCCGGCCCAAATTTTTTATCTAGCCGGATACCGGATTCACAATAAGTTACGAAAATTGCGTAAAATTTTCTTTAAATCTAAATGCTAAGTATACCATATAATAAGTCTAAACAAAAATAAAAACACTATGTCTTCAAATCAAAATACCATTTCTTATTGTTTTTAACATAAGAAATTAGTTCTTGTACTGAATGAACACAGATTTCTCTGTAATAAGAGGTAATAATAGGTTTTGCTTGTCCTCGTAAACAAGGCCAGGTTCAAAGAAAAGTCTTTCGCTATACACACTACTGCAAGGCGCTGAAAAATGAATTCTACCAAATTTTGTCAAATTTGGGTACTGTGTGGCATTGGCTGACCACTAAATATATGGGTCATGCGTCCGATCAATTCGAGATTAAATAAAAGTCAATCTCGCTAGCAATCACGTTTTTTTTTTTCTTCTTGATAACGATACTGGATGGCTATTTCGTTAAAACAGTTCCAAAACGTGTCGTGAGCGTCATGAGTCACAGTTGATTCTGTCTCGTCCCTTATACTCCTTATAACAGCCATTGAGGATGAACTGCTACTGATGTAAGATTATTCGCAAGACACATTTTTATAGATTCCAATGGAATCTTCTGACGAGTTTCAGAAAACTCCAAATACTTTATCTTGAATCTTGGCTGTAGGAAGGTCGCGATCAATTAAATTAAATCTTCACTTTAGGGGTCGAAACGACTTTTTAATTCAGTTTTTAAAGAGGCTCTCATGTATAGTAAGTCATGAGTTCTTTGTGCTTTCTCATCGTTATGTAATGATTTTCATATAGTCAATTGCTTTTCTTTCAATGTCGAAGACGAACTTGTCCCGGGGATGGCCAAAGGCAGTGTAGGCACTATAGGAGCTGTTGCTTTCGTCATTTTATGAAAGTTTGCTGGATGTTTCATTTTCAAGTAGTTTGTCATGGCAGAGGTATTTGATCGAAGACTGAAAAAAATACATCATTGTGTTGTCTTGAAGGCCACAAATAGAAAAAGGAAATTATTCAAACTTCGCGTCAAAACGTGTCTTACGAAAAGTAACTCAGAATCGAAAACTTACTGTCATTATTTTTATCAAAATATTTCAAAATAGGCGATCCTTTCTTTACCGAAAACATTTTTATTGTTCCTAACATCAAATAACAACGTTCATCCGGATATTTGACTGCCTAATAACCGGCTATCCGGCTTGTACGATGGCCGGATAACTGGTAGCCGGTATCCGATCAAACAGCTACACGTTTCATCTCTAGTAAAAACTTTGTCAACACACGAAATTACGGTCCATTCAAAAATATTGCCTCCATCCTACCTGAAATTTCACTCCATATCTTGATATTTCCATTTAATTTTACTGCATCTCCAACAGCAACCATGTCCACCTATGAACAAAAGTGCCAAAATTAGTTTCGGTCGCATATATGTAACACCGAAAAACTTACTGCCAAATACTTGGTTGGCTTTCTTTAGTTCGTAGTCACCAAACACTTCGAGGTATGGTTAGATTACGACTCTGAACCATCTTGCTATGAATTTATTGCGTCGACTTATTAGCTTTGTGCTTTATGACAGGCTGTCATAACCACTTTAAATTCAATTAAACGAAGTCAGATTTATTTTCACGCTTTTCTGTGAGATTGCGAAATATCATGCAATTAATTTCAGGTTATTTTGTTTTATGTTGGCCGTAATTCAGTAAATTCTGTATCATTTAAATGTATTTGTTTTAGTTAATATTTGGCGCTAATAGACTGTTGCGTAAGAAATTAACAATGTTAAATTGTTTCTTTCGCCATCTCACGCGTTGCGGAAGGTTCGGCTGTTTTTGTTTTCAGTATCGCCGCGGGCACATAAATATTCGTAGTGCCATACGATAACGGTACAGTCTGCGGTCAGGTTTCATGATTGCAGTTTAAGTAACAGTTTTCATCGTGTAGGAAAGATTCAGTCTTGCTTATGGAGTGGATGTAATATTCAATTTACCATCATGTAATCAGCAGAGCAACTAACAGAATAGTAGTTAGCATCATTTTAACTAATGTCAAGCATTTTTGTAGTAAGCATGTGTTAACGTATTAATTATTATTTTCAATAAGCAGAAGAAAATAAATTTATTTTTTGTCATTCATCATTTCCATAGACAAACTTCTGTTTTAATCAAGCAATTCCAGAAATTATAATTGTTTATAGTGTGTGAATGCTATCTTACATATTCGAGTCGATGGTAAATATCGACTCTTGAAGAGAAGTGTGGTGGAATATCAAGAAGACTAATAGGTGGAGAATCGTATTTATTATTTCTAAGAAGTGTTTTTTTTTTTTTTTTGTCACAAGCCATTATATCCCTTTATACCTAATCGAAATCGATAACTGAGGTATCGTTTTAAAGATTAAGGTCTCCACTTTATTTAAAGAAAGTAATTTCTCAGAATTTGACCCTTAAATTGAAAGAGTAATACTGTTTCCATAACGTGTTTTTCAGTCACGAGCTATTTATCTACCTTGATAGACAATCTAAATCAATAAATAAGGTATCATTTTAAAGATAAATGCCTCTGATTTGGTCACATCATATTTCAAGAAAAGAATTTTTCGTAAATCTACCCTTAAATGGCAAAAGTATGATTATTCCTTTTAAGAGCCATTTATCTTCTTTGATACCTAACCGAAATCAAGAAATGAGGTTTCATATTAAAGACTGAAGTCTCTACGTTGGTCGCATCATATTTTAAGGAAGGAATATTTCCTAATTCATCCCTTAAATAGAAAAATATCATTTCTCAATTACTTATCACGAGCCATTTACCTCACTATCTAACCGAATTCGATAAATGAGGCATGATTTCCAAAATTAAGGTCTCTGCTTAAATAAAAGAATAAATTAAGATTTTTTTTTCGGAATTTGACCCTTGAAGGGCAAAAGTAATAAAGTAAAATACTGAGCGTGGTGGGTGAACGGATAACGTTCTGCCCTCGCATTCGGGAGGACGCGGGTTCGAATCCCCGTTTGGGCATCCAGATTTGGGTTTTCCATGGTTTCCCCAAATAACTCCAGGCGAATGACGGGATGCTTCCTTCAAATAGGCCATGGCCGAATTCCTTCCCGTTCCTTGTCCCCAATCCCATCCCGCCTCTAATGACCTCAGCCATCGACGAGGCGTAAAGCCGTAAGAAAAAAAAAATAGTAACTATGAAGGTCCCGCCTATGAAACAGTTCAGAGCCACGCCTCTAGATAGCAGCAGCACAATTCACGGAGATTGCTTCACTGGCGTCGACAAGGATAGATACCAGCACCACGTATTACAGGCATAACAACAAAATGCGTGTTTTTTTGTACAATAAGTAGCTTCTCGGATTTTTTTTTGTTTTTGTTTGTTAGGCAACATTCCTGTTTTACTATACAATTCCTATGCAAACATTTTATTTTCGAAATTTTTTCATGGGCTATGATGGCAGCAACACATGTCACAGAGATGTGGATGAGTGTGTGTACTTTATTCAGGTTAGTTGTACTCCGTTAATATCAATGACAATTTGCCATACATATGTTATACACATCCAAAAGATTTTCGTAGTATGTTATACGTATTTTGTTACGTACCTAATACACTAAACAAATAAACAATTATTACAATGAGGCGATTCTTCTATCTTCCTATTACAAACCACCAATCTCACTATTCATCGTATTCATGCAATTTTCGCACGGGTCATATATTTTAATTCATTAAAACAGAGTTAATATCTTACAGCTTACGCGTGCCTGTAGCAAAATGTTGAAGGTTACTCAAAGTAATCAATAATTTCTCATCTGAATACGAGAGTAGGTTTCTGTCAATGACGATCCCGATTTGAAATTATTATCAGTTTTCTCAGAAGCTACAGATTTAGAGATATCCAAGAAACTACTGACTCACTGAACCTTAGCGGACCTCTAATTTTGACTTTTAATTCCTCGCTTCATTCCCGATAATCCAATTTCTGGGCTACTCAAGATTCTTAATGATATTGGGCATTCAGAACATACCTTGAAAATGTAACTGGCTGACCAAAATATTAAAATTGTCGGGTTCTGTGAAAACATTGCATATACCCGCAGTAAATACGATGAAAAGTGACAGTGTGGAAACGACATTACCACCATACTGAAGACTCAGAAACATTGTAGCAATTAGAAAAAATAGTTTTAATTAAACTTAAAGTATACGATCTATTAGAAAACCTAATTAATGCTAAATGTCTGTAGCTTGATAGCAAAATATATAATTTAACTATGAAACTATTAAACGTAATGTTAATAATACTTAATTTGTAATATAATGAACCAAAAGTTGTTTAAATAAAGGAATCTGTATTGTTACATTACAACCAGATAATCTGAACTGAGTTTGTAATTTTTGAAGTCACAATGGAATTCATATACACCTTATGTGTTTCTGATTCAAAAGTATTTTCCCCAAATCCTTTTTACTGTTTCTCTTGTACTCAGTGTGCTAATTAGTTGCAAGTATCAGAATGATTCTCTGGAAGTGAATTGTGCATTACTGCAAGCCATCTAATTAAAAGTGCTTGAACGAATTGTAAACCGTTGATATATTAACAAGCGAAACTTGTAATTCAGTTTAATTAATACGACAGAAATCATTTGCAGTCTCTGTCCTCTTGCATACGCCCATCACAATATATGGCATTTTATTAGTAAGTTCTTCCATGAATATACACAAATAAAAAAAAATTTAAGTGTTTGTATGGCACGCATACAATAGCTAATAATAGTTTTGGTTTTCTTTAGCGATAAACCATGTGGCCTAAGATCTGTTGCCACAGTTTCAAGTTTCCTCACGTTTCACCTCTGTCTTGGTGAAATCTGACGAACGAAGCCCCCTAGCACTTAAAAAGGTAATCTTTGCCAGAGTTAGAGTAAAGGTTATGTGGCTACTGAAATTTCGGGGCAAATCGGAATTCGATCCGAGGATCATTAATTTCAAGGTGGGCGAATTAACCGTTCTTAACGTTTCCATTTGTCATGTCGTAGGTATAGTTCTCAGATAAACAAATGGTGAGAGTAGTAGAACTTATTAAACTCACAGTTTCTTCATAATATTTTTAATGATTTTTTTTAACTGTCTTCTCACATCGGATATGTAGCGGAAACCTTAGTCATTAAAGAACTTGTGTACTAGTGTACTACAGAGAGAACAAGCGGGATACTGTTTTTAATCAAGTGAAATAAGTTGATTGTTCGAGTTGCTACGAGAAAACGTGTTAAAACTGTCATTCTAAATCTAATAGAAGTATGCATTTGTTTACCCAGTGCCACACACATAATTAGTTTTTTTTTCCTACGGTGATGTTCTTGTGCTCGAACTAATAGCCACTGCTGCTTGGGGCAGATTGCAGCAGGTCTTCTCTGCCTCTAAATATCGGGCAGCCGAGAGGCTAATAAGCTCGAGTGAGTGTACAAGGCGAAGGTCGAGCCATTACCGGGATGAGGGCACACTCCTCAAGCTGTCGCCTGGGAGAGGCCGGTCGCTTACCACCGCCACGCTGCCTGCCAAGCAAATTAAAACATAAAGTCGTACTTGATACAGCAGTCACTAAATATGCGGAGCCACAATTTCTGCCGTACAGTGTAGTTTTAATGTGTTACACTGCCTCATACTTTTCTCTTTTACTGTACGTATAACTCGGTTTTGTAGAGAAGGAGATACATAGCGTAGTGCCTAGCAGTTCTCTATTCGCCTTGTTGCATAACTGGACAGAAATAAGATTATTAATACACTTTCTCCGGATGATAGTATTGTTTTTCAGGCACTGTAACGTCGATAAATAAATTGAAAAAATGTATTAAAGACTTGATTACTATTAGTCTTTTTAGTTTTCTGAGAGTGAGGTTATTAGAGATAGAAGAAGACTGAAGGCAAGGGAGGGGAAACAATTCGGCCATTACCTTTTGAATGAACCATCCCGGTCTTCGCCTGGCGTGTTTTCGGGAAACAAAAAACCGAGGGAACTTGCGTCTTGCAAGCCAGGTGCTGACGTTAGACTCTCAGTCACCTGGCTAAGCTCCCCCTGAGACAATCACCTTCCTCAATTACTGGACAACCAGTGAAAGCGATTTTTATTTTCGTACCAAATTGTAACTTCCCTTTCCTCGTGCCAATGAAGCAAAGATAAATTGTGTTTTACTAGAACGATGTATGTATCAGCCAACTTCAGATCATCCATACCTCTCATGGATAGATTGGAATATGTAAAATAATTAAACTATTTTTTAAAACTACTGTGCTCCTAGTTTTTTATGCTTTTTTCTGTATTTAACTCTACAATACCATCTTAAACAAATTGAAGATATCTATTTGCTTTATTAATTGTTGATACTTTCACTGAATCTCTTCGATGATACCGTCTTCTTTTGTTCGTTTTTAGTTAGATATAAATGTTACAAAACTCCCTGTCTGTGTCTGTCCCAAACCTTGACTGTATGTTCGAGAAAGAACGGATGGCTCTTACCGAAGACTCGCAGGAACGGAAACCATTCAGATTTACGACAGCAATGTAGAAGGTGATTACCGCATCGATGTTGAAAGTTCCATTGTTGGTTTAATTCGAGTATTGTGGAACGCTTACGCTCTTTCCTTCGGTTAATATAGAATGTGCGTTGTCGCCTAATATTAGAGTAAAGCTCAATTTATAACGTGGTAGCATATACAATTATTTTCGTACGGGGTTCAACCAGCTCTATAGATGTTTTTCCGCATGGTTCACAGAGGTAGAGTTCCGCACTGCCGGTTGACCTTTGGCGCTAGATATGGGGTTTCCTCAATAGACAGCAGGCTGAGGGGCATGGGGGGGGGGGCCATTCCGGACTTTCAGCTCCGATGATAACCCTCGGCCTCATCGGGGATCGAACACCGGTCGGTTGGGACCCAGTCGCGTGTTACGAGGCCACCCAGCATGTTTTTATAACCATATTTCACAGATTTTCACGACATGTAGAACCTGCCTAGCAGGAGATTTGTTTGTTCATCATCATCAAAGAGTATAATCAACACACCGATTGCATCATGTATCGCCAATGCGCCAATTCTGTTTTGTAGTGAACTATGTTTAGCATATGTTTTCTTTCTTTTTTACTAGATACAGTCAGCAACTATTGAAAACATTTATATTCATCAGTAGACTTACGTATTTACATCAAGCTTGGTTTTTTTTTTTAACTTATTGCTATACGCCTTCCGACGGCTAAGTTCATTAGAGGCGGGATGGGACTGGGGACAAGAAACGGGAAGAAATTTGGCCTTAGCCTTTTTGAAGGAAGCATCCCGGCATTCGCCTGGAGTGATTTGGGGAAACCATGGAAAACCCAAATTTGGATGCCCGGACAGGGATTCGAACCCGCATCCTCCCGAAAGTACAATTGCAAATTAGCTCCGGCAAATCCTCTTTAGTTGCTGAAACAAATGTTAAAACTATTTATCATTTATTGGGATAGAGCCTCTTTCGTTTTATATTACGGCATAAATTTAAACAATATTTTTGCCTTTATATTAAAAAAAAAACATATCAAATTTTAGTATTTAATCTAAGTGATTTTTTCAAAACATTACTGGCAAGCAAAATCAAAACTATAAAAATATTTTAATATTTTATATTAATCTGCAACATTAATGGTGAAAATGAGCATCAATCGCAATGCTACACCTTCATCGCGTAGCCCTTATTGAGGACATAGGTTACAAGTTAGCTGGGACTCTGAATGATAGGCGATTTAATTCCAGGGACTGGGATAGAATGAGAAACATTCCTTTGGAGTTATTTGGTTGGTAACGTAACTCATGGTTCGGAAAACTCTTCTGCTTAGAAATAAAACGGAATTTACATTTCAAACGAAATGATTTAGACTACGCGTGATGCTTACAAGTCTCCGTCGGCAGTACCAGCTCGCGTCAAGTATAAAATTCATGAACCACTGATGTGATTGCCGTGGGACTCCTTGCATCCTCGAAGAGAACACGCACTGATCCAGATTCATGAGCTGTTGAAATATTCCCCGTGGCGTCGAGCATATTTATAGCGCAACACAAAAATTCCGAGGTTTCCGTTTCTGCTCACGCACGCTGAGCCACTCACGCACCATCCCGCTCGTTTCCGACGCCCTCTCTTTATCTACGTAGCAGTACCATATCTCTGACCAGAGATAGGCCAGCTGCGACGGCCTGTCTTGTGGCTGCAGCTGCAGTCGAAGAACTTAAGAGAGGTAAACATTGGTCGCCTATCAGTCCCTCAACTTTTATTTGCAGCAGCCAAGTTTTCTGTACTGTTCCGAAAATGCCTTTTGTCTGCATAACAAGTTATACGTTCAAATTTATATAGTGTGCAAAGAAAAAATCGGAATTGTTATTATTCTTTTAAGCGTTTAGCTAGATCTAGTTGTAAATGTTACTATGATGCCACTATTTTCTGCCACTTGTTCATTACTTTTGGTTACCGAATATTCGGGTAAGATATAAGATAGACACATTCATTCTCTTACTACAGAATAAGTCTGCTCTATGTCCCCAAAATCTTACCACTTCTTCAGCTTCATTCCAGCTAAACAGTGCGTTTATCAGTGATTGTTTTTTTTTTATTTGTCCCACCTGACATTATTAAACGTTTCAAGAAAAAGAAAGCATTGCTAACGGAAAATTAGATTGCAGAAGCACATATAACAAGAATACATTTATAATGCAATGTACCTTCATTCATATAGGCCCATCTGTAGTCCGTAGCTTCAGTAGCTTCTAGCGAGTATCACTACAGAATTATAATACGAGATCATCCAAAATAATTACTACCAGATACCGTTAATACTCCGTGATGATCGACATCGAAAAACGACATTGAAGACATACTGAATGATCATGCTCATGCTCATGCTCATGTGAGCA
This sequence comes from Vandiemenella viatica, assembly GCA_031002005.1. Lineage (NCBI taxonomy): Eukaryota > Metazoa > Arthropoda > Insecta > Orthoptera > Morabidae > Vandiemenella > Vandiemenella viatica. The sequence continues at coordinate 111,295,594 of JARYHS010008075.1, read as the reverse complement.
GTAACGGAATTCTGTCACTGACAGACGAATGCCTGTACACTTTCGGTTAGAACTTCTCCCGCTACTCGGCCGATAACATCTTAGCGCTATTCTATTATAATACTGCAGGTTGTTCTTCTTCGCAGTTTCATGTTTTACATGCTTTTCCCATTATTTCATCTTGTATATCGCGGGATTAAATTTGGAATTTTCTTCATTTCCAGCAACCTCCACCCTCGTCAGCAGTTGTTTGTAGGCAACTTTTCAGATTATTAATTTCCTCTTATAAATTGAATTAGGTAACGGTCTTTGGAGATACCATCCCCGCAGTCGCATGAACTGATTTTGGGAAACCGTAGAACAACTGAAATCACGATTACCATACAGAGAATCGATTCCGTGTCCTCTCGAACGACAATGCGTTCAGATATCACTCTTATAGACTTCTGATGCTTTCCTATTCCGAAAGGAAAGTTTCTATAATTATTAATCTTGTATTTGTAAATTTCTTGGATTTTTTTTCTATTTAGCATACTTGTTTATTTTGTGGCTCCTATATAACGATTCTACCCAATATTATCATGTGTCCATAACTAGTCCGAAAATTCTGCTGGAGACAATTATGTAGCCAATAACTGTGCGATACCCCGCGCTGCCGACGTGTACAAACGAATATTATTTTTGTGTAAAAAAATTATTAATTTGTTTTCAGTTTATTATAGATAAAGAAATACCTCAGCAGCCTTCAGCTTGAATTTCTGTTTGATTCTCCATTTGCTATTTCTACTTTTTGAATCATGTTTTCACCACTTTTTGTATTAAAACGATCTATGCAGTACAACTTGGTGTGATGGCTATTATACCGTATGTGCATTCCTTGCATTGTAAGAGGTTTTTTTTCCTAGTATTCCATTTTTCTGGAGCACAACCTTTTACTGGAGCACAACTTCGCATCAGTACTGTTTTCACTGAAGGTTTAAAAAAAAAAAAAAAAAAAAAAAAAAAAAAAAAAAAAAAAACCATACACCATTACATATTTTTCTACATAGTACCAGTTTCCGTGCGTCATTTTCTTTCCATATGTTGTGTCTACTTTGTGAACATTTTTACATGTAGAGATTCCGTTGTTACTTGGTCATCTTGTTCGTTCTCTCATACGTTGGTAATCTTAGTCTCCTTTCTATCAATTTATATTTATTTATTTATTTACTTTTTAATTTTCTGTCAGCTTTAGTCGGTCGATCTTTCCGAGGCTCATTCAGACACTGAAAGTGTTCAAATTTCTACGATAGTTGAGTACGAACACCTAATAACTCTTCTCCACGGCAAGTGTCATTTCTTGTTCAGGACTCTTTACCCAAGTCTTTTGGTCAAAAAGAAGTTCGTTGATCCGGGTGTGTTTCTTTCTCCTCCGAATTAGACCTCGAAGCCATTGCAGACAGATGGCCTCAACGTAATGGTAAAGTACCAGACGGTTCCATCGGGACAAGTGTTTTTTTTTTTTAACTGTCATTCCATATCACTCTAGTGTGTGTCAGTCAAAGCCTCATCTCCCGGAATGAGCTGACGTCAGTTCGATTTTTTTCAATTAATTATGACATTGTTTCGTAAAATAAACTAGCCACCATAAAATGTTTAAATTGTCTGATTAAAAGTGGACCAGATTGGTGGCAGAGGCCACTGAAGAACTGAGTTGGAGTCTGAGGTTCGATACTAGTTAGCTGGCTCGAGCCCTGATGTTGAAACAAATGTTCATCTTTGGTAGTTGGGCTGTAGTGTTGGAGACGAGGTGGAGTACGATTCGTATGACCGAACGTGCTGAGTGAGAGGTTAACGCTCTGGCCTCGCATTCCGGAGGACGCCGCTTCGAATCCCCGTCCGGGCATCCAGATTTGGGTTTTCGATGGTTTCCCCAAATAACTCTAGGTGAATGCCGAGATGCTTCCTTCAAAAACACCATGGTCGAATTCCCGTTCCTTGTCCCCAGTACGATCCCGCCTCTAATGGCCTCGACGCCGACGAAGCGTAAAGCCATAAGTATTTAAAAAAAAAACAACGAATCATAGGCTTCATACTGTCCACCATACCATGGGCTAAATACTATCATTATCCATAGTGCGATCTTAATGGGACACTGCTGATGGGGACTAGTCCGTCGGGTGGAGACATTAGAGCTTACGGGACCCAAGGAGTTCTTCAGAAGCATAGACCGGAATGGGCCAGCACTGAGTTTTAAGCCTTTCTCTCACTCAAAAATATTCAAACAATTCTCTGAAAACAAACACCATAACAGTAATCCACAACAACAATGAAACGAACAGTTTCACTCTTGTGGAGGCAATTTGCTCAGTTCATCTCTGTTCGTCAATCTTCAGGTTTAGTAGAAGAAAAATAAAAGTAAAATTAAACAGTAGATTATCTTAAATAAACAACAGAACAAAAAGTTAAGTTATTGCGCGACAAACGTTAACGTATAAGCATAATAATTTCATAACAGGTTTCTCCATATTACAGTTTACAATACCTTATGAGCTTATAGAGCGCATAGAGAAATGACTGAAACCAGTTCATATACAGAACCGACACATCGACATAAAAAAAACATTAAATTAAAATAGAAATATCTTCACTAAGACGAATGCAAACTAATACGTACGTACACATTCGGCTCAATAGACAAAATAACCCAATACAGAAAGCAATATACTGGCACCAAACGGTAATACGTTATGTAACAAAATTCAGGACGTCTGGTAAACGATACACTCCTGGAGTGGAGGAAAGCACCGGGTCCAGATGGAATTCCAGTAAAAGTATTTTCAGAGTACGCGGTGGAAATCGGACCATTTCTGCCTGCTATATACAGTAAATCCTTAGAATAGCGAAAAACACCATCCGAGTAGAAAATCGCGCAGTTAACTCCGATTTTCAAGAAAGGAGATGGAAGTGATCCTAGAAACTACCGTCCTATAGCTATAACATCTGTTTGTAGTAGAGTTATGGAGCATATTATATGCTCGAACATTATGAATTTTCTAGATTAAAATAATGTGCTTACAACAAATCAACATGCATTTCGGAAGAAATGATCATGTGGAATACAGCTAGCTCTATTTACATATGACGTAATGAAAGTTATTGATGCAGTTTCACATGTTGATGCAATTCTTTCTTTTTATTTTCAGAAAGCCTTTGACTCTTTGGCACACAAACGCCTTTTAGCAAAGCATCGAGCGTACGGTATATATATATTTTTTTAATGGCATTCGGCTACTGGGCCATACAGCCAGCTCAATGTGTTTTGTTGCTATCAAGTATTGACACAAGGACACTACAACACGGACAAGACATTCACAGACACAACACTAAACACCCATGCCCTCAGCCGGACTCGAACCGGCGACCTTCGGTAGCACTCTAGCCCCTACGCTACCGAGGCCGGCGAACGTACGGTATATTGGATCGGCTTTGTGAATGGATAAAGGATTTTGTAACTGGTCGGTCGCAGTATGTCATCATTGAAGGAGAAATCTCTTCTAATCTAGATGTTACATCGGGTGTACCTCAAGGAAGTATAATAGGAACACTCCTTTTCTTAATGTTTGTAAACGGTCTCGAAGACAACGTGAATAGCTGTTTGGGATTGTTCGCTGATGATACGGTCATCTATAGGGAAGAAAGGAATTTGGCCGATTAATTAGAAGTTCAGTTACACTAAATTATAAAAAAGTGCAAGGAAACGTGCATAGCCAACAAAAAGAATCCATGTGTTCAGAAATACGAGGTAACAGTTCAGTCAATTATTGATATTGTCGATTCCGTGCAATATGCGGGCTTAACAGAAGAAAGGAATATGAAATGGGACTTGAACGTTAATTCTGTCGTAGATAGAGCTGATTCTAGGCTGCACTTCATAGGTCGAAGCTTGCATTGTAATGTACAAGCAAAGGAGATTACGTACAAATCTCATGTGCGTCGACATTTGGGATACGTTTCTTAAGGGGCTGATTGACAGTATAAAGAAAGTACAGAGAAGAGCCGCTCGATTCGTGACCGCTTGCTACAGTCCTTATGAAAGCCTCACCGAGAGTGGTGGTGTAACGGTTAGCGTTTTGGCCTCGCATTCGGGAGGACGGCGGTTCGAATACCCGTCCGGGCATCCAGATTTGGGTTTTCCATGGTTTCCCAAATCACTCCAGGCAAATGCCGGGATGCTTCCTTTAAAAGACCATGGCCGAATTCCTTCCCATTCCTTGCCCCCCCATCCTCTCCCGTCTCTAAAGACCTCGCTGTTGAGAGACATTAAGCAGTTAAAAAAAAAAAACGAAAGCGTCGCAGAACGGGCTGGAGACTCTGGCAGATAGACGAAGTACGTTTAGCTTGAACTTATTGGTAAGCATACGTACATCCCATAATTGCGCAGGCTTCCGCGGTCGCCGTAAGAATAATCTTGGTTCTCCGGGTGGAGCCGCGTCGATTAGTTAAAACCTGCTGCGCTGTGCTGTGCTGATGGTGATCATGAACAATATCTCCGCTATTTCTAAAAGTTTCATAGAAAAATAATTTTGTGAACCTTAACTTATTTTGATAAATAATGTGTTTGATACATGTAATAATAATAGAGATATGGGAGAATTTTTGAATATCTCACTCCTTAACCCTCTCCCGCTTAGTACGATTTTGGCACAACCTATAGATATTACTCTAAGTGAGAACATATGTGCCACAAACACAAAAAAAAATAGCTTTTGCAATAAGGCAGAAAAAATTGTAGTTATGAATTTGTACTTCATGTAAAGTTGTAAATTAAATATATATGAATTTCTTGGAAAATTGAGATCAAAAAAGGAATTTCTGAATGATATTATCAACCAATGGCGTTCCCATTAGCTGAGATTAACCAGTAAGATGAAATAATGAATTTTATTTTCTTGGTCAATTAAAAACTAACATAATTTTTCTGGTTGATTCTTCGTACTTAACTGCAAAATTTTATATAACTTCATAGTACAGGGCGTTCGCCGGGAAACGCAACCCGCTACAAGGAAGAAACTGCTCCCGGCAAGCGAGCGGTCAGCTCCCGGCATTGTTCGACCGTCGGCCGCGGACTATTTCATAAACTTGTATGTGCTAAGCATTTAAATGTGACGTAATTCATTAGCTTACCTTATAAAAGATGCTGGAAGTGTTGACACTCTTGTGTAATGCACATTTCACATCTTCTGAACATATTTCGAGACACACGCTGCCCTAACTGACTTAATGATTTTTTGGGTGACTGTTCTAGTCGAAAAGCGATATCGTAAATTTTCTCCTCTGTGAGAATACGGTTGACCGACAGTCTCTTTTTGTTAAAAAATGAACCCGTTTCTCTTACTTTTTTAACCAGACGCAGAATTGTTGATTTAGCTGGCAGTAAAGCGCCAGGATATTCGCGACGAAATTTACTGCGACACTTTTTAAACGACTTCTTCTTCACATATGTATCGTAGAGAAATATTCTTTGTTGCAAACTGTAACGTACCATAATTTTTACTCACACTCAAACACGGTACAGATTAGTAAGAGTATGAAGCCCCAAACCAGCCAAATCGCAAAGAAACGTTTATTCACAACACTGATTAATAAGAGACTGAAGTCACAAACTAGCTACAATGCAAAGAAACCGTTCTTAACAATGTAAGGGTCACTGCACTGCACTGTTGGGGCAGCGGAGGTGTTAAACAGTGCGGTGATTCACGGTGCCGCGTGGCGGAAACAGCTGGCTCCGCTGTCCGAGCAAGTTGCCGACGGCAACAGACTGGGAGGGTTGCGTTTTCCGGCGAACGCCCTGTATTAATAAGAGGTATTAGCACAAGAGCAGACATACGAAAATCTCACCAAAGTTAAAATTCTACGGTGGATATGTATTATTTTATTGTTGCTTAGTGGTCAGTTTGTACCCGCAGTGTGCTTAGGCGCCGCGCACTGGAAAGGGGAAGTACAACGGGAGCGGGCACGAGTCCAGTCCCCCGCGTACCAGACATGTTTAGGTGGTTTTCCGCAGCCATCAAGACGCAATGCCGGGACGCTCCAAATTCTCCGCTTCAAAACTAACGTTTTACATACGAAAAATACACGTATCACACACAGACCTTTCACCGACAGTTGCAAACATTTCAATTCCCCCATTAGCACGTAGTACGTCCTGGCAGTATGATTAAAATGCTTTGTGTCAGCAAGGAAATGCGGTATTAAAACCAATCTACAATTAGGTGGTGGAGAGACAGAATTGTCTCTTTTACTGATAACAACTGCTCAATCTTAAATTATCAAAACGTGTTTGGTGAACCTATCACACCAGTTGTCGGTAGGTGGAGATTCTATACGATACTTAACGTTTACCGCTAAAAAACTAGTTATATTCTTAACTGTTTACAGGTAGAAATTTTTCTTCTCGCTACTCGTCACAGTTTATACAAAGTTTAGTGACTACATCCCACTTCCCATACTAAAAACATAATTGCTTTTAATGTTAGCTGTGACTCAAAGCATACATGTATGTAGCTTGGTGCGATGTGTCCGTTTGTAAGAAAGTTTTTTATAATTAACATCAGTAATTGACGTAAGCAGCGGATTTGGAGTCAGTGGGCGAGAGTAAGGAAATGAGGAGAGTTCTGAGAGTGTACAAGGTGTGTGTTGGACAGTTACCAAAATGTTGCGCGTGATTTCAGGCATAAGATTGTTTGTTGTTTTTTTTACTAATTTTTTTTTTTTTTTTTTACTCTGAAAGAATTTGAAATATAAATTCGTGTAGCGCAAAACTAGGTTGGGAATTTGCGCTCAAAGAATTGAAGACAGAACGCTAAGAAAATGGAAAGTATATTTATAGGGAAATAATCACCGGGGTATGCTCCACGACAGCTGTTGGCTGCAGAACGGCGTCACGTGTCAGCCTTCACTCACAAAACAGCTACTAGAATACCATTACAAGGAATTCGTGGTTAAGTCTACAATTTAATAAGCAAGCAACTTCTACCAAATGAATTGGCATAATATATTCATTAAGTTTGCTTTTCGTTGCGTTTCATAGTTAAAAAAATACAGATAAATTTTGCGGCTGAAAAAACGTTGATCTGCTTTCAATAACATGTCGCTAATGAAATCAATTTTAAAAAATTAAATTACTCATAGTCTCTGCTGTAACCACGAATGCCAATTGTCATTTCGGCTCAGGATAAATTTCAGTTTAATTTCAATTTTCACTAATGTTGTTTGCTTGACCAAAATTTATGCATTACGGTTTATTTGCTTTTTAGGCATTTTACTGACCACTGTGTATTACGTTCTCTGACCGTCTCAGATACTATGACCAATGTTACATTATGAGTGTTTTCCCGGTCTCAATAATAAACAACGTGATGCTTTCGAAGGAAACAGGATTTTTTTTTTTTTTTTTTTTTTTTTTTTTTTTTTTTTTTTTTTTTTTTTTTTTTTTTTTTTTAATTTTGCAGAGTGAACTTTAAGGGTCAAATACAAGTCAAGTTTGTATTCAAGCAAGTTCGAGTGTATGACTTTTGAAACAGTTACACGATAGCACGATCGATCCTATCCGTGTCTAATACCTACCACTATTAATTTCTTCTGAGTTCTTCAAGCTCAAGAGATTTTACTCATCCTAAGGGTCAAACACAGGTCAAGCTTATATTTGGCCACATCAGATCAACCTGTCATAATCTTTCATCGTAAAAGCTGGAACTATTCTAGACCCGTGACCATACACAAAAAACAGTCACGGGCTTACACTAGTTATTTATAAAATATGAGTTTCAATCGTTATTGGTATGTGAAACATGACGTCTACCCCAGATTTTAGAATATACAATTTCATTTTGTTAATATTCTTTTTCATTGTTCACGTGTTTTGAACCACATAGTTTATTCCGTAGATCTGATACATTTTGAGAGCTGTCATCTCAATGTGAACAAATACCTACCTGAGATGAAAAATCTAAAACAGTGTACGATCGTCTCCACTATGACAAACCGTAGCGTTTTTATTTGGGATTTAATAAAAATTTTGCCACAACACATACACGACGCTCTAAAAGGGTTCTGTTCTGAATCCAGCCTTTTTGCGTAGCGAAAAATGAATGATTTTAATACATCAGCCGATAAAGTTTATCTCGAGCAGAATTTAGTGCTTGAATCAGTCAGCGAAGAACTAAAGCAAGAAATTCTACATCACCAATGTGTGAATTGTAGAAATGAACTATCAGTTGGCCTTTAGTCACGCAACAAGTTCGATGTCATAACCTTAAGAGGAATGCTTATAGAATTCTAGATTTTTTATCTGTCTTTTACATGAACTACATACAGTCCCCGTTTATAAACAGAACACAAAAATCTAATTCGAAGTACGTACATAACAGTTGATAACGACTAAACGTATCACATTATTCTTCTCTGGACTAAAATTAAGTTATTGCGTAAAAAAAACCTTAATATTTGTATTGTGATAATTCAGGCAAAGTGTCTGTTGTCATAATTTAGACTGCGCCTCTGAAGGTAATGTGCATCAGTTGTTTGGAAGAGTTGGGCACATAATTCGATTCTAAAACTATGAAAGTGAAATACTACAAGAAATTATTACTTTTCAGAAACCGAAAATCATAAAACTGAACAGAAAGCTCTGTCTAAATGAAATTTAAACACATATATACTAAATATTATTTTTCTGGAGGTGGATTAAAACTTGTGCGAGAGAGAAACGATTTTAAGCCGGGGATAGGAATGCGGCAGAAAGCAGTGTGGACGTTATTTCAGAGCCGCCATTTCTCGAAGAAAAATGTTGGGGCGGTAAATGGGGGAGGAGGGGGCGGGGAGGCGTACGCAAAGAAATGCCGGGAGGAAGATTCCGGGCGGATTGAAGGATGGCGCAGCGACAGCGAGCTGTCTGCAGTGCTGCCATCTGGGCAACCCGCAGCGCACGGCACGTGTAGCGTCCCGCACGGCTTACCAGCTGCAACGACACTTTCAGCTGCTTCATAGCAACCAATATCAGTAATCAGCTCCATACATCATCTTTCAGAAATAATTTCGGCCTAACGTAGAATTAACAGAGTAGAAGATAGAAAATAGCATAAATATTGCACTAACGATACACCTCCACTTATAGTCCACGATTATTTATCCATAGGGTATATTATATATTTTGTACAAATAATAAATTCAGCATTTGGAAGAGAAGGCACCAGTGGGAACTGTCGCGAAATGTTTCTACACTGCTGAAGCTGACGATAGCTGACGTGTAGGTACTCTCTCCCATTCCGTCTCAATGGAGACAAAAGATTAAGAAAGTTGGGTCTATTCTTCGTTATCTGTTATACATTCCACGATATATATCCGATAACTTAACGCAGTCGTGGGATCCACATACAGATTATAGATGCGTGAAAGACGTGAAAACTCTTTATTCGGTTTCCGATGACTCTTTTGTTTGTATACGTATAATCTATTTTCTCTTTTAAATTAAGTGTATTGCGGTGGTGATTTTTTGGTTTAGTTAAACTTCTAAATTGCTAGAAGCAGAATTATAAGAAACCAAGAAATATCCCATGTCTTGTGGGGAAAGAAAAATTAGTGTGAAAGTTCACCATTGATCCAGAAAATGTCCGCTATACACAATGATGCTAGTTCGTTGTGAATTAGCTACGGTTGCTAAGCAAGAATACAAATTTTTTTTCAAAATCGATGCTTACCGCAACAGTTATCGCATCCCCGATTTGAATATCTGCTTGGTGGTTCCCGAAAGCTCTAAAACCACGTAACACCGTAATTACATTGTAACATCGTTATATAGTGAATGTAATAAACTTTTTGCCTGAAATTAATTAAAACACGAATCGATAAGCGATTGTTGCCATATTATGATCTTTTTTCGCATTTTTTAATTGTTGACTTCTTTCTGCTTGGCGTCTGCTCAGTATCGTTACCATGATATTTAAGATCCTGTGCTCTACATCGGGATTTCTTATTCAGTTTTGTTTGCTATCCTCCATCTGCCATGAATTGGAGAATTGAACTGGAAATTATTACTGATAAAGATGCCTCACGGAAGTAATGGATATTTGATAAGCACTGCTTTTAACAGATTCACTCTTTTGGATGACCTGTTATTATTGTCATCATTAATTTTTGGAATAAATATACATAAATTTGTTGGAATTGATAATTCGGTAACAATGTGCTACTCTGACCAAAAAAATAAACGTAACGAGCAATTCCGGGCAATGGTCGATGGACGTGGCACAAGAAAAACAACAGCAGACTCTGTCGTTACTTGATTTGTTTTGGCTCTCTCAGATGTTTTATTAAACTTAGCGTTTTCTGAAGTAATTCCAACACTGTATGCTCAATATTTACGAGTGCGAATAGTAAATACAATTAGGATATCTGTTCATACAATGCTGCAGGTAACGAGGGCTGCTACTTATTTCACAGCGTCGATGCCTTCGATATAAGTTATGAAGCAACTGGATAGTAAAATAAAATATAACATTGTTACTATGTTCGGGGTGAGCACGTTATATTCACCTATGATTCACATTTAAATCATACAAAAATGTTCTTATTACGAGTATTAATAAGCTGCAGATGTCGGTAATTTTTTTTAAAAAATTATCTGGTTAATATCTCTCTAACAGCGAGGTCTTTAGGATGGAGGGCAAGGAATAGGAAGGAATTCGGCCATGGCCTTTTGAAGGAAGCATCCCGGCATTTGCCTGGAGTGATTTGGGAAACCATGAAAAACCCAAATCTGGATGCCCGGACGGAGATTCGAACCGCCGTCCTCCCGAATGAGAGGCCAGAACGCTAACCGTTACACCACCACGCTCGGTGGTTATTTTAATGTCTTTTTTTTTTTTTTTTGCTTATAGCTTTACGCCTCGTCGACGTCGAGGCCATTAGAGGTGGGAAAGACAGGAGAGCAAGGAACGGAAAGGAATTCGGTCATGGACATTCGAAAGAATAATCCCAGAATTCGACTGCAGTGATTTCGGAAATCCATATAAAACCGAAATTGAATGACCGTACCAGGATTCGAACCCGTGTCTTCCTGAACTCGAGACAAGACCGTTACCACTCGTCCACCACGCTCAGTCATTTATTCATTTATTTTGAAATGAAATTTAATGGTAATTTTCTCATAAATAGAATTTTTTTTATTATTTATTTAAATGGCTTTCGGCCTTATCAGCCACACAGCCAAGTTCTTTGCGTTTTATGACAATTCACATTTCATTTCTTTACAGTTCTATTATTAATAGAGTTATAAATTAGATTTGTTTAACTCTTCAGAATTTAGGACAATTCCGTCACCCGTCGCACATAATGAATTACAGCATAATAATACACAGACTATAATCATTGAAAATTAACACACACAAATATCAAATTGAATGTGAGGCGACAGAGTCCTCAATGAATGAAAGTTACAGTTCAGTATGGTAGGCGCTACCGAATATTCATTCCGAATCTCCAGCAAACGTATTAGTTGGTTAGCTTATGGGAGGAATGAGATATCTTATCTCGTGCTACAACCATAGGACCGTTATCAGGTCGTGATTTGTGCAAATCGTTAGTTTAAAACCATGACGATATTTACCGGTCTGTCTAAACTGGAAACGGCAGTTAAACTCACTGACTCTAAGTAAAACCTTATGGTTTTGTGCAACATTGATACGATTCTGCGAAAGTCTGCAACACTGTAACTGAAATTCCTGTAACTGTTGTTTGAGGTATTCCTGAACAGAGTGAATTCAAAGACCTAACAGTCGACTAAAAGATCTCTGCAGCGCATGCTGCTGAGATGAAGAGTTGCTTGCTTATTGATGGACGGATATGGAATAGACTGCAGTAAGAGTAAGATGGCTTCTCCTCAAGATCTATCTGTTCGCCGGCGTATCTATCGATGTATCAGCCAATTCCCAAATTGACCGAGCGTGGTGGTGTAACGGTTAGCGTTCTGGCCTCGCATTCGGGAGGACGGCGGTTTGAATCCCCGTCCGGGCATCCAGATTTCGGTTTTCCTTGGTTTCCCAAATCACTCCAGGAAAATGCCGGGATGCTTCCTTCAAAAAGGCCATGGCCGAATTCCTACCCATTCCTTGCTCTCCCCCCCCCCCCCCCAAATCCTTTCCCATCTCTAAAGACCTCACTGTTAAGAGACGTTAAGCAGATAAAAAATTAAAAAATCCCAAAATGGCTGGCTTCTCTTGTCATTGATTCGCCATATATTTGAAAATTACACATTTACATCAATAATTTTCACTTATAGCCAGTTTCTTATTGGTTACCATCTCCCCACCATATACATACAGCTTACTTGTTGTTCTATTGACAAAATAGTAACAGTACGTCATGCATAGTGCGTCGTAGCGGCTTGTAAAGTTTAAGTACTATATGTGACATCGCATAGGTGACGCCTAATACCTATGACGTCGCAGTGAATATCAGGTACAATGCCTCCCCTCATGTTGTGTTAATCGTTTATCAAATGGTGCCGAAAAAGCTGCTGCCTTCAGCATCTTCAGAAGAGGGCCACTTATCCAGGTATAATTGGTTCCCTTGCTAGTTCAGTACCGAAATTCGTCCGCTGTGACATTTTTCGCACATTCCTACACTCCGTTGTCTGTATACACGCACGAAACGCTTTAATATCAACATATTAATGTCACATTAATGAATAATCAATTTTAATCTAATTTATTACAATATCTGATGTTAAAACTTACACCAGTTTAATTTGACTGTCAATTTTCTGTAATCTCGAACATTGCACAATGATGTTCCAGTTATAGCTAAATGAGCTGTTGCTTTTTTCTAGAAAGCTATCATGCTTTACGTCCACTATGTACGTCAACCTGATGTCACTCCAGTGGCTGAAGCAGTACAACATTATTTGATTTTCATGAAGTTCATTAGCGTTGATATTTAACTGGAAGTAAAATATCCTATTGTTACCTAGAGCACCAAAAGTGATATTGATGTTATTTCCAAATTTTTCTAGGAATAGAAATTCAAAATGTTAAAAGTGAAGGAAAAGAAACTCCTCCATCGCAAAAGAAAAGTAACAATAAACTGTTAATAAACAAAACTTTTGATTTATTGAAATATTAAAATGTAAAAGTTCATAACAAGTCGCAAGGAGTTGTAACAACACATCTTGACAGATAACTCTTCTATTTTTCGCATATGGCGAGATGGTTCAAGTTCCAACGCTGATACGGTGTCCACTGCATCGTCAATAAAAGCAGTTTTTCGTCTTATAAACAAAAAAGAGCTGATGTATATTACTCTCACAGATTATATGTTAGTAACTCATTGCATAGATTACGTTTCTAAGCAATGCCTGGAGTCAAATATTGATATGTTTCTTTATTTGTTTTCATTTTTGGTAGTTATTCTTTAACTATTTTTTAAATTAAGATTTTTCCTCATAAGTTCTAATATGATTAACATTTAACAGTTGCGATACAAAATTACTGTCATTCAAAAAGATTGTTTAAAAATTATTTCATGTTATTATGGTAAAGGAAAAATAGTTAAATCACACTCACTAATTTCTTCTGTTAAACTAGTGACAAATAATTTGTGTGAGGAAGAGAAACAGTAAGACAAATTATGTTATTTTTTCTGATTTTCATTTGAAATGTTCGCTCTTTTTTTAATTCAAGTCAGTTCGATTCATTTCACTCAGCTATCAATTCGGCTCCTTACTTTTCCCGAGTGAATCAATGACAGGTACAGATTTAAGAATAGCCGTCAAAAACTGCAGTGAAATGTTGCTCATATCTACTTTTGATGGGTCTCAAATAAATTTTAATTTCACGTGTTGAGAGGCCCATACGAAAGCGATTAGCGTATCGTAAATAGCTCACACGGCGCTCAGCTAAATCATAATAAATGGAAGAAGAGCCCTAATCCGGGTAATCAGTACGGCAGCAACGAGAGGCCGCGCAATTTATACCCGTTAATTGTTTCGGCGTGGCTAATTGTAATTAATGGCGCCTGCAGGTGGGGTGGAGAGGCGAGGTGTAAATTGCAAGTGTTTAGCTCGGCGATACCGCAACACAGAGCACCGGTTCGTTGTAGAGGAAAAGGTATTAGATTCGTACGCTTCGATCCACTGATTTTATGTTTTATTTTTCACGTAAAGTTAATTTGTTCACCTATAGCATAATATTTTAGTGCAAGGGGGCTACCGACAACTGACAGCTAAAGAAATTAAAATTATTACCCGAAAAACGAAATGTAAATACTTTTCGTTGAAATAATTTAAATGTTAGCTGTTTTATAATTCACAATGTGGAGGAGATGGGGAGTTTAGTAAATAGTATCAAAACTAACTCTTTTTATGGTAGAACAAAGGAATCTTATTTCTCTTATCTTATTCTCCCTGCTGTTACGACATAGATTTAGCTCTTCTCAGATGAGAGCAGATTCACTCTGAATATTGATTGTAGACATATCCACATCCGGTGAGAGGTGTGAACATGCGAAACACCCAGGAAATAGTCGAACATGATCGTTTGACAAGTTTAATATTGAATGGGCGTACCGACCTCCAAATCTCTGAACGCCGTACACTCACTTGTAAACAATTTTGCGACACTATTCTCTTACCGTATGTGCGTCTTTTCAGAAATGCACTCAGCCCTGACTTAATTTTTATGGATGACAATTCGCGGCCGCATCAATCAGCGCAGGTGGAGGAGATCTTGAATTGAGACGATATTCAGTGAGTTGACTGTCCTACCCCTTCCCCTGATTTAAATCTCATCCAGCAAGTGAAGGATGCTTTGAAAGGATTTACCGCAGCATGTCCACGTGCACTATCGACCATCCAGCAGATGTCAATCACGCTGGTCAAGGAATGAAACACGATACCACAAGATCTCCTTCCCACCCCCGTGAACAGCATGGGAGCACGTTTCAGAACAAGCATCACTGTACTTGGTTATCACACACCCTTTTAAGGGCCATGTTCCTCCTTTTAATAACGTCGAGGGAACAATCATGAATTGCTTTGACTTCAGTGTAACTTATAAGTGTAACTATAAAAGTGTCACATCTGTTCCTCTCATCGCATATTTCTTTCAGTTGCCTAGTGCACTGTTTGCTAGCAATTATTTCTCTGTATATATATATATATATATATATATAAATACACTGACTGGATTAATAATACAAGACATGATGGCCAGCGTATATGCGGAAACTGAGATCTGACGTCATTTCTGAAGTTTCTAATCTGTACATAGATTAAAACGAGTAATATGTATCAGTAAAAGATAAACCTGCAACGATAGATGCCAGATGGAAGCTTTGTATACTATGTATAAAGTCTTATATGTAGCTAATAAATAAAATAAAAACGTATTTGTCTGACAGGCGTAAGAGATGGTACTATAAAATACATTCATAACAACGGAACTAAGTTCAAATATTTCAACTACGTTGAAAGACCTCAGATGGAATCATTACATTTAAGAGAACTAAACTGACACATTAAGTTGTACTTTTACACAATCGGTAGTAACTTTTAAATTTGGAAGAAAATGACTCCTGAGATTTTTAACTTTTATGATGCTGCAAATCACGTAGTATCTAGCAAGATCTAATTCCGTTAATACTACGGAAATTACTTAAAGATTATTGGAATTTTTATGTTTATGGGTCAGGTTTATGCTAAAAATGTGCTAGAGAAAAAGTATCTAAGATCTGAGGCATGAAATCTTACCACATTAATGATTTTTATAGTGTGACTATTATTAGTTGAGTTACTGTCTTCTCCAAAACATTGTGGCAGAGTGACTGGAAGCTGGAAACAGTAACAGGAAAAAAGATTCTAAAATTATTTTCCATACTTGTGTATACTAATAAAGTAAAAATAAAAAGAAACGTGATTTCAATAATACAACTACAGCTCGAGTGCGATTTAGGTCATGTTACGTAGAAATAATTAAAAAATATATTGAACATTTATTCATCAGAAATGTTTCATGTAAATAACATTAAGTTTTCTTGATACGATGAAATCTCAACTTATAACCAGTAGTTTATAATCGTGTTCTGCAACGCATGGTCTCAGGGAAAAGAGGGGAGGGGGGGATACTAATAAAACATACGCCTGGTCTTGATTGGCCTTTATCAGGCAGCAGGAACAGGATACAGCGATCGTATCACTTGCAGCGTTGTTTCATTACACATGGGGAGAGCAAAGCGTTATTGTCTTCCGAACACATGTGCAGCGGACCTTATGTAAATTGGGGATCTGCGGAATGGTCCCGGCGCAAGGGAACGAGATTAAGGGCTTTATGGAATTCCAAAGTCCGTGCTGGTCAGGCAAGTAGTGGCACGTCCCGTTTAGAGTTTTCGAAGGTAATCTCAATCGGTTAGCGGTACAGGACAAAATAAAATACACTGGTCATTTTATGCATACAGCGAGAGAGTCAATTACGTACAGTAGAGTGTATCTCTTCTTTCAGTTAGGACTTCAAAAGTCACAAATGACTAAATCGTTACAGCAACGGAGGGGAGGGGGGAGTAAGATGTCGGCAAACAACAGGAAGGAAATATACCAGCCGTGATTTCGGGATACCGTGGAAAACTGAAGTACGACCAGCCGATCCTGGCATCGAATCCTTAACATCAGATCCGAACATCGCCCACTGTGGTATACTCACTGATAACATATCACCCAATTGCATAACGAAAGGAAGTTTCAGGGATTCTCATCAAACGCTAGTTCTTAGAGGAGGTGTTCTACTTGAACAATCCTATCTATCATGCTTCTATGACTGTTAGTGCAATGAGACAAACAAACTGTTTGAGTGCTATGTAAGAACTTCAAAAAAAAATTGAATTCGCTGTATGTAACGTTATCACTAGGACCCCCGTAATTTTTATCATTAATTTACTATTATTCATAATAATACTATTGTATTAAGTTGTAATTGTTAATTATGAGTATGTATTATCCTGAATAATTGAATTAATGTTTCTAACTTGATTTTCAACATTGTTGGGTTCCCACAGACTATAATATGTTTGGTAAACGGGGTAGCATGAAGTTGTTATGTTTAAGGGATCATCCTTGACGCTGGCTAGCACAGCTGGACAGGAAGCGATTGTTGACTGTGGCCTACATTGTAGCTTGGCAGGGCGCGGGGAAGTGTCTGTGTTACACCGCTTGGAGAAAGTTGTAAGGTGTCAGTTCATGCTCTCTGCACACAAGTTAAAATAGCTTGTGCAATGTGTTGGAAACTTGTTTCAATGAAACATAAAGGTTTTAAAAATTGTTTCAAGAAATGGCATTAGTTAAATTCCGTAGTATTTCGAACAGAACAGTGAGTTTTTCATTTCCAGACGATGTCATAATACCTATCAATTTTACCAGAAAATCTCAATGAAAATTATCAGAGCTAACGGCTTGCATGTGTTGAGATGGTACAATTGGGCCTTTCTCGTCGAAATAACACACTGTTACCCACAAACGCAGTAGTTAGCTCACAATTGGCTGACTATTTCCAGGATATTTGGTAGCTTACATTGGGCGATCAATGCCAGACTGAAAACACTGAAATATTTGTATAAAAAACTACCATTTGAATTTTTTAAAACAATTGATTCGAAAGAAATCAAACCAGATATTTAATAAATCCAGTACACTGACACAAGACTGAGTGAGGGCTCTGACAGCGAATCTGTTCCCACACTAGTTTTCAAAACATCAAGAAGCCAGCGCATCTAATCCTCAGATCATTCTAAGACTATCAGATTGGTGATAACTAAAACGCTCTGGCCTCACATTCTGGAGGACGCATGTTCGAATCCCCGTCCGGGCGTTGTGATTTGAGTTGTCCATGCTTTCCCAAATCATTCCAGGCGAATTCCGGAATCCTTCTTAAAAATGCCATGGCCAAATTCCTTCCCGTTCCTTGTCCCCAATCCCATCCTACCACTAATGACCTCGACGACAACTAGGCGTAAAGACATAAGTAAAAAAATATATAGAATAAAACAGTGATAAGGTTTTACTGCATCAAGAGAGTTTGTTAACAAGTCTTTTCTCATTTTTGGCTCGAGATGTATTTGCAATGTTCCTTACTTTATAGTTATTAACTTTTCTTCCTCTCCGATTTGGCCACCAAGGACACCTGTTGTGGTCTGTGTAAATCATGAGGGAGGTGAGGAGGGAGGGCGGGGGGAGGGGGAGGGGGGAGGGAGAACTGAGTTCCTGCCCGAAGTCTAAACGGTCGTGATAAGCCCGTCCACCTATTATTTATAATCATCATTAAAGTATTTTTCAAAGTCGACGGTTTCCATTAGTTGACATAATAACTTACAAAGCATAGAAAATTCTAAGTTCCGTTGTTCACTTAAATAATATAAAATTTGAGACTGGGGTTAGATTTTATATGTCAAATGCTTCTTTAAATTTCTTTCTGTAGTTTCAGAAGCTGTTAGCTGAAAAATATTGTAAGTTTATTTAGAAAAAAGTAATATCCAGAACGTTACATCGAAATTTTGACAGCTTTTCCGTCCCATATACGGCATTAACTTAGTTCTAGTTTAAAACGACCATTCAATAACATACAATTCTACTGTTCTGTATGTTTTGTTATTAAGAGCTCATAATGTTGACATCATAATATTTAATATTTATAAACGATCTAGGGGATAACGTCAAATGCTGGTTGCGATTGTTTGCCGACGATGCAGTTATCTATATGGAAATAAGGTGCTCCGACGATTGCATAGAAATTCAGCGTGATTTGGATGCTATTTTCGATTAGTGCCGTAAATGACAGCTTACACTTAATTGCAAAAAGGGCAAGGCAATGCGGATAAGTAACAAAAAGAATCAGTTTGCTCACTAGTACAAAATAAACAATACAGCTGTTGACACGGTTGATTCCCTGAAGTATCTGGGGGTGATAGTACAAAGCAACATGAAATGGGACATGCACATAACTTCCGTCGTAGGCAAGGTTAATTCTAAATTGCGATTCATAGGTCGTATTTTGAGGAATTGTAATGCTCATACAAAGGACATAGCGTATAAAACACTAGTGCGTCCCTATCTTGATTACTGTTGTGGAGTTTGGGATCCGTATCGCAAGGTTCTGATTGACTCAGTGGAGAGGGTGCAGAGGAGGACCACTCGATTCGAGACTGGTTGCTACAGTCCTTATCAAAGCGTCACAGAATTTGGGCCGGGATAGTTTGGAAGACAGACGACGTAGCTTGCGTTCGAATTTATTGGAGAATATGCGAAAAAATTTAAATATCGAGTGCAATGAAATACTTCTTCCTCCAACCTATCTAGGTCGTAATGACCGGAGGGATAAGATTAGAGAAATAAGATGCCATACGGATGCTTTTATGTATTCCTTCTTTCCTCGCGCTATTCGGGATTGGAATGCGCGGGTTTAGGATTGGTGCTTAGCACCTTCTGCCACCCACAATGTTTGTGACTTGCAGAGTATGGATGTAGATGTAGATAATACATTGAAGCAATAGTTCTTGTTAGTAAGTATATAAATGTTTATCTCTTTAAAAGTTTCGTATAAGATATTGGATATGCTGAGAAGTTTTTATTTTCAACCTTATTTTATATAAAGGAACTTGATACTAAACAAAATATTTTTTCAAATTTTTGTGGTAATTGTAGGTACTATTTACATTGGATAGAGTAGTTTCTATTTACCGCAGTAATGATGAACTTAAGATGAAGAGTAATAAAAATATCATTACTTCGCAAGTAATCCATAATGTCAAAAGCATTAGTGTGTGACACACATTACTCTGTAAAAGGGAACTTAGCTGAAGATCTGTTAATAAAATCTCTTCGCTCTCATATTTAGAAGTGATATGGATTGTCTTTCTTAATGCAGATTTGGTTCATTGAAACATCTTACCTTAAAAAAAAAAAAAAAAAAAAAAAAAAAAAAAAAAAAAAGATTCAGTTAATCATTTTATGTGACAGAAACTGATTGAGGGGTGTATTCCAAATAAACCAGTATAACTGAGTTGGTTTTATTTTATTTCTTTTCCAGAAAAATTTGTCAATCAGTTGGATCCTTGCTTCCTCTTTTATTTACAGGAAGAATTTCCACTTAAACCTATTAAGACTGCCTAAAAACTTAAAGGAAACAGAAATGGATTTGTCTTATTTTACGATAGAGTTTCATATTAAATGTCGTATGAAAAGAAGTTAAACTTCACTGACATTTCTTAACTTAGTTATGTAACACATCGTTACTTTTCAGTTCACAGCAACGCGTGTGACAGAAGTAGGCCAGAGTCAGTTTCAAGGATCCTCCTGTTTATTACTCACAGAGCGGGAGGATAAAAGTGCTGGGAGGCTTTAGTATCATATTATATCTTCCAATTAAACACATATTGCGAGAACAAATGTTTTGTCACTTTTAGCAGCGAATGAGGTTCATTCTCATGTGTAGAATATCGTAGCTTAGTATCATACAAAATCCAATATATATACAATAGCAGAAAACCTTTATATCCACATTTTGAACACTTTCAAACGTTGCTACATGAGATGCGTAACTATAAACTGGTACAGCAGAGCAAGTGTTATTTCGCGTTTGTTTGGTACGCCACCTCCTTACTATTCTGCTGCAATCGTAGTGATCAAGGTCCGGTGTTGTCCTTTCCTGCTACGGAGTTGAATAACTTCATTTTACTCCAAACGTTATTCTCAACTATTTCAATGCGTTTTGCTCTTTGGAGGGTAAAATTAGTTTATTCATTCTCAGTAGTAACTTACTTTTCACTACTTACTTTACCTAGAGGTTCCTAAAAAAGTTTGCTGTGCATCGATTATAGTTATCTGAAACAAGAAAAAATAATATCACTGGCACAATACATACTACTGAATTAATAAAACCAATTACGACAAATATTAGTAACTGCCATTACACGTACATATAAAACATTTCGTTTATTAAAAACAGAAAAATAATACAATTTACGCAGGTTTTGTACAAAGGTAATAGCTCTACAGAGAGCTGAATCTTCTTTAATTGCTGCTTCAAGACCGTTGGGTCCTTACATTGCAAACATATAAATATTTACAAGTTACAAGGTAAAACTGATTATATCATTAAATTATCTTGCAGAGGCGTTAGGTATTAACAATTTGATAGTGAAAGGTAACTTAAAGAGATTGAAGTTCCATATAGATACGTAGTTACTCTACTAATGGATCGTATATTATCGTTCTACATAAATAAGAAAGGAGAGCAATTCAAATCACATAATTTTAAAATGTCTCAGATAGGGATCCAGCCCATATGACAATCAACTGGTGTAGTTTCCAGTGCATTCTTTTGTTGTAGGACAAGTAAACATTAAAATATGCGGTGTAGTTGTTTCAGGGTTTTATATAAACAACAGTTCTGACAATGTGATATTGCATGAAATTCGATTTAAACTACTATTAAATCTGAAGAATAGCGGTTCAGACTTATCTCGAAGGGAAAAATTCCTGTATGGCCACTTAAGAAAAGCAAAACTATACATACGTCAATGGTACCCAGAACAACCCATATGATCGTTTAATCAACTGTATGGTCTTTGTTCAATAGAGCTGTAATCGAATTTTCGTTGTAAAAATTTTATGTGGTAAAAGTAATAATATAAGGTACAGATACAAACTGAAACTAACTACACTAATATTTAATACAAGCACTATTACAAGTAATCAAACCTTCACGGGAGCACCGGCGGATGATGTGAATACACGATATTTCGACGGCTAGCTCCGCCATTTTTTCAAATTTGAAACAATTTGTGCTGGTTTGTTGATGGTTACTTATGTGAAGAAGACAGCGGAGCTAACCAACAAAATATAATGATTTACAGCACAATCCGGCTGTACATCCGTCGAGATTTCATTGCAATCATACGCCGGGAAATATTTTTCCCTTTCATATATTTTCAGCTGAACATAAAGAAAAAGCAATGTAAAAATGTTATGTAATTTATGGTTTTCGTCGCGCTGAGCGTCGTTGTAATGTGGTGGTCTGGTGAGACATTTGTCAGTTGCCGACGCGCTGCAGAGACGGGGGTGGCACAGTGCAATTCCCCGCTGTAATTAAGCAGAGAGATTATTAATTGTGGCCGGTGATACGTTGCGACTGACACTAAACCGCGCTCCTGCAGCCGCCGTTAATGAGAAGACGTGGGCTTCACATCCAGCAGTGACTCTGTATGCCCCCAGAACACAGCGCTCTACCATTTTGTTTTTAATCATCCGTCTTTAGACTGGCTGATACGTCTCCAAATCTACATACAATGTGGCAACATTTTCATCTCACCATACTCATCACAATATTTAATTAAATCATTCTAGTTTACTTGTAAAAAATTACTTTTTGAACCTGTTTATCAATTATATGTTTGAAGATTCCTATTGAAGTACGACATTTTCTAGTTATTAACACAACATTGGTATTTTTCGTACGATGGGCCCGTTTTAAAAGTTTCAGCGACCTCTAACTAACTTTATATGTTCATTCAAGGTTATTAAGTACGCGTTATTTCGCTTCTAGAAAAATAATCTCTAAGATCTGATTGATTAATTTTAAATGTTAATTATTACTGTGCCACCCTCTAAGCCCGTCAAAAATGATTGGTGAAAGTAATGTTCTGGAAATTTATTTCTTTTCTGTTGCCTAATAGATAGAATTGTTGTTATGTAATGCTCATAACCTTACTTTGTAATTTGTACATATTTCGTTTGTAGTTTACACAGCGATACGGATGAAACATCTACTGATTTAATGATGTCAGAACTAGGGAAACAATTAAATTAATAATAAATTATGAATCCAAATACCTAATGCTATAGCGCATGATATTGGTTTTATTCCTGGTTCAGGTCTCATCCAGCACGATAAATACTGAACTACTTCCATCCGTATGAAATAATAACTTCATTAACTCGGCGCATATGAAAACAGCTTAAATTATTTATAAAACTAATTAATTCGTTATGAATTATTCTGTAAAAAATTATGTCAGTTGTCATTCTGGTCCTGTTGCATTTCGACATAACCACAACTTGTACTAATATATTCAAAATTCATGGCCGTATATGTATACGTTCATTGTATTGCGATCTAAATTTGACCCACTGGAAATATTTATGTGTGTCAGTAATAAAAGCAACTAATAATTAATATATTAATTTAAATATAGTACATACTTTTATCTTAGTGTTTCAGGAAAATTTGATGATTTAGTAATTTCTTCTTGTATATTATTACATTCACTTAAAATATAGACATCAAATATAAATGTCTTGTATACTTGTTGAACGCAGTATTTTAGCAATTTGTTTCTTCGCTAAGTAAATTCAGTTTTCATCAAGTAACACTCACAATCTTGAAAATGATGTAATACAGATATTTCTTAGCTTATTGTAACAACAGTATCGCTGTACAGAGAGTATAAAAAAATCAACATCGAACGATTTTTAAGTAAGAAAAAGCAACTAATCATTAATATGTCGATTTTCACTAAATACATACTTTTCTTTTAGTGTGCTGCCAGCTCATTTACTCGTGGATGCGTACCTAAACAGAACTGTTATTAAATAACGCACGTAACCTTGAGCTTATCTGATCGTTGTAAGTTGAGCAGTGAAGGCGAAAAGCGTGACGTGACAGTGCGTCATCATGGAGTGACGTCACAGGGTGACAGAACATTGTGTGCCCAAGACTGGCATTTTATACGTTAGACAGATGTATCAGCTTTTCCCGAGCAATACAGACCGTTTACTTTGATAGACGTATCTACGTTTCACTTGACATTGCATCTTGAAGATGTAGTTTCCCACGTACCGCTGGCAAATTCGATCTATGAAATTCACTTTAAAAAAGTTAATGCGTCTTGTATTAAGACTTGTTTACAAAGTTACTTTCTCCACCGCCGACGGATATACAGTTGAACGTGGAATCTGAATCACGAGGCGTTCTGGCGTATTCATACAAACAAATAAAAATTCCGAAAAGACTTCCTGACGGGCAGGTATTCGAATCCGAGACCCTGAATTCATCTACCAAGCACTTTATCATGAGCTATAACACCGCTCAGAATAAAACTAGCTAAAATCACGGCTTTGTGGTGGCTAGCGAAGTATTTTTGTTATTAGAAATAATAAAAGTAATAATAGTCATTTCAAGGTTAATATTTAAACATTACTAAGTATTATAAAAAATATTATTTTTAGTTTATTAAGAATAATAATTAGACATAGTTATAATAAGATTAAATATATAAATATTTAAAAAAAAAACAATTCAGTTTATTTAATTTGTTTTTAACCGTGTACAAAATTACTCATTCGAGTTTCTTCCAATTTTCTACACTTTAGCATACTCGAATTTGTAATATTACTAATTCTGTCATAAGAAAATGTTCTATTTAGTGTTAAGCCTTCTCAAGTTTGTGCCCTCGATAACGCAACATATGTTAAACCAGTGCAAGTTTCTTGAGATTTATGAATTGTCATTGCGAAAGTTAATTGTAACTGAAATTGTTTTCATCAACTTTAAGTTGTCGTTGGAATCGGATCACAACGATTACTTTCATAAGTTCAAAACGAATAATTATCACTTGTGGTATTTAATCAGGCGCACTTAGATTTTGTTCATAAATAATATGTTTAACATAACCATAAGTTCCATTTACTAATGCTTTTTCCATCTATAAATTAGAACGTACATAACTTTAAATACAAAAGACCAAATGGGAAATGATTCAAGTCCACTTAATAATTCAGCACTTGCTGCTTTTGCTGCAGAACAATTATGAACAGCTGGAATATAAGCAACAGATTGACGCAGTTGTTTTAATATTTGACGATTAAATTATTTTTCATGTTTATTTGTTGCAAATGGTATAATGACATCGTTGAAAAAGTTAGCCTCTCGTAATGTAAAAGTTTGTAGATTTCGTGTCATTAATCATTAATTTTTCAGTCTTCCATTGTAATCTCGAATTATTTGTTGAGATTCATTTTGTTGGAATGATACAGATAAAAAACGGCATTTTTAATAGTTAATGTGAATAATAATTTTCCTTCTAGGAGGAATTCATTCCCTTAAAGTGGTATGTCATTAACAGGCGGTAACTGTTTGATAAACCAAAAAAGAGAAAGCAATCATAATACATAACTAATCCGTGTAATGGTTTATTTTGTCTTGAAGGAATACATCTTCTTAATCGCAAATCAATTTCCTCAGAAGACTGCATCCAATCATACTCGTTTCATCTATAAACAGAGATTTAAAATCACGAATTTCCTCTTGAAATTGAGCAAATGAATGTAAACTGAGTACTCTAAATTTTTTATTTACTCTTATTAAAAGTTTGGATTGTATTGTTGAACCATTTATATTGACGACAGCAGCGAAATTGTTATTATCCGTTTTAAACACTTTTTAACAAAAGTATCACGAAGGTCATTACAGTAAAAACTTCTGACAGAAAAAATAACCAAAGAAATTAATTCTGGACTTCATATTAAACCCGCGTCCTACGTAAATGAAAAATCACAGAACGTACGTAATATGAACGAGGAACAGATGGGAAGATGCACCATATGACAGAAGTGTCATCAAATCAATTGAATTACTTACAAAAATTTAAACTTCATTTATGTCCAGAAATTTCCTACAGTTTTTACATGCTTTCATTTTCAAACATAGATACAGAATGCGTAACCTTATTGTAATGCATATTTACTGTGAGATAAACGAAATTCTCTACCAAACGATGTATACAATTTCTTTTAGAAAAAGCAACAGATCCCGTACAGTCATCTGCATGAACTGTGGACACGTATTATGTTTTTGTTTTCTGACTGGCGAATGCTTGAAGCATAGCTAGACGTACAGCAATATGCGTCGTGTTTATGCGTTTGTTGCTTCAATGGTACAAATATTGTCCATCTACTCAAAAAATTACTACCATCAGTGGCAGTTATAGATTACAAAAGTCAGAGGACTTATCTGAAAGCAGAATAACTAGCAGTATATTGCATGCATATAAGATAGAAACTGCTCCTGTTAAAGAACATCGTCAAATAAAAATAATCCACTGTTGTCATTTGCCTCGATCTAAATTGTTTCATAAGCCTCTTATATCTTGATCACAACTCGTCATTTCACTACTTCAAAATACCGTGACACACAATTCGATAGCAATAACACAAAATACCGCCCTCTTCCACACTGCAGCACACAATCACGTGTTTCATGGCCGAGTGTTGGACATTTCTAAATAACGATACATGGAAGCCATGACTAATCATGACGCAATATCGGGCATTCGAGATGAGAGGGGAACAATACTGAAAAACACGGAATATTTTTCTGGAGATAAAACTTAACTTAGTCCACAACCCGAAGGTTGGTTGGATCCTTCCGAAGGAGGAGGCATATTAAGCCATTACGTCAGAGGAAGGACGCTGAGTTCCTTCCCTCTGGGACCTACACTTTAACGAGGAATCATAACCACGGAACGTCCTGTGCAGCTCATATGATCAAACACAACTCTTAAAAATTCCTACACGCAGTAGGATTTGAAGCCGGGACCAGTGAAATAATATTTTGAAAGCAAGCGCCTTAACCAATGAGCTACCATACCAGTACAAAGCTGATAAAGACATGTTCCGTTGGGGCACTTTACCGACAGACATTAGTCGATAGTTTAACCAGTGGCAGATGCTAAAGCTAAAACCCCTTCAAGAAAGGACAAATTCTATAATAAGTTTGTGGAAGAGGCTTGTCAATACTTTGGCAGAAACGGTGACATCTCAGATGCTGAAATTGAAGGTATTTATTGCTTATATTTCTGTGGTCAAATCTGATATGAATTAAGTGAAAACCTGTTATAATTCCTCTTATAATTTTCACATTCGAATGTTGAGCACACGTATGTAGTTCTCTACCTTTTTCAATCACTTAATTTAATACCAAGAAAGTCGGTGATGCTGATGATAGCTAGCTCACTAATTCGCTGTTCTGACTCAGTAAAGAGTCAGATGACAGATACACAACTAATTTTCCTTTCAAGACTCTTGCCTATATTTGAATATAAATTGCGACATTTGTATGAACCACCATCTGGATTCCTAGACCAGATAAGCACACCTTCAGAGAAATTCTGCTATAATTGTGTAAATTTACCTAGAATCAACTAAACTATTATTGTTAAGATAGGCTGCAGAGCCATTACGTTTGGCACTTTGAAATTCAGGCTGTATGTTTCTCCCATTAAACAGTTTTCAAAAATTCCACGTGGAGTGTTTTATTTCGTTCATTTAATTTATTATTTCTTAAGGTTCTCTCAACAGTTCAGTTTGTGGCAACGATATTTTCGATTAAAATTGTTTTCACAAAAATTCCATAGATAGCAGCACTTTACATATAACTATTATGTACAAGTGTATTACTAACAAAAATAATAAAAATTATTGCTATTAATTTGTTTTTTGTAAAAATAATGATTGATAACACATCTAGAAATGACTCAATTATTATGTTCAGTTTTACGTCTAGACGGGCAGAAGTTTTTTTCAAAAACTGAAAACTGTACCACAAAAGGATTGCTCAGTAGTTAAATGTTGTAGCCCGTGAGCACACCACCCCCTTCAAAGCGTAGTATTATTTTTACAATCATTAATTTCACAAAACATCTGAGGAGAGTAACTGACTCTAAAATCAATAGTATTTTGAATTTGTGCTGTTGCTCTTCGTCATATTCAACTGTCCTTACCAAAACAAAGCACATACATGGCTCAAATTTCCCAGCGATGCTTTGTTCAATACTGCGTCAATAAAATCATAAGTCCAGTTCATAGGGGAAAAATGGATAAATCTAAAATAGTGCGTACAAACTATTTTACCAATAAAGAAATTCATAAAATAAAACTGATAAAATTTCGTAGTGGGAATGAAGAAAAAGAAAAATCCCCGAAATCAAATTAAGCTACAATAAAAGAATTTTTATAACCTGTTTAATCATCGTCGTGTTTGATAATCCGTGGATATACATCTTTCTAATGTATGTATTATTGAATTAAAAATCCGAAGGTAAAAACGTAAGAATGTTTAACTATTGTGACGTTCTACAACTGTTATGAGCATGCATCTGTCTAACAGAGAATAACTATGCTTAGTTCTTATGATCCCAAAAACCGAATATCCGCTGGAATTCTAGAAGCTGAAGACCAATGGGTTACAATAATTTTCCTTGACAGTCATGTACAGAGAATGTAACAAACAGCATAGAAATAAAATATTATGGGAGAAAAAGGAATTCAGAGTGAAGAAGATACGAGAGAATCATCGAACAAGTTACTTATCACAAATCCTGTATAATAATATTTTTTATTGATTGTGAGACATTAATTTAGTGGGCTTTATTTTAAATATTCGCATTTGAGATAATACAGAAAAATAACATCATCACATTTTGAATGAATCGATTTCAAAGAGATGTCGGTCACGCAATATTGTTTGACAATATCGATTGATATAAAATTTTGTTGCATCCAGTTATCAGGTTTCAAACGTATTATATTTCAAGTCCTTTTATGTAGACTCTATTATCCTTCTTTTTAATAACCACACGTTTAAAATAAATTTACTTAATAGTCACTAACAAATGAACCTACAACGAACAAAGCTAGTTGCAGATATTAACAGGTAGAAAACACACACTCTATTTTATCTATACCAGTTGCATCCAGAATTCTTCTTTTATTTGTGTTATTATCTACATTTCAAATTCTACTTAATATTGCAGTTGATAAAAATTTCTGCCACAATTTCATAAAAGAAAATTTTGCATGTTGTATATACGGACGTTGAACAATTGGTGGCTTGTATAAAATAGATACTACTTATAGCATGTCTCTAGATTTAGAATTGTATGTTGATAATTTTAATATTTTAAGGTGTAATTTACTGTTAATTTGATAATTTTAAAGTAGGAATATTTAATATTAAGAAGATGAGAGAGAGGATATTTGCAAGCATACACTTGCTTGTTCGACGGGACAGATGGCAACAAGGCGTCTGTGACGTCACCCAGTTGAGAAAAACCAAAAGCAGGGCAGGTAACCTGTCTACTGAAACTCGCAGATATTGTTTGTGGACCTATTGGGTTAAAATGCTGTGGTTGGTTACATGAGGGACACCTGAAACTAAGGTCCCGTTAGTTTTTAACTTGTAAAGAGCCCTCCAGAACGAAGGGGCCTGCTCTTGAAGTGACCGAATCTGTGTGTTAGTGCGTCGCCTGTGGCACCATGTGGGAGCCATCAGTCATTACTGCATAATGTTGCTAATGAGTCAAACAATTTTATCTCTGACCCTGTCTTTCTCTCTCGTACGTGAATGTGAAAGTTAATGAACAATATCTATTTAAGAGAACTGGTTGCAAGTGCATAAGACTTGGCAAATACAGAACTATTGAGTGGTGTAGTACTCGAGATATTTAATCATGTATTAGAGTTCAAGATTAGTTTTACAATTTAAAAAAGTTGTAATAGACTGCTTTCTAGTGTTACCTGCTACTGATTTTTTTTCCTAACATGGTCCATCTATCTCATAAACGTATACAATCTTTGGTCACGAGTCCAATAAAATATAATGAACAGAAATAATTAAGGAGAAATTGATTTAATTGGGTTAAGAGAATTAACAGCGAAAGTAGGAGAGGTAGAATATTACATACTGAAACGTCAAAAAGCACAATCTCGTTGGTAAATTTATTTAATCTCGTGCTTACTTATTTTTATTATTATTATTATTTTGTTGATGTATTTATTAGCTGCTGAAATCACACATCTAATCTAATCTATATCTACAAAACGAAAACCGTGCGTATTGGTTCACACAAAAACTACCGCACAAATTTCGATAGGGTTTTTACCGTTTTAAAGACTAGAATCTTAGTTGAATCATTTGGCATATCATACTTCAACGTAACTTAACGCCGAGCAGTAAGTTAAAATCTGAACGTATAGCGTGAAATGTCATACTCGTAAATGATAATAATAATAATATCCATATTATTACATGTTATGTTTGTTTCATTAAATTTTGTTTTTAGTCTTTAAACCCCTTAGATGGCCGAATTGAATGCGAAGAGGAAACTACATAAAGAGAGAAGTATGTTAATTAAGTTTAGTAATATAATGGGAAAAAAAACCTTCTGAGAGCTCCTTTGCTACGATCGCAGGTCGCACAGCTATAATCTCTGATGTTTGGAAGTGAAATTATTTATTTCCCTGTTAATAGCAAGTAATGTTTATTTGATGCCCTTAAACATGAGAGCGACCTGTTTAAAACCTTTAGTGAAAAACCTTCCCAGAGCTTCTTTGCTTACTGAAACGACGATTTCAATCCACATAGCTAGAATCTCTGATGTTTGGAAGAGAAGTTGTATTCACTGTTAATAGTAAGGAATGCATGTCTGATGGTTTTGAGCATGAAAGTTAAATTCTTAAAACCTTTGATGTGGGAATTTCCAGTATTTTTATAATTTATTGTTGAACGTTTATGTTTTTGCCGCATGTCCTGAGAAAATTGTTTCTATTGTTGCACGAATGCCTGTAATTATTTTGATGAAACTCGGTATACATGTTACTGATAGGGCGGCAAACATATTGCATGAATAAATCATCCCCTTTTCTGCTACACCTAGGGGTAATCGTTCAAACATGTATAGAAAACGAAGCGATTGACTTGAAATTTGATTTGCAAGTGCAGAAAACTGACCTCTGCTATGAACTTTAGTGTTTACTGTGTGGGAAAATCAAAATAGATCACACCGGGAAACGCCGGGATCTCTGCTAGTTTCAGAATAAATTATTTGGAACAGCTAAACAAATGTATTCATCTGTATATTGTGGGCCATTTCCTCAATTGCGATAGGATCAATTTTATGAATAATTGTAACGCCAATGCAATTGCATTGGCGTTAAAAAAATGTAGTCATGTTGGAAATGGAAACACTTCTCTTATTCTTCAACAGCAATACCTGGCCCAACTGATGAAAGCCAGTGGCTGGGAAAGTTCGGTGTCCAGGTTCGAATCCTTGTCTGGGATGGCATTTTTACCGGAATAAATATCCCCTCTGATATAGCTTTGCTATTTTAATGTAAGGTACACTAAGAGGCTCAGTAATTTGGACTCCTCGTTAAACTGTAGGTTCTCGGTACCTTGTATAATTATAGGGATAAGTTAGGCGGCCACGACAGAGGCTGGTTCTGGGTCATTTAAAGTACATACACGTAATTGTTATTGTCATATCAATAAGTCATTTTCAGCATTTCCAGTTGCTAGACAAGGCTGATTCTTACTGATACAAAAATCAACATAACCGATACTTACTATCATGTACCGTATAACCCTACAGGTGTCACATGCAAACTAGTTTCAACATAACGTATTACTACAAGCAGAATATGTGTGTGTGAAATTTTAATATACACTGCTTTTTTGAGATGTTTAAAAGTTAGTGTGAGGTGATGGTATTTGTATATGCGCATTCTAGATATGAGAGACACTGTAGACATTGTTGGTTTTCCGTGTTTCAAGTACCTGGTTGATGAAATTATCAAATTTATTGAGCATTGTTTTTCTCTGAGCTACGGCTTCTTGGTTGCAAAGTGTTAATCTATTTTATTGATGGTTATTTACGGGGGCAAGGAATAAGAAGGATTTTGCTTATGGCCTTTTGAAGGAACGATCCCGGCATTCGCCTGGAGTAATTTGGGGAAACCATGGAAAACCCAAATTTGGATGATCTGAGGGGGATTCAAACCCACGCCTCCCGAATGCAAGGCCAGAGCGTTAGCGTTTACCCACCACGCTCGGTCGTATATGTTCATGACTGTATTGATATTGCTAGCTTAACAATTATGATCTAATGCGTAAGCTGCAAAACGATTAGATCCGTATCCAGTTTGCACTTAAACAATTGCAAACGGATAAATCGTGTATGTTCAAATGAGCCGGCAAGTGTTGGGGATATCAATTCAACACCCTCTAAGAAAAAGATAATTTCAGCAGTGGTTTCCGAATATGTTGGGTGAGTTGTAACGCTTGAGTCTGGCATTCGGGAGGACGCGAGATCAATTTCCCGTTCGGCCATCCACATTTCGGTCTTATAAGGTTTTTCAAAATCACTCCAGGCGAATACCGGTATGGTTCCTTTAAAAGGCTAATGCTAAACTCCTTCCAATTCTTTTCCCCCATCCTCTCCTAGCTCTAATACATCAGCCTCAACGACCCGTAAAGCCCGTAAAAGAAAACAGAGGTTACCTGTGAACTTCCCTACCTTTCGTGACCAATACTAGGCCCTTTGGGATATGCTCGTAGGTATTGCTGTTGATTCCAGCTGTTTATATCATTTATTATTTAAAGAAAACGAACTAATATTCATATTGTTTTACGGAATTTCCCTGATGAGTTCTAGGTCAGCCAGTTTCTGTTTTGGAATGCCTCAGCTGTCAAATTGTAAGCTCTACTTCTTGTGCTTCGTATTTCTCGCACGATAATGTTATGTTCATGTGCTTGCGAGATTATTTTTTTTTGGTGAGCTTCACTCATTGTAACTATACGTAACTCATTTCATATTATTTTTTATTTAGCAGTTTCTCTATATCTGTTTGCTAAGTATCGCCCGATGCTCTTCCGTAATTTCTTCTCCTTGTTTTTTATTATCTCAATTTATTCATTCCCTTCACTTGCGAAGCTCTTGTATACGCTTCTCGCTCCTCATCTGTTTCACGTCTGCGCGGTTCTTTCTGTTTCCTTGTGTTCAATTCGCCACTGGCATGATCTCCTTCTCTCTTACGTTTCTTCATCCTGTTAAACGTTAATATTATTTAACCAACTAAAATGTCACTGAATACACTGTCTTAAGAAATTTGCTTTCACTTATTGTGTTTAAACATTTTAACTGAAATTAATTTTACTTTGATCCGTTATAATCAGTTGCCCAAAGAATAATGACACAAACGTCTCGCCATCACTTATATATTCCAATCTGAGTTTGAATGTATACCCACCACAACCGAATAATGGAGGATTCAAGATTGCTTCAGAAGATTTTGAACTTCCGTTTTCGGTTTCCAGAACATTCTAGCAACATTTTGGAACATCCTATTGCATTCTCCAACATTCTAGAACATTCTATGTTTTTCCACTAAACCTTAAATATTTCCAGGATAAAAAGTAGCCTGTGTTATTTCCTACCGAATCAACAACCCGCCAGTGAAAGTCCCGTCAAAATTAGATCACACAAGATATGTATCATATCAAATATTTACTAGAAGACCCGTGCGAAAAATTCGCGAAAAACATGCGATGAACAGTGAGGTTGAATATGGTGTCACCAAAGCCGAGTCATTACCCTTCATACTCTTACTTCATTTATCGATTTTGGTTAGAAATCCAGGGATATAAAAGGCTCGAAAGAAATAAAACGTATTTTAGAAATATTGACATTTCTGCCCTTTAAGGGTCGAATTACGAAAAATTCCTTCCTTAAAATATAATGTTACCACGGTGGAGACCTTAGTCTTTGATATGATATCTCATTTATCTATTACGGTTAGATATCAAGGGAGATAAATCGCTCGTGACACAAAAATGCGTTATAGAAAAATTTATACTTTTTCCCTTTAAGGCTTGAATTGCAAAACATTCCTTCTTAGAATATGATTTCACCAAGCTGAGACATTACTCCATATAATTCTACTTCATTTATCGATTTTGGTTGTATATCCAGGGAGATAAATAGCTCGAGATACAAAAAATGCATTTTAGAAAAATTAACATTTTTGCCCTTTAAGGGTCGAACTACGAAAAATTACTTTCTTAAAATATAATATTACCACGGCGGAGACCTTATTCTTTAATATGATACCTTATTTATCTATATCCGCTAGATATCAAGGGAGATAAATTCCTCGTGACACAAAAATGCGTTATAGAAAAATTTATACTTTTTGCCTTTAAGGGTTGAATTCCAAAAACATTCCTTCTTAAAATATGGTCTCACCAAGCTGAGACATTACTCCTTATAATCGATTTTGGTTAGATATCCAGGGAGATAAATGGCTCGAGATACAAAAAACGCATTTTAGAAAAATTAACATTTTTGCCCTTTAAAGATCGAATTACAAAAAATTCCTTTCTTAAAATATAATGTTACCACGGCGGATACCTTAATCTTTAATATGATACCTCATTTATCAATATCGGTTAGATATTAAAGGAGGTAAATCGCTCGTGACACAAAATCGAATTGCAAAAATATTAATACTTTTGCCCTTTAAGGGTCGAATACCAAAAAAAAATCTGACCTAATATATGATGTCACTAAAGCGGAGATCTTAATCTTTAAAATGATACTTCATTATACGATTTCAGATAGGTATCCAGGGAGATAAATGACTTGTAACACAGAAAACAGCATTTTAGAAATATTGTCATTTTCGCCCTTTAAGGGTCGAATTCCTAAAACTTTCTTTCTTAAAATATGATATGATCAAAGTAGAGACCATACGCTTGAAAATGACACCTCATTCATGGATTTTGGTTAAGTATGAAGGAAGATATAGGGTTGTGACAAAAAAATACCTTATAGAAATAACATATATGATGATTTGTTAATAGCTGAAAAAACTGCAAGATTTTAGTATTTTAGAACATTCTAGTTTATTCAAAAGCATTCTAGAACAATTGAATACATTAAAGAATATTCTAGTACATTCCAGAAGATTCAAAAGATTTTTTTTAGCAAACTTTGGTCGAAATATGGAAATGCCCTAGGTAGACCACATCCCCACAGCAACCGACATGCAACCCCTTTAGTGCACGATGGGAGACTCGAAACTACTACCGCACAAAAACGCCAGTGGTCTGCGCTAGGTAGTTGTGGTTGCAAAATAAAATACAACGACACACACGAATATATAAGATTATTTCAACATCTAAAGAGCACATTCAATCAAAGCTGAATATTCTGTGAAGTAAACCAAACAAAATATTTCTTATCATCGGACTGAAAGTAATAAAACATTTCTTGGTATAATGCTGAAAAATCAAATGAGACTCCTACTTTATAAAGGTATTTAAACATTAGAAAAATGTCAGTAAACCAAACAGATGTATAAACAATGAGATAAACGTGCAAAAGGGAAGGAAGTATAAGCAACATATTATTATGAAACAGTTATAACAATTAAAACAAAAAATTAAAGAGAAATATTATTAGGCTTGTTTCAAGTTAACTCAATAACTATAGTTGGTTACGCGCTAACACGAGTGCCTATAGATTCAAAGCAAAGATATGACAAAATTGGACGGTGGACCTGAATTTGATTTTAGAAGAATTCTCCGATAGCGAGGAATGAGTGTGTGGTGTCGGCTGACCGTAAGATGAGAGACGAGGCGCAATGCGGACGGCGAGGTCAGCGGAGACTTGACACGTGGCTGACGGAGCAGTCGCCTGTAGTGGGCGCTGCACAGTTTCTTATACGTGTATTGGAAACGAGAGGTGGAATGTGTTTACGCAAACGCCAAACTAAGATCAGATGAAATGAGGTTCACTGACTTAAACAGAGTTGATATTATGTACGTAAGTAGCTAAGGGCATCAAGATACAAATCCTTGCTATGCCAGACCATTTTTTGAGTATGACGCCGCAGTATGCGATACACATTGTGTGTATGAAATATTTGAGCTTAAGGGAGTGTATGGAGAGCAGCTATATCTGTATGTGAAAATTATCGTAGGATACAATCAGTAGTTGGTATGATAAAGGAGATTCTCTGGAGGTCATTGAACAAAATGGCGTAGGGATACTTCAGGGAGTGTGGAATCTGGACGGAAATTGAGACAAGAATAAGGAGCATTTAGGGAAAGGGAATGGCCACGATTTTAAGCACAAAACGGTCCCAGTCAGTTCTAATTTGCCGTGGAATATGTCGAACAAGTTAATTCAAATACTGACAGCATCTGAAGACTGTTTTTTTACTTATGGTTTTACGCCCCGTCGACGTCTGGACCATTAGAGGTGGGTTACAATTGGGGACAAGGAACGGGAAAGAATTCGACCATAGCCTTTTGAAGGAAGCATCCCGGCATTTGCCTGGAGTGATTTGGGGAAACCAGCATCCGAAGAGAAAATATGAGTAATGCATATGTAATTGGTAGGTAGTATCCTCCAGACAACAAGCTTTATCGCAATTAACTAAGAATAATAAAATTCGTACAAAGAAGGAACAAATAAAAATAAACGGTTTAATATTATTTATATAAAAGCGGTTATAAAAAATACATCCTGTTAATTTTGGGTATTACTGCTTTAAACTATATGTTATACTTCTTAAGTAAAGCATGTCAGGTAGGATTTGGGTTTAAATTTATTCGAAGGCCACACTTATTTACTAACATATAAGTTGTAGTTATTTATTTCGTATGTCATGTTAATAGCATTTACATAAAATGATTATATATAGACTTACAAGCTTAGTTATGTATATAAATATAACTCATTTACATTAAGGTACAGAGATAATGGTACTACAAATTAATACACAGAGATTGTAGCCATTCACTAGCCTCTGGAGCGTGGACTAGCGATCTCGTTGTGTAACCTACCACAGGCAACTGGTGTAACCGTGACTGGATAGTCAGCATCTCAACTGGATGCTGGAACTACATTGTGTTAATACTATTTCTTAAAAGGATTCATCAAATATAATTATTTTACGCATTTTTAAAAGAATCAAGCGACTTTCAAATGTAAATAATTCGAAATTATTCAATTCTGTAAAATCTTCTAACACTACTATTATTGTGTTACACTGTGTTACGAACATGATATTATACAATATACGTAAAACCTTATGACGCTTTACTCACTTCTCCTGATAATAATAGCAAGTCGGTCATCTGTCATGGGAGCGTGCATCAACCACGTAGCTCCATTTTGGCCTCCTGTGAACCACCTCCCCCTCCCCCTCACGTAACCCTACGTGGCTTTTGCCTCTACCCCCCCTCCCCACGTAGCGCCTAGCTTCTTTCCTTTTTGATTCCAGAAGACATTTTGTACTATTTTCTCTTGTCAGGCTATTATTAATTACATACGGAGATAATTAACTGAGGGAAATAAATATTCACATGTTGTTGTGAGTTCTGTTCCTCATTTTAACTGTGAAAAATGTTATGAAAGGGAAGCTACGTGGTCTGGCTCGGAACCCCCCCCCCCCCACGTAGCACACCGTAACCTTCCAGCCAACCCCTCCCCCCCTCCCGGACTGAGCCACGTAGATTGTGCACGGTCCCCATAGCATTCCAGTTAATAAGAACTCAAAGCCTGTAACTCATTCTTATTTTATTACGGCAGCGATCAACTCACTGAGTTCAAATCCGATTGATGACAAGAACCATCGAAATAAAACACTTGCATATTTCACGAAAAAAATCAATACCATCACCTATTTCGCTATCGTAATTTTTGGAGATTGCTAAATTTTTCCCCAGAGTTTCAAATATTACAGAACATTCAGGTTGTCTGGCTAAAATGTTCGGAGATGCGTTTAAACAGATTTCTCCTTTTTTAATTAGATACTGGTGTACTTAGAAGGTTATTTCACCTATTATAGTTTTGTAAAGACTATATGCGTACGTCACGTCAGGCTTGCGATTGTTGACTCTGGACGGATTCCTATTTATCGTGCCTGAGAGATGCCGTTGACCCTATATAAAGAAGGTGGAACACGAATGAAATCGTAACCAGTACCGAGGATCCTCTTACACCACTATGCTCAACACCTCACATCTCCAAGTAATGACAGTAATGTTACAGGCTTTAGGATGTACTTTCGTTATTACTTAAAAGAAATATGGAGTAATAAATTGTCACTTCAGAACAATACGGTTCTATAATGCATCCACATCCGTCGAAAATGGCATAATTCTATTTTTCACTTATAATTCATATGTTATATTACAACAGCATTTTTATTTATTTATTCCTTATGGCTATACACCACATCGACGTCGAAATCATTAGACGTGAAAAAAGGACTGTAGGCAAGGAATAGAATTCAGCTATGGCTTTTTTTATGGAAACATCCCGTCATTTACATGAAGCGGTTTGGGGGAAACAATGAAAAACGGAACTGGATGACCGAACGGGGATTCGAACCCGCCTCGTCTCGAATGTGAGACCAGAGAGTTACCGCTCACCATCGACGCTCAGTTGCAATAACTAATGTGCATTTCCACTTCATCTGTATATATAGTCCTCTTTATCCGATGTATTATCACGACTTTTTGCGCTAATGAAGCTTGTGTGTGCGATAGGTACTTCTTTTACACCAGAATGACGAATGACGATATTACAGAAAAGGTGAAAAAACGTGTAGTTTGTTTTGGCAGACAACATCAAAAGAAATGTTTGTAGACATTTACAGCATGACGGTGCTTGTTTGGGCGCTGAGCGAGTAGCACTCTAATCTAATCCGGCTCATCCAATCTGCCTGGCCAGCGCGCGCCCTGCGTGACTGCGTAATGCGTGCCTCAAAGACATTCCTTGCCTCGCTTAACTGCCGAATTCCAGAGATGATAGGCCCACACGCGAGCACATGCGTGCGCACCCACCTTCGTGAATAAGGAAAAATGCTTTACGAAAAATGACTGCCGCCCCGCTGACGATCTAGATAGTGTCTACCCGAAACTGCTCAAACTATGGTCTCTGGTCATACACGTCTTGCTTCGTTACGTAATCAGTTTCTGCGATAAATAAACACTGTTGTTGTAAGTCAGAATCACAGTTCCTGTGCCGATATGATATGACATGACA
Organism: Vandiemenella viatica; assembly: GCA_031002005.1. Classification (NCBI taxonomy): domain Eukaryota; kingdom Metazoa; phylum Arthropoda; class Insecta; order Orthoptera; family Morabidae; genus Vandiemenella; species Vandiemenella viatica. The sequence goes on along the minus strand of JARYHS010008075.1, from coordinate 111,256,645 downwards.
GTTTAATGCAAGTGATTAACCGACCGTGTCTGGTTTATTTCTTCATATGAAAATTGGGGAGGGTTTACCGTTCAGAAAAAAAGTAAAATCATCTAAGGTTCCATACTCTCAAAATAGACAAACAAAACAAACAAAACGATCAGATGAGGGTGAGAAACAATATTTGCATTCATCAAGTCATGACTGGTTCTGTTGCTCTCGATAACCCGGCCATCACGAGAAAAATTTTCGACAAGTCCTTCCATCAGTCGGAACAAGAATGTTTCAATAATTGGAAGAGAGGGGCTAACAAAATGAAAATTGCCAAACAGCAAGAGGACGGAGGAAAAAACCGAATACTCTTAGCGAAGGGGATCTTTCTAACCAGATACATCGAAAACGAGAAAGAATTATTTCTCCCTCAGAAATAGTTTGAATTAGAGAGTAAAAGAGTTAAAATGGTAGCTTTAGCTCCATTGGTATTACTTTCAGAATTAATCAAAGTTAAATTAATGAAAACGTGACATCACCTTAGCTAATATTCTTATACAACTACGTAGTGAATTTTTCGTATATGTGATCCTTGGATTCTCCACTAATTACCAGAATTGAACAAGTGGAAAGAACCTAGTGGCTGAGCGTGTGCAAAAGAGAAGTCCACGGGCAGTAAAATATGTGGTATCGCTCTTTGCGCCTCTAAATGGATATTGTTTATTGATTACATTAGAAATGGAATTCAACAATTAGACAATACTATTGCAATTACAAATCCAACTACTTGTGCGGAAAAATTCACAGAAGATAGTGCACTCTCTTACTAAAATGGTATGATGATCGAAAGATTAAGAAATTTGAATCATGAATTGTTGCAGTGGCTCCACAGATTTTATTTCGTTGCTGATCATCTGATCAATAGTCGCTTCCTAATGTAAACAACACAGAAAATTATTGGAGGAACTATAAGTGGCGCTATATTGTCGTGAGTGATTAAAATTACTTGATGATAGATTTTATTGAAAAATAACTTTGCATTTGATAGAGCAAGCACCTGTGTAGAAATAGTTTTGTTTAATATTTATGTACTTACATTCCGGTAGAGTTATAAACTTGAATCCATTCTGTCTTATCTATTAATTCACACAAAACTATAACTGTAGTTTTGTACGTTTGATATAGAGCAGTAATTGTGTATTACCGTGCCGTAAGACACAGTGTGGGAGTTACAGTGGCGATGTCACCGATGCATGTCCCACTTCTACTAAGCAGTTTACACAAAGTGGATGAGGCGGTGTCTCTTTGAAGAGCTTAGCGCGTCGCTAATAGAGCTCAAGGCGTCGTCAACTACTTGTCACCGGAGGACTCGTCGACGTCAGTGTTATCAGTGGCCCCCGCATGAAGCATGGTGAGAAGACCATAGAAGTAATCGCCACAAACAGCAAAATTCATTTCGTTCTTACAAGAGCCATAAGTTTTTGTGCTTTTACTTTTTTCCAACAAGCATATAATCAAAATTAGTATGGAAAAAAATCTCTTTACTTTCGTTGTAGCTAGATTTTTTCGATACTGTTTAGTTAGAAGTTCTTACTTTGGATAGTAAACATTTTAATTCTAATAGTTGTACATGCACATTAAAACTTTAGTATATTGAAAACTGTAGTTGAAAAAATGTTTTAGATTCTATGTGCGTAAGATATAACAAATGTCAAAAACAAAAGTAACAGTTCAAAACTTACTACATTAGACTTTTTTTAACTACGTTTACAACTGTTTTTGTGTTATCTGCTTCTCTAAAACATCTTAATATTTAAAAAGACTTTTGAATGAGCTTAAAAATGTTTTATAAAAAGATGAAGAAAAGTTATCTTGGTTGTCAGGATGGAACCGCGCCATTTTATTGAAACCTGACATTTTAGTCATGATTCTGTCTGTGGCTTTCTTCATATAACCGCGGAAGTCTGCGCAACCACTTGATAATAAAATGTGGTTCAGGGATAATAACTATGCCCGTTGAAACTTCTGCAATCCTTCCAAAACAAAACTGGCTAACAATATACCTCTCCTTTAAATATGGTAGGCGGATCTACAGCAACTTGGAAGACTACAAGTTGGGTGACTAGCACCATTAATGGCGAGTAAAGAGAAAAGTACACAGCTTTAGAGTGCCATTAGGAAAGTATTAAATCAGCAAGCCTCGCTGTCATTGCAATAGAAAAGGCTCGAAATCCAAGAGTCTCTTTTTCTTCAATATACAAAGGATTATAGCCTTCATTAAATACCTTTAAAACATTAATTTAAATTGAAGCTACATGATATTAAATTATGAAAGTTTATGTTTTCTGTCTCATACATCACTCTCAACAAAATAGTTAAGTAAAATTTTTTTGAAAAATGATTTAACGAATTACGCCTTATTATTTAGATAGCATCTGTTTACATAATCATAGAAAGAAGTATAGGTAGGCAACAGACGGAGTAACTACCGCAAGTTGTGAAACCACAATAGCCTAGCGATCCACAATTAAAGAGTATCTGTGCATGTATCGATAATCGGCACACAGCGAGAAGAACTGCTTGATGCTAGACTCGCAGTCAGTCTTGTGTTAGCTCTCATAGCAGTAGCGCTGGAAAGTGGTAGTTGCTCAGAAGTGAAGTGATGTGTTTTGAAGACTTATCCGGGCATGTGGATACGTAATACGCGCTTCCGCGATGGGAAACAACTATTGGCTTAACGTCGCTAACGTAAGACGAGCCAGACAATGTGAAAATACATGTTCCTGGAGAGCTGATAATGTGCTATTGTGGACTAGTAATTGTTAAACAGGCATTTAAGGTATTGCTAATTGATTGAAAATATTTTGGGATTAAACTTTCCACTCATAAGAACTTGTGATCTTCGGACAAGTGATATCTAATTTCAGTTGGTGGTTGGCGTACTAATGTAAGACATAAACTGTTGGAATAAAAGGTGTTCAACTACATACTTCCAATGTGTGTTTTGCATATTGCTTACACCTGTGAACTTGTGAATACTTAAAATCTCAGAGAATTGTAAGTGCATTTTAGTACGTTCATCACACAACTGTGGCGACCAAAAGAAAATAATAACTTACGAAGTCTCGATGCCTCCATGGGGTGGGTCAAAATTTAGTGTCGTAATAACCTCACTTATTGTTAATAGCACCAATTCGTTTTACAAAGTGTTAATGTGGATACAGTGAAATAATAAATATTTGTTATAGATTTATTTAACTACAGGGTGTCCACAATGATTCTGACACCTTTCATTTGGCTGTCAAAAATCAACAAAATGGAAGTAAGTTGGTAACATGCATTGCAATATGTAAAAAACCTGTGGAAGTTTTGTTGACTATTTTTGAAAACCCGCGCAAGTGGTTGTAGCTTAACTAAAAATGGCGTTACCGCAAGAGCGAGCACAAGTTATATGGTGCTACGCGGAAACAAATTAAGTGATTCAAGTACAACGCAATTTTCGCATTGATGAAGACCCAACATTTTTAACTCTCATTGCTTTTTCTGATGAGGCCACATTTCATTTATCGGGCAAAGTCAACATACACAATGCACGTTATTGGGGATCACAAAACCCACATTACATTGTGGAACACATTTGTGACAGCCCAAAATTAAATGTGTGGTGCGGATTGATGCAAAAGTTGGTCATCGGCCCCTTTTTCTTTGTAGAAAAAACAGTAACGGGCAGTACGTACCTCGACAAGTTGAAACAATTTGTTGTGCCGCAGTTAATGCATTTGCAGCAGAACGTCATCTTTCAACAGGACGGCGCCCCTCCGCATTGGAGACTGATCGTTCGAGAATTTCTCGACACCCAATTTGCCGGTTCCTGGATTGGGCGTGGTGGACCGACAAGGTGGCCGCCTCGATCACTGAATATTACCCCACTAGACTTCTTCTTGTGGGGATACGTGAAGAACAAAGTGTATACAGGCCGAAAAATTCGTGATCTCCAAGAGCTTCGCTGCCGCATACGAGATGCTGTCACTTCCGTTTCGCCCGAGATGCTACGGAAAACCTGGCAGGAACTTGAATTGAGGCTAGATGTTCTTCGTGCAACGAGAGGGTCTCATGTAGAGGTGTACTGATTTTTTTAATAAAACTTGGTGAGTTACTCTTGATCTTGCATGCATTATTTCCTTTTTACCCTAAGCAGTATGGAATATACAGCACTTTCAAATATTTGAGGTTCATGGTAGACTCCCTGTACAGTAGAAAAATAGTGTGCTACACATTTTATTTAGATATACAAGATAAACTACTACTCAGCCCTTAAAAGCTAGAGAACGGCTTTCAGAGGAGGTTTACAGAAGTAGGAAAATATTGTTTTTAACTGAACATTTTATTTAGGTACACGAGAGAAACTATTGCTGGGTACATAACTACTAAGTTTTTTTTAAATTTACTTCTATCGAAATCGTAACCGTCTTAAATTATCATCCGTAGTGTATTTCATACGAAATAATATTACTATGGTTTACTTTGCGCGACTAACGAGTGGTGTCCGGTTTGTAAGGTTACTCGTCGCGCTCTGATTCGCCGTTCCGTTACCCGACCGAACGCATATCTTCCCCTCATGATGGGGAGGGGGGGGGGGGGAGGAAGTGGGAGGTGGGGTATGTCATCTAATATAGTTGACCCTCTAAAGAGATCTCTGCCAAACGCCTTTCAGCCTGTTCTCCTCCATTCCGCAGACTTTGAGTGATAGTCGTTTGAAGCTGGACAGTTTTGATGTCACTCGTGATTCTACGATGCCACCAGTACTGAACTCGGAACACGTATTCACTCGAAATACGCCCCTCACCTTTCACAAAGACGCTGAAATCTATACAACAACATGTATGCGACGTACGAAGAAATAATTCCAAAAAAAGTTTAAATATTTTTAAAAACTAATTGACGACTGTCTAAACAAGAGTTCTTGTAACTACATAATCATAATACTAAAAGAGCGAACAAACTTGCTACAGAAATTAAATATGGCGGTATATAATTTGTTTTATTTATTTAATTCTGGAGAAGACTTTTTATTAGCATGATGAGGTCGAAACAAATTATTTTCACAGTTACCCTATTTTCTAATTCATCATTTAATAGTAATTTGGTAATTTCAAAACTACGTAGTATCATGCATCGACAAAAACATTTATACGAAAGGAGGTTCAAATTTACTGGCGTGGTGTTTGAGCGGTAGCACTCTGACCCGGTATTCGGGACGACGCAGGTTCGAATCCCCTTCCTGTCATTCAGATTTCGGTTTTCCGTACATTCTGTAAACCACTTAAAGTAACCTTCTCGCAGGAATATGGCCGAATTCCTTCCAGTTCTTCATTTCCCGCCTCTAATGACCTCAACGTTGATGAGGCATAAAAACTTAAGCCAAAAAAAGTTATAAGGTGCGAATTTCCAATAATCTAATAATTGGCTCAAAATTTGAGAAAATGAGCTACTCAAATGGCAAAGAATCAACAGTTACACTCAAATTGATATTCCGTATAATAATATATAGGTTATGTCAGAATGAAGCACTACTACGTTTCTGTTTCTCATGGTAAACATTCGGTTTTGGATACTTTTTTCTGTAAATCTGAAAACTCGTGTCTCCGTTTAAGCAATACATTTCTTCGCCTGAAATCCTACCAGCCTTAAGCTAAGCTAAAAAATTATACTTCATTACTCAAATGTATGTATACAATCGCTTTTATGTTTAAATATATATTCCTAGTTTGTCTTGCGTCAGAGAATACATATTTCCGATGTGGAGGAAGAGGATGTATATGCTGTTACAGCCATTAATAAATTTCAGTTATCGTTAGTTAATAAATATTTGGCTATCTAACATTGGCGATGGAACTCATTAATAGGTTTGATTATCCTGTGATTCATTATAATGCTGCAAATTACAAGTAACAGATAATATGCCAATATCAGCAGAGGGAAAATACAGAATCTTCATTTATAAGAAGACAAGTGGTGCTTTATCGTCACTATGACGGTGTCTAGTTGGGTGGGCAACATAAAATTTACTAGAGAAAGTTTGTAAATGACTGAAAATATCTGAATTACTACAAAATTGTAGGACACAACAGTAAAAATACCGTTCTTATATGTAACTAGCTCTCTAAACATTATAATGTAATCGAAATGCATTTAAAATGTTACTGTTTCAGACCACGGCTTCGATTACGAATCCACATTAACCATGGTATGAAGGCGTGTTTTATTTTTCTTCCGATAGTTACCAAACCTAAAACCGTTTGTTACAGATATAAAACACATTTTCGCACGAATATTCCTTTTCGTTAGACAGCTTGCAACTAATTATTTGGAAAACTTCAGATAACTTCAGGGGACCATACAGCGTGAACTGCAAGAATGGCCATAACTATAGATTTTACCGATATGATAGCACCATTACGCTACTTTGAACGGAAAAAATAGATGTAATATGGGAGATATCTTTTCCGCTGATTAAATACTTTGATTCTATAGAGAAGCTTCTATGATAATTATATTTGAGGACAACAAGACATTAATTTGTATTATAAACTGATACGGATTTAAGTTTCGTTTGTGCGAGGGTTTAGGATGATTATGGCACTGCAGTGTTACGAAGAGAGGATAATGTGACATTCGCCTGGTTGCAGAACCCGACACTCTCATCTGTGTGGAATCTATTGCCTGAAAACAAGAGCCACCATTCTCCGCCCCCAAATCCCACTTCTATTGTGTGTTATAATATACATTTATTAGCACTTGAACCATAAAGAAATCAGGGATGTGCACTTTAATCGCCAGTTAAAGAACATAAAGTCTCAACTAGTCCTCTCAAGTAATGATTTAACAAAAGAAAAACTTGGGAAAGGAATTGTGTGCATCTCAAGTGCGCGAATACGGTAGTTGCACTCACAAGAACAGCCGTGTGTGTGTGTGTGTGTGTGTGTGTGTGTGTGTGTGAATGAGGTCTGAGATAATGTTACGGATGAGGGCTCACCTCAAGTCTCAACACAGCGCTTCTCGAACAAGTTAGATATTTTTATTGTTATTATCGTCCAAATGCAACTCCTACTACAAGGATTAGTTTTTAATATCTTGAGCTTAAAAAGGTTGTAGAGGTTCAGGAGTTAAAATTCACCTTCGATCACGCAATATTATTGATCAGTAGTGAGACAACTTACAACAGCTTTAAAATTTTTGATAGGATGCTACGCATATAAATGAAACTGACAGAAGTTTAAGAAAATAACTTCAAAGATACGTAAAGAAAGATGACGGAAAAAAAAAATACAGAAAATAATCCAGTTATGTTAGAAGTCAAAACTTAAACAGATTGATTGTCTTTGTTTATGAACCGAAAAAATAATAGTGTAACTCACATGAAGTAAATGAATAGAGATATTGGTACAACGTTTAGCATATAGGAGGGTCATTCAGGATTTTTGTTCGTTTGACTCGCGTAGTGACGAGGCGTGGCGGTGGTGAGGGGATGGAGAGGGGATACCCGTGTCCACAGCACTCACACTCACGTTCGCATTTTCAGTGTCGCTACGAGAGGCATCTGGTGCGCAACGCGTTATTATTAGGTTTTTTTTCGCCAACGAAGATGTGAAATCAAGTCAAATTTTGAATTTACTCCAAGCAAAGTTTGGTGATGTTACTGTAGGTAAAACCAAGTTTAACTAAAACTATTATCAGATGGAATGAATGTTTAATATTATCTTTGTTTTAGGACTGAAAGTGATAAGGCGACAAAGAAATAAGATGCCTGCTAGCCTAAAATTTGGTCTCCGGATGACTTTAATAGATTCTCTTCTTATTATAGTCTTTCATGCTCCCTGGACAGTCGCAGGAAACCCCCAAACATAGCAGAAGAATTTTCCACTAAGATACTAACAGACCGAATATACTGTGCAAGTAAGAGCGGCAGAATTTTTAAAAATAAAATAAAATAAATAAAGTTAATTAGTTTGAGTGGTCGGTTGGTATTCTTGAGTAGTGATTCACGGATAATTAACTGACGACTTTTATGCTATATAAGTTGCTAACGCGCAGCAAACGAACCGTGGCCCAGTACTGCTTGACTGTCGTAAACTCGCTGGCTCCCCGGCGACGCGCTGCGGGCTGCGTCACGTCAACAGGTTGCATAGCCCCACACTCCGCGCAGGACGCAACCCGCAATACAGTTCATCGACTTAAATTAAAGTCAAGCCTAAAGGTTGACATATGGCGTGCGTTTTCAAGGGCAGAAAGCGGATACAAAAATAACCCAATTATTCAAGTCATTATCGATTCACAGATATGTTTCTGGTTTACAATAAACTGCTTTTATTGACAAAATATTTTGAATCATTAAATTTATATTGAACGAACTGATGTTCAGTGAGCATAAGTATGTGATTGGTGATACCTAACCCTACCGATGATAAATCGCCGTAAGAATTTATCATGAAAACTAATGAGCAAAATAAGTTACGATCCAATCTGTGATCTATTCAGGCAACTGAGTAGTCCGTGCTATTCTACTTTTTCAGATGGCTTTTTGTTTAAAAATTTGGTATAATATAACAATGACACAAAATTTTTAAACGTTAGCCATCAATTGGTGTGTGACTACATACACGCAAGCAAGATTTTCTACCTCTTTACTCTCTATCAACAAAATTTATTTAATTTTAATAAATTTAAGAACACATTTTTCAGTTTCGAAAATTGTAAAAATCACATTTGTAGCTATCAAAGAGATATTTTAAGAATCTTGATATATACAAATAATTATACAGCTCTGCACTAACACTGTGGACAAAGATATTTTTTCCGCTCTCTATTCTAAACGCAACTTTTGGTTATTATCAGTCAAGGCGTGTAAATTATTCGAAATAACAAGGACTAAAACAAAAGCATTTTTCATTTATAGTTTTATGCATTGTTGACTTCGAGGTTATTAGAGGCTGGAAAGAAAAAAAGGTAAGGCACTGGAAGGAATTTTGCCATGGCTTTTTGAAGAAATTATACCGGCATTCGCCTGGAGTGATTTGGGGAAGCTATGTAAAACCAAAATATGGATTCCCGGACGGGGATTCGAACCCGTGTCCTCCTAAACGCAAGGCCAGTACGTTACTGTAAAAAAAAAAAAAAAAAAAAAAAAGTAGCAAATTGTATTTCACCTAAGATAGCAAGTGTAAAAATGATACTTAAACAGGAAATAATGATATGCTTTTGGATGTATATACGTTCAACTTTTCAGAAGCCTGGCAAGCGATGAAATTATGTGATTATCTGAACAGTGAAAAATCTGTTTGTCAGTACACCACGCTGTGGAAAGAGCTTTGAACCAGAGGCATTACAGTATAAAGAATCAAGTTCAAGGATTTAATATAAAGACGAACAGTGAATAACAGATTTTTTTATTTCTGAGAAAAAGTATGTCAGTAAATTCGTTATAGAAAAGAGGCGTAAGCGATCTCGTTGGTCAAAACCATAGAGACTGTGTTGTTAGTATTTGTAGGTTGTTGTTGATGGTAGCAGTTAGAGTGGGCGAGTATAGACGCCACCGAGGGAGGCGAAGCACAGCGCAGGACTCGCACAAAGACGCCGTCCGTCGCCTCCGATCAATACGACAGCGGGCGAGCGGGCGAGCGGGACGGAGACGCACCTGCGGTCGCCCGGAGGCCGGTAACCCTACATCGGCGACGGCCGTGAAGCAACGAGAGTCAGCAAACAGTCAATATAAGGCTTATTCTTTATCATTTATCATCGGATTATCTAGCTACAATCATCATCACGTAATAAACAATATGATTCCCGAAATATATACATTACCAAATTACTTTCATACTTGTCTTCGAAGCCTGCAACTTTTATTTCTGTCACCAACGTGCTTCTTGTATTTAAGTTGGTTTTTTTTTTTTTGATCAAGTAGGATAAAGGATGAAATCACCTTAGACCATCAACTCCATTATGGCTGACCAGCAACCACGTTCTGAATGGAAACAGCAAAGGTAAGTCGATAATGACAGTGCATAAAACCTATACCATTCAATTGGCTCTCAGTATTCACACATAAAGTTCGACCAGCTCTGCAAAGGCTCTCATGAAGGAACAAGTTAAAACTATGAAGAACACTCAACTAATTATTCCGCATGACTTACGTAATCTGGAAAGAAATCATTTAAAACCCAGAAATCCCCTCCACGCTTGGTTTAAATTCTGCCTCATAACCTTAAAATTATTACGAGAGAGTGCAAATATTCGTTAGGTAAAGCACCACAAGTAGTTATAAATTTAATAGTACCTACCTAAAATTCTCATAGTTTTGAAGTTAATAGATGGATAGACCAACCGAATTCAGATCCCATCGTGAGTGGAGTTCTTACACATACTTCCCATGCCGGTCACCCAGGATACCAAATCCTGTATCACACCAGCAGTGGCTATTTTATACAATGAATATTTTATAAATTGATTATTTTCTACAGAAAGTTCCACAAATAAGCCTCAGAAGAAATTTTGGAGCTGATGGTTCTGAAGAGAAGGCACAAAAATGTTCAGAATGAGGCAGGAAGAGAGCATTACAGACAATTTAGAAATGAAATAGACAGGAAAAACAAACGAGCAAAAGAAAAATACCTTCAAGAAAACTGTGAAGAAGTGGAAAAGGAAATGATCGCAGGTAAGTAGATGTGACATGTATGAAGATAAAACAAAATTTTGTAGAAATGGAGAAAAGATATATAAACATTAAACCTCTTTTAAGCTCGGAAGATCTAACCGATGGCAGGAGTAAATTGAGAAACTGTATAATGAGGATGACTTGAACAACAGCGTAATGGAAAAGGAAGACGATGTCAACATTAAGGACTTGGGTGATCTTTTTTTTGAGGACAGAAATTGACAGAGCTATGAATGACTTGAAATCAAATAAGGTAGTTGGAATTTATGAGATCCCTGCCGCACTTCTGAAATCCCTAAGAGAGGAAGGAATCCAAAGATTATTCAACCTGACATAAAAACGTTATGCAAAAGCGGTAATTCTAATTGATTTTAATAAAAGAATCATCTTCACACTTCCAAAGATCAGTTTTGGCTTAGGAAAAACCGTAGTAGAAGGGAAGCAATTCTGCCTTTAATATTAATACTTGAAGGGTGAATAAAGAAAAACAAAGACACTTTTATTGCGGTTGTTCATTTAGAAAAAGCTTGGGACATGATCTTCAAAATTTTAAAGAAGTCAGGCATAAAATATTGAGACAGAAGAGTACTTCATAATCTGTATAAGAATAAAGTGGCTGTAATAAAAGTAGAGAATCATGAGAGACATATATCAATTAAAAATGGTGTGTTCCATTAATATTCAACTTTTATGTAGAAGAATATATAAAGAAAGTGAAAGAAAAATTAAAAGTTGGCCTAAAGGTCCAAGGAGAAAAAATTAGTATGCTAAGATTTGCTGATGACATTGTCCTGACAGCAGAACAGGCTGAGGATATTGAGAATTTTTTGAATGACATGAATAAAACTCTGAAAAAGATTTTGGAATACATACAACCCAAAACAAGTCATATCTGATTAAATTTCACAGAAACGATACCAATAATAGTACATTAAATATTAAAATAGGACTGGGTGTGATAGCTACTTGGGAAGTAAAATTACAACTATTGGCCGTAGCAGGAATGATGTTAAAAGAAGAATAGCACTAGCAAAAAGAGCCTTCCTGAAAAATAGAAATGTTTTAGTTTCGAACATTGACCTAGGACTTAGAAAGAACTTTTTAAAACTATACGTGTGGAACACAACACTTCATGATAGTGAAGCGTGGACTTAAGGAATACCGGAAAAAAGGAAAATTGAAGCATTTGAAATGTTGTGCTACAGGAGGATGCAGAAAACTAAATGGACAGATGAAGTACAAAATGAACGAGTTCTGGAAATGATAGGTGAGGAAAGAAGTTTGTGGAAGAGTCTAACAGAAAGCAGAGACAGGCTGGTAGGTAATATTTAGAGACAAGCGGGATTGGTGAACTTGTTAGTGAAGGGAACTATCGAATGTTAGAACTGTAGAGGAGATTAGGATATATGAAGCAGAAAATTGAGCACGTGGGTGTAAGCTGGTGCAGGGTAGGAAGGGATGGAGGATTGTCTCAAACCAGTAGAGATACTGACGACAGCAAAAAAAAATTGTTGTCTTCTCTTGCACCAAACTCAGCTCCTGCAATATATTTCATAGCATAAATCCCACCTCTCAATTAAGGATCTCGCAAAGTTTTATACCTCAAATTTTCTTTCGTATAACAATTCTAATAATAGATAACAAATTATCATCAGATTTATCAATTAAATTTTGAATAAATTTAAAAGTGCTTGATGTAATAACCATCCCTTCATTCAAAATACATGCAGGATAAGTACATGTTGCATCTGTTACTTATATAACAGTTGGTAAAAAAAACTGAAGCGTATGAGATAACAGCATCTGCAGTTAACTGCTAGAGCCTTAATCCACACAGATAAACATTACTCTTTGGTCAGTTCAGACGCAAAATATTGTAGCATATTTGTATGAAATGTTCGAAGACAGCAGTAGCAATGTAACATACTACCGTCATTTATTTTGGTAGGTTGTTCATCAACCTTTTTGCTATCGCTGTTTACTTTGGCCAGTTGTGGAGAAAAAGTATGTTTAGCCCGCCTTCAAAGTTACTTTGAGTTTTTTAACATGAGAACACATGTTTTATGGTCGGAATACGGCCTGCTTGTATAAAATTAATGTGTCGTCATTTATCTAATAATTATCCACATTTGTTCTTTTACTATACCGTTCTGTTCCAAATGTTTGGTGTCTTTCAGTTAATTGAAGCTACTAGGGGAACTATGGTCCAAATTTCAGCTTTATGGCGAATTTTTTATGTAGATATTTAATTCTGATCTACATTAATCTCCCAACGGAACATGTGGCTTGATAAATGTATGAATGTCTATGGGGATTTTACCTAATGTTTCATAGTAGTAATGATTATTACAGGAATACCGAACATATTGCAACCTATGAGACTGATGGCATGGTTGGTTTTCTATAGACTTTTTTTGTATTTAAGATAATTTAAACATTTTCATAATTATTTTTTTCCATAAACTTTTATTTGTGTTATTATCACACTAGATTACCACACCGGCTGTCATGTTGCTATTCCATGATCATCTATTGGATTTCAGAACTCGACAGCTGTAGATGAGAACCAGTTTCTGGCTTTATGAAACGCCAAGTGTCGGTGAGGCACAATGCAATAACTGTGGACAAGAGGTATTACTGAAAAAAGCCTCAAATTGTCACGCTATTCATCTGTTAATGTATTTTGACGCCCTTTTGGACGGTCAAAATGCCTCATATTACGCGTTAACTGACAACGATTGTATTACGTAAGAACAATCGCTATCAGACACAGTGCTGCGAGAGCTGTTCACTGCCACAGAGGGTGGAGCGTAATAAAGTAGTAGTCACTGCCTTCCGGAGCGGTCGCTGCGTTCCCGGGAGGGCACAGCGGTAAATTACCGACTGGCTCTCCGCCCTTCGTCCTCATCCAGATCAGTTTGTATGGGATAGCGCCAAACCTTTTATGAGCGGAGTAAAACTCGTCTTGCGTAGCACGCTGTCGTTCTGCCCGCAGAAAAATAAACGAAAAACAAGCGTTCTTCAGTCGGAAAATTGCACCAGCATCTCTGAAGACAAGTTTTATTGCGCCTTCGTGACGTGAAAACTAGTCTCCTTCTTTTATCCTGGTCCCTCTTGCGTTCCGTTCTGTGCAATAGTAAAATCCTAGATAATCAACTACAGAGGTCCATAAAAACGTTGCCATACTCTAAAAGATATTAGGGTTCACAATCACATGGATGAAAGCAACAAAGAAGGGTACTGTAATGAATACTACTGAAGATGACAGTGGGGAGTATCACTCAAAATATTTGTAATTTCCATTAGTTTTGTGCTACATCATCCTTTACCTGTTTCGGGCCATTTCCTTCTCCTTATTTTTCTAATATTACGCCTCCCTTTTGCAATAAAACAAATATTCAGATTTTTTTTAGTACTCTACCAGGTTCTCAGATAGAGACAAATCTGGTTGTAGACCATATTTCGCCATATATATTTGAAAATTATCACCATACAAGTATGGTGATAATTTTAAATGGCGGTTTGGAACAGCACTTTATGCACATGTAATTTTTAGACATGAGGCACTATGTAGCATTTTTACATACTTGTCAATAAATACTTGGCAGTATGTGAGAACGGAGACTTTCCCGGCGTATGCTTGAAATGAAGTCTTCACGAGAGTACTGCCGGATAGTGTTTTGAAAACACGATATTTCGATGACTAACTCCGTCGTCTTCATCAGATAATGAAGACGACGGAGCAATATATTCAAACAGTCGAAAATACAAGCCTTTACTTTATTGCTGCACACGTATGCTACACACAGTCTATTTTCTTGGAAAACTCTTCACTAGATTTCTCGTATCACACATGCTCTGTTCGAAACAGCTGCTTAACATCGTGTTATTCGTTGATGCTTAAAGCGTCGGTTCGTTACTGCATGAATTTCTGTATTTTTATGCACAATCATTTTAAAATATTTATTTGTTGCTTAAAGTTAAAAAGCAGTTTTAGTTACTATGGAATGATAGAATCCCAATTAAAAATTATTAAATGGTACTCATTTTTTCAAATAATAGTCTCTCTCTCAACAAGAAGAGACAAGAATGATTATCTAATTAGTCGAGTCGATAAGTGGAGACTAACCTACTTTTAAATTGCTTTTCTAAATATTATCACAAAGATGACACATAAACTGAATTTTGCAGTTTTGATTGAAAGTTGTAAAATAAAATATTTTGTTTTTAATAGTAATAAATGTGGCGAAGATATGTCCTGTATATTTGTGCAGGCTTGCTTTACGTATCGCAGGGCCTCGCGAGAGAGGTTTTCATTTTCAGCGGAGACAAAGCTCTCGCGGCTGTGCATTCCGCGGTTATCGATGCGCTCTGGAAACTATGCCATTGTTGGTGAAACAAGGGCGTCCCGGCGCCGGCCGCCTTTGTGTTTCTGTCGCCAGGGGGCAAAACTTTCAACGGCCTTCCTCGCGATTCCCGAATCCGACTCACACCGGGTGTGTGAATTAGTCTGACGACACGATATGACCGACTGTGTTGAGATGAGTGATGTGTGATAACCATTTATTGGTTGTAGGTAAGACTGCTTAAGAGAAAATCATCAATTAAAAACAAAAGTATTAATTTGGTGACTATTTAATATCTGACTTTAATATCTGGAAGATGTTGATCATTTTTTTTTTACTTTTGATAATACTGATAAATAGGTACTGCCACAGTAATTCAATTTTTGTTCGTTTATTTGTTTTCCAAACGCGTTTCACTTCTTTTATAAAAGCATCTTCACCGGTTTCTTCTGTTGATTGTGTATGCGACGAACTATAAATTCCTGTGCAGTATGTTGCTAGGTTATTTGTAAAACAAACAACAAACAGAAAATCTGATAATTGATAAGGAAACAAAAATCATTGATGCCGCGAATAGAGTGTAAATAAAGAATTGTAAATGGAAAATGTAAGTATATTATAATTGAAGTCATAACTTCAATGTACAAAATGCAATAGCATATCCACATTTTAGCAAGTATACACAATTAACAGAAGAAAACTTTGAAGATAATTCAATAAAAGAAGTGATACTTGTTCGGAAAACAAATAAACGAACAAAATTTCAATTGCTTTGGCAGTATTTTTTTATCAGTGTCTCACGTTTAGTTTTGAAAATATGATACTTTTTATTGTTGTTTACACATGCTCACATCTGTAACTTCGGAACAAATAATTTATAATTGTCGTTATAAAAACTTTAAACTACAATGAACAAGAATTTATAAAAATTCGAGATCATCATACAAATTAACATTCCCTCCCAATTGGTTCATTATTTGATATTTCTGTGTTGCCTCAATATTTGTTGCAGACACGCATTCTTCAAGACTGCAGACAGTGAAACAGACAGAAACGTGGTTCTTAAGGCCTACACCTAGGCACGTCCTTCTTTAACTACTTAAATTTATGATTTTAATAATAATAATTAGCACCATATAATAATTAATTTAATAATAATTGGCTGTTGTAAAATTCAAGCAATTAGCCCTCATGGAACGTAGTTTGACAAGTAGACTGAACCGTCAATAATATTTTTAAAAATTGTTAAAAATTTGTTCTTAACGTAATGTTTAAGAAATGATACTGATAACAAATATTCCTAAATGTTCCACAGGATCCAATGGCCCTCCAAAGGTTTGTTCTCGTGACCTTCGTTGTGAAATACGTTTTTAGCTTATTTTGTCTTGCGATATTGTGGAAAAACAGAATGACAGAAAAATGAACAGTAATACTAAATTAAGTCAACGTAAAAGATAACAATCAGCTAATTTTTTTAATTCTACATAGATTCATGTACTTTAAACTGAAATTAAAAATGTAGTAATACGAAAGAGGAATATTATGTACTTCGAGCAGTTTTTGACTGTCAGTATTGATTAAAAAATATTTTCTTTTTGTGTTAGGTATTATCGAATATTATACCTGAACATTAGAAATAGTGACAGCACGATTCCGATACGCCAAAAGAAAATCTTCCATTAATTTTTATACAATTTGCGTAATCGTAGGTTACGGACCTATACATCAGATTTATGTCTATGCTATCGTAGCATTGAGTGCCTCAGACACGTCTTGTCTTAAATAAGAAGTGAACTTTCTCCGGAGCTCTAATGCAATATCTGTGCATTATATTTAGAGGTATAACGAAATTGACGAAGACGATGAAGGACAGGCGGGCAAAAGTCGGCGCCGCACTTAAAGAGGAAACTCGATTATGCCGTACTGCTGCCACGTCGGATTCCGCTCTCAGCCAATAATATTCGACAGCTGGCTCCCGCCTGCAGGCCATCTGGCCCGTCAAAAAGTCTGGCAAGTTTGCATTGTAAATAATCTCTTTGCAGAACCCTTCTGACAAATCTTAGTTTTAGGCATTATACACACTTTCTTTAGTTCCAGGCAATTTATTACTTCCAGATAACGTTGCGGATACCTACTATTTCGATATCTTCTTAATTCTCTCTGGCTAGACGACAAATCTTAGTTTTAACCACTATCTCAGTTCCAGACAAATTATAATGATTCATTGTTCTCTAATGTGCACATCCGTTGAAAAATGGTGTACCAGATGGTTTAGGTTTCTGTAAATCCGTATCTGCTAAATCCTTTTATTTGTACGTTTCGTCCATGGTTTTTATTTGAAAGTGTGTTAATATACAGCAAATGTGAATAGAATTTGCAAATTAACAGTTTCCATGATTGTGTTTTAAAGTTTTAGTAATATTTCAGAGAAAACTGTTAACAGAATAAGTCAGGTTATGATAACGTATCGTGAAAGATGTGATTAAAACGTTTTTATTGAAATTTTATTTCTGACAGGTTTTTTGCCCTTACTAATTTTGGAAGGATTTCGAGAAATCTTGATTTTATATTAAAGTCCTTGGTACTACGACTTTATGATTTTCTTCAGCACATTTTCTTAAAAATGGCAAAATAAATCCTAACTTATGTCGGCGACATGAATTTTCAGAGTAAAGAAGGAACAGTTTTGAGCCATTGTATCTGGGCCAAAAGGAGTGTGTGTTTATCAACCGATGACAAATTGGTTTCTCTGCGAATAATGACTCGCACAGTTTTTACTTTAGCTGTAAATTTCATAATTGTAAATAGAAGAATCTTATGAATTATTAACAAGCGCTAATTTACAGTTTATTGTAAAAATGATCGATTTCGTAACATCGCCATACTTACACAAGTACCAGGTTGAAACAAACATTTGAAGCATGACGTCGTCTAATATGGTGTAGTGTAGAAAGAGGTTTAATTAACCTGTCTGGTGGATCAGTGATTAAGGCATATGACTGGAAATCGAAAGGTCCCCGGTTCGAACCACTATCTTGGCGGGGATTTTAAAGAGGCCCCTAACCTTATATCTACCTCTGACACAGCTTGCTGTGTAATGTGAAGTACGCCAGAGCGCTTCCGTGGTCCGGATTCCACGTTAAACTGCAGGTCCCCTACATTTGGTAGGGTTACATTAAGGCGGCTACGATGCGGACGGGAAGCGCTGTCAATAATAGCCCTGTCATCAGGTCATAACAACCACCTTTACCTTTTTATAGGTTTAATCGGACAAATTTTTGTTCTCATTGGTCTGCCCTACAGTTTCATTACATTTATTTTATCGGAGATTACAGATTAAGTTGGATTAAAACCTTGAGCGTTGTTTAAAACTGTTCCGCTTCACAATAAGCGGCATTGCTACTGCGTCTAATATTGACGAACAGTTCAAATAAACTTCGATTAAAATTAATACGTATATATTTTTATACATGATTTTCCTTGTGATGATGTTTCGTGGTTTCATTAATGAGAAAGAAGGATGAAAGTGCTAAACCAGTTCCATAAACGACTTCAGTACAAAAATTCTAGTCATAATTTTTAATAAATTCTTTTAGATAGTTGTAAAAAGGCCACGTAGTCATTATTATTATTATTTTATTCTTCCTGAGAATCCTTTTAAATTAGTTAATGGCGTGATTATTTGATAATCAAAATATATTCGATTTTAAAATGGTTGTTGTCCATTCCTCCTCATTTGGTTGGTAAATGTTTTTAAATGAAACGCCGAGTGTTATAAATTGTTTCATTTTTAATTATTTACCCTCAGACGCGTTTCGTCCTGGTAGAATGCACCATTCTGAGTCAGAACTTGGTACAATCAGTAACATGAGGATCGGGAACAGCTGATTTGAACTTCTGTAGAACCAGATTTGATGCTGTGGTTCAACATTACTTCTCGCATTTTCACTGATTTGTTTGTACTGGCCAAACTTTTGCGCTTGTATAGCTTCTCTCAAATATGTTGCTAATTTTTTTTAAAATTATTTATTTAATCTATTTGTAAACACTGAGTATACAAGCTGTGGGAAACCACACAAGAGTAGAAAGTTCGACCAATACAAAAAACGATAAAAAATTTAACGAGCAATGTTGAAGCACATCATCAAAAAAATTTGGTGATACAGAAGTTGAAATGAGCTGTTCCCGCTCAGCGTGTGACATATTCTTCCAAGTTTTCATGACAATGATCCGATCAACAAGGTCAAAACGCGTCTGAGGATAAAATATTAAAAATAAAACATTTTTTAACAAATATATATTCTATTTATTACATTGAATCACAGCAGAATAACGTAAATACTTTCACTGTTCATTTTAAAAATGTTTCCCTTCATCATCAAATCAGGCATAAAATAAGTTCAATGGATTATATCGCACTGCTCTAACACAAGAAAGAAATAGCCCTACCAAAAGTCAGTGTGAATAACTTCACAAAAAAAATATATGCAAAATATCTTTTAAAAAAATCTAAACCAATGCTCAGTTAAAGATTAGCACCAGAGGTGTGCCGGTTCTCCCTCATGCGGGTCAGTGTATAGGAAACATTACTGCAGTTGCCCGTTGGTGAAGAAGATACGGTTCATTCCGCTTGGCGTCCAGTATGCTCTCCACATTTTCACTGAAACTGCAATGTGGGTACTTTCAATGGCCTGTACGCGACTTTTCTGCTATCAAGCGTCCCGTCTGTTTCGAAATGGTTTTCGTCGGAGAAACACAACGCTGCAGTAACACCAGGCAAAAACCACATCAGATCACAAGGCTCTGCGAGTTGCAAGAGCGAGGCTGACTCTATGCAGTACTGTGGGGCACATTCAATATCCTTACTACTCTTTTTTCAACAGTAGAGAAATGTTAGTGATGTTCTTGTCTCCCATCGCCAAGTTAAGGTTACAAATGACCCGTTATCGAGGATTTTCGCAAAGTAAAAAATATATAGAACAAGATGTAGCCTCCTCCGTGGCATCCCCGTATGAAATAAATTTTCTTCTTTCTTATGTGTTAAATTTAATCACCGATAAAGAACCATCTTTTCTTCCAAATCCTCACTGGTTAAAAAATCGGTGTTCAGTGTGTTAGTAAAATAGTAAGATTCATATCCAAGAGCTAATGACTTCGAAATTGAGTTTGACAGTTTTATTTTGTGTGATTTACTTCCACTTGCGAGTTATCCATAAATACTCACAGCGTTTTTTACCTTCAGGAATGAAATTACTTTTATCATATTGGCAATTTTTGTCGTTTCCTGTAAATCATAAACGTCGTCAGACAAATACATCACACATAAAACATGTTTATCCTATTTTTGGATACTGCTCCTGTCGAAATGTAGACAAAAATACTTATTTAAAAAAAAAATAAGTATGTAGAAAGTTATATTCGGCCTCATATTTGGTATGATTTTGTTCTCATTTCTTTGTTTCCCTCAACTTTAACAGATGTCTGTCATTCAGTTACGAAGATATTTCGTACACACTTGTTTCCTCTGAATGGTTTGATATGTCTCTTGTGCCGGTATGACTGGAAGCCTGCAGCGTGTCCATATCCCGTCCGCATCAGTATGCAGGCGCAGCCTCGCTGACGTGCGCGCGAGCAGCAGGCCGGCATTAGGAAGGGCCAGTAATCCGCGGCGTACCGCTCGGCTGCCGACGTCGCAGGGGCCACGCCGCTCGCAGGGTCAGACCAACACTGCTGCAACAAAACCTGTCACTTTCTTAATTCATTAAGTACTTGCGGACGTGTTGTTGTATATTCAATAAAGATTTCAATTACAGCAGTGGTATTTTCGTATGTAAAAATAAGTCCTCTCAACGCTGTTAAGAAAATTTATTTCTTCAGTATGCTGTTCCAATATATACAGAGGTTGGATAAAATAATATAAACACTATGCGACAGAGTACAGGTTGTTGCAAGTTGGCGCCACTACTTCTGTATGAATACTGCGACGCGCGCGTAAGGAGTATTTGACATTGAATGTCTTGTAGGTTATGTGTCAGTGTATTGCGACGGTTATAAAAAGCGATCTGTGAAATGGGTGATTTCTCAGACTTCGAAAGAGGGCAAATCGTTGGAGCTCGGGTAGCGGGAGCGTCTGTGATGAAACCAGCTGAACTGTTTAACGTCTCACGAATGACAGTGTCTGCCGTAATAACAGCATATACAAAACATGGTAAAACATCGTCAGTGAAGAGGAATAGTGGACGAAAACCATAGTTAACCGACAGAAACCGACGAACATTAAAAAGGATAGTGGACAGACAACACAAAACTACCGCGGCAAAAGTGACAGCAGAACTCAACACAGACCTGAGTAATAGTATTTCAATAAAAAAGAGTACGGCGTGAGCCCAACAAAGCTAATATTCATGGAAGGGCTGCAATTGCAAAACCCCTTATTATGGCGACCAACGCTAAGATGCGAAACAAGTGGTGCCACGATCATAAAAACTTTTGATGATTGGAATACCTTGGTATGGTACAATGAATCATCGTTCACATTGTTTCCTACTAACAACCGTGTTTATGTATGGGAAAAAAGCCTACGGTCCGGACTGCCTGCATCGTACAGTCTTTTAGAGCAGGGAATAAGGAGCTGATTTCCACCTCCAACATCATTGAAGTAATCGGCGAATGCTTTGGTGCATGAATGTAAAAACATTCAGTTTGAACCTATTGATACACTCTAAGAATCTATTCCGCAAAGAATTGCAGCTGATCTACAAGCAAAAGGTGGCCCCACACCATATTAATAAATCAATAGAATGTAAATGTCAGGTGTTTATATTATTTTGTCCAACCCCTGTACAAAGCTCCGACAGTATATTCCCCAACTCTAAGAAGTTTTAGCGAGAAATTCTAATATGGTGTTATGTCAACAAAAGATATGATGAAAAATTTACTTTTCTACACGCTATACGAGAATCATGGGTGTCTAGATAAAGAAAGATAATTAGTTAGTTGCAATTGTTACCAATTTGTCAGTAAGTGTTTGTAAGTATTAAATCATTTTCCAGATTAATTTCGGTTATATCTGTTTTTAGTATAAACTATATCTCTCTCTCAATGTCTATTCGTTACAGGCCTCACAGCCTTCGGGTTAGATTCTTCGAAAGGGAAATCCATACCTCCTTCCCTAAGCCCCAGCAATGGAGACGTAGGTGTAGTCATTGCCACACTAAGGCTGATATTACCTCCAACCAATTTCCTTCTTGGTACTGATAGTAACAGATCAACAGCATGATTTCCTTCTCTACAAATATTATGATTCGTAACTTAGGAAAAATTTCTCAAACGATTTTATTTTATTCAAAATACTCGTTTGTGATAGTTAGCGTTGCACTGTGATACACAACTGAACACAATGTTCTAATTAATCAATAAAATTTTATCAAAAATGGCTTCGGTTTAAGCTATTGTTTGTTGATTAATGTTTGTGAAATAAATTTTACTTCCCATTATCAAACACATTAATGTACCTATATACTGTCACATTAAAAACTTTGTAAAAATTTATAAACCGTAGTTTAACTGCATCTCCAAATTGCAACGTACATGTCTTTGCTGTTAATACATATCGCTCGAAAATATTAAGTCCTGTCTGCAATCAGTATAGTCTTTCTGACCCTGCCATGCGAATCCAGTTGTTTCTAAATTATAAAGTACTTCAAATTTTCATCCCTGAATCTCACATTAATTTATTTCAATGCACAGAAATTTATAAAAATTTTGTAGCAAGTATAAGTAACAAATGTGATAAAATCTCATTTGATCAGAATGCTGTTTGACTAAATATGAATTTATCATGAATTCCACCTCTGTCATGGCTTACGCTGAGCCAGTAACCGTACCAAGTAGAAAGTTGACCTTTCAGGGTAATTCTCAATCGAAACCATAGAGCGTCCATGTGTGCTTCGCATGAACAAACAAAAAATTTTCCAAAGGTGGAGGCCATTTTAACATTTTGAGGACCCGACCAGGACCAGAAGTGACGGATTCTCGATTTAAAAACAAACACCTTAACCTCTAAGCTTCGGCAGCGAGAATTAGAAACTACATCAAAATGTCTGTAAATAAATAATAATAATAATAATAAATAAAAAACTCCTTTTTCTAAGTTTTTCACGTCATTAAACATCTTTCCAAATGTTAAACATAAATTGTATGACCATCAAAATGTCTGTAAAATAATAATAAAAAATCCTTTCTCTATGTTTTCCACGTAATTAAACATCTTTCAAAATGTTTAACAACAATATTTAATGATTTTTAGAAAAGATGTAACAACCGATTGATCCATAAAATATTGTTTTAATGCACAAAAGTTTATAAAGATTTTGTAGCTTGTATGAGTAGCAAATGTGATGAAAACACCTCTATGCTGCAAACATTGTTCCCTTCCAACAACAGCCCGCTCTGACTCCTCAGTGACTAGTTCTACGTCCAGTCGTTCTCATAAAAGCGCACCCTGCAGCAATTACTTA
Source organism: Vandiemenella viatica (assembly GCA_031002005.1). NCBI lineage: Eukaryota > Metazoa > Arthropoda > Insecta > Orthoptera > Morabidae > Vandiemenella > Vandiemenella viatica. The sequence continues at coordinate 111,233,099 of JARYHS010008075.1, read as the reverse complement.
AGAAACTGCCTTGTCCTTTGAATACGTATCGATACACAAATCGAAGTTGCGCCTTGCATTGTGGTAGCCTGTAGTTTCCGTGCTCTCAAGACGCAGGACGCGAGAAGCTGTGTCAGTCCTCCGAGATTTATGTGACGCGATTGCGGGGGGCGGCGTGGGGCGCCTCACCCCATTTAATCTTCCCTGAGGGGGCCGTCGGGACGTCTTAAACACAATCAGGGGGCCCTGTCACGCGGCTGTCGCGATTGGTATTTGCACCCGCCAGCCCCCACCACTCAAAAACATCAACTGTGAAGTTCAACTCGGAGCCCCGCGAATTTCGTGAGATGCCAGCCATGACGGTAATCGATATTTACTGAATAGGATCAGTTTTCCTTTATTTTACCTGATTTATTCCTGAATAATCAATTCATGAGCTTTCGCTTTTGTATTCCTCCCTTTTATCTCATCGATTTTTATAATTTCCACACTGAAAGAAAACACACTTATTATTAAATAAAAACGACAGTTCTACTTTTTTATACTTAATCAAACGAAAAATACATTCTTCTTAACTTAATTTAGTGATCTTCATCAATAAACTTCTTCTTTAACATATAACGGAACAACACAGTCTTCAAGAGGTAAACTAATATCATTATCTTTTCTTCACAAGATATAATCGTTGGTTTCTTATAGTTAATATAACGTTTGTATATATATATATATATATATATATATATATATATATATATATATATATATATATATATACATACGTCGAGCACTTGACGTTCAAATAACGTGGAAAAATCTTGCCAAATCCAATCTTATGAGCTGGTAACAAGAGCCGCTGGCGTGCATTTGTAACTTTGAAACGCGTGTACTCACTTTAAGCAACTTTGAACTGGTAGATACAGACGAACAAAACGAATAATGTATGTTCAAGTCCATTTTCCTATTATCTAAAATATTCTTCCCTTACACTGTTATAGAATCAGCGAAAGATCTTTCGTTAAACTTTCGACGATACCGAAATCATTGATTAAAGTGGTACTAAATGGGCTGCTAACTGAGTGAGATCAGAAGCTACGTATCTGGGTCGACACGTGACTGCAGCTTCTTCGTGACTACGTTGCGTTCAAAGTTTCAAGTCTCTTTAATTGTTTTTATAATAAATAATAAATAATCTCTTTCATTTATAAATATTCACTTGACAATATTAATTTATTGTCAATAATTGTTAAATAGGATAATAAGCTGTTAGAGAACCGAAATATTTCAGAGTAGACAGGAGATAGAGAGGAAAATAGGGCGTAGGTTGCCTCCAACCCGCAGCACACTGCCGTAGCCAACGGAGACCTTGAGTGCTCGCCCTACACATTCTTTAATTCCTAGGAACCCATCGGCAATAATACCGTTATTATTGATTGAATTAAAAAGGTTCTTTGAGTAAAATTTTTAGAAAATCGTATGTGCTAAAATTCCTTCTGTTCTATAGCATTTTTGATTTTTTTTTTTTTTTTTTTGTCGTCAGTCTTTCGACTGGTTTGATGCAATCCTCCATCCTTTCCTATCCTGTGCTAACCTCTTCATTTCTACATACCCCTTACAGCCCACGTCATCAATTATCTGTTTCATATATTCTAATCTCTGTCTTCCTCTACAGTTCTTACCTTCAACTGTTCCCTCCACTAACAAGTTAACCAATCCAGCATGTCTCAAAATATGACCTACCAGCCTGTCTCTTCTTTCTGTAAGCTTCTTCCATAGACTTCTTTTCTCACCCATCATTTCCAAAACTCGTTCATTTCTTACTTTGTCTGTCCACTTAATTTTCAGCATTCTTCTGTAACACCACATTTCAAATGCTTCAATTTTCTTTCTTTCCGGTATTCCTAAAGATCCACGTTTCGCTACCATAAAGAGCTGTGCTCCACACAAAGAGTTTCAAAAAGTTCTTTCTAATTCCTAGATCAATATTTGAAACTAAAAGGTTTCTCTTTTTCATGAAAGCTCTTTTTGCTAGTGCTATTCTGCTTTTGACATCATTCTTGCTTCGGCCATCGGTTGTAATTTTACTTCCCAAGTAACAGAATTCGCTTACTTCTCCTATTGCATCCGATCCTATTTTTATATTTAATCTAGTATTGGTATCATTTTCTGCTACATTTCATCACTTTTGTCTTGCTTTGATTTATATTCAGTCCAAAATCTTCCTTCAGTATTTCGTTCATGCCATTCAGTAACTTCTCAATATCCTCAGCCCTCTCTGCTAACAAGACAATGTCATCAGCAAAACGTAGCATACTGATTTTTTCTCCCAGAAAACTTATGCCACATGGAAATTTTTCTTTGACTTTCTTCATTGCTGCCTCTACATACAAGTTGAATATTAACGGGGATAGACTACAACCTTGTCTCACACCCTTTTTAACTGATGCATGTCTCTCGTGATTCTCTACTTTTATTACCGCCACTTGATTCTTATATAGTTTATAGAGTATTCTTCTATCTCGATACTTTAGACCTGACTTCTTTAAAATTTTGAACATCTTGTCCCACCTAACATTATCAAACGCTTTTTCTAAATCAACAAATGCCATAAAAGTATCTTTGTTTTTCTTGAGCCGCCCTTCCAGTATTAATCTTAAAGACAGAATTGCTTCCCTTGTACCGCGATTTTTCCTAAACCCAAACTGATCTTCACCTACTATCTCTTCTACTACCCTTTCCATCCTTCTGTATATTATTCTGGTCAGTAATTTTGAAGCATGTGATGTTAGACTAATGGTGCGATAATTCTCACATTTGTCGGCTTGTGCTTTCTTTGGAAGTGTGAACATGATATTTTTATTAAAATCAGTTGGAATTTCGCCTGTTTCATAACTTTTGGATATCAGCTTGAATAATCTTTCGATTCCTTCCTCTCCTAGGGATTTGAGAAGTTCCGCAGGGATTTCATCAATTCCAACTGCCTTATTTGCTTTTAAGTCATTTAGGGCTTTATTAAATTCTGTCCTCAAAACAGGATCCCCTAAGTCATCAATGTCAACATCATCTTCCTTTTCCATTACACTATTGTTCAAGTCGTCCCCATCATAAAGTTTCTCAATGTATTCTTTCCACCGGTTAGCTCTATCTTCTGAGCTTAAAAGAGGTTTCCCATCGGCAGCTTTAATGTTCATACCTCTTTTCTTCATTTCTCCAAAATTCTGTTTGATCTTTCTGTAGGCAACATCTACTTTACCTACGACCATTTCCTTTTCTACTTCTTCACACTTTTGTTGTAGCCATTTTTCTTTTGCTATTTTGCATTTCCTATTTATTTGATTTCTAAATTGCCTGTACTGCTCTCTTCCTGCTTCATCCTGAGCATTTTTGTACCTTCTCCTCTGATCCATCAGCTCCAAAATTTCTTCTGTGATCCAAGGTTTTCGGGCAGATTGTTCCCTAAAGCCTAATGTTTCTTTACCAGCTTTCATTATTTCGGTCTTTAATGCATTCCATTCGTCCTCGATTGAGCTCCTTTCAGAGATACTTCTTAGACCCAAGTCTACTATTAATGCAAATTTTTCTCTAGTGCTAGATTGTTTCAGTTTATTCACTTCCAGTCTGTTCTGCTTATACTGCTTCCTTATTCGCTTAAATTTCAGCCTGCACTCCATTATTATCAAATTATGGTCAGAGTCTATGTCTGCTCCTGGGTACGCTTTACAATCTAGAACTTGATTCCTGAATCTCTGTTTAACCATGATATAATCTAGCTGATATCTGCCTGTATCCCCAGGACGTTTCCACGTGTAAATTCTTCTTGCATGGTTCTTAAACAGTGTGTTTGCCACTACTAGCTTATATCTTTCACAAAATTCTAGCAACCTGCTTCCTCGCTCATTTCTTTCTCCTAGACCAAAACTTCCTACAGTATTCCCATCTTTTCCTTCTCCCACTATTGCATTCCAATCACCCATGACTATTAGATTTTCCTCCCCCTTCACATATTGAATTAATTCTTCAATTTCAGCGTATATTTTTTCTATTTCTTCGTCATCTTCCTGTGATGTTGGCATATACACTTGTACTAATGTGGTTGGGACGGGCTTAGTTTCTAACCTCATCAAAATAATCCTGTCACTAAACTGTTCATAATAACTCACCCGTTTCCCTACTTTCTTGTTCATTACAAATCCTACACCAGTGACTCCATTGACAGCATGTGTGCTAATTATCCTATGTTCCCCAGACCAGAAATCCTGTGCGTCCTTCCATTTAATCTCACTAATCCCAACAACATCTAACTGAAGTTGTTCCATCTCCCTTTTTAAGTTTTCCAACCTACCTGCCCTATTCAGACTTCTAACATTCCACGCTCCGACTCGTAGAATGTTTCTATCCATTCTGATGACTCCTCCCTGAGCAGTCCCCACCCGGAGATCCGATTGGGGGACTATTTTACCTCCGGAATATTTTACCCAGGAAGAAGCCATCATGATAGTCTACAGATGTACCCAATTACACATCAACACACAATAATGTATGTCCGCTGCTGAGAACTTACCAGAGCAGGCTCGTAATTTACTCTACAAGCCAAATATGTGGTTTTATAATATAAAGAAGATATAATTATTTTTCCTTGCAGTTTTAGATGTCTCTGTGTATTGCAAATATTGAAACAATAAGAGTCAGTTCTCTATGAAATTAAAGAAATGTATTAATCCTTCATTTAGATGTAGTGATATCCTATACAAAATAATTTTTTTTGAACATGAAAGCTAATAGAAAACTCAATGTATGTAGTCCTAGACACCGTAGGACGAAACATCTCCTGCTTAGTGGTGACGCATATTAGTACTGTAGATAACACTACTTGAGCAAACAAGTACTAAGGAAACAGGTCAGTGCCATTTTTATCGTTTGTCAAAACGTTCTACCTCCTGTTTTCAGTTTTTCCTGTCCAGAAGAGCCCAACGAAGAGATGATCACTTGTGCAGCACATTTTATAATAGCTTCCGAATACAGAACATCTTAAGAAACTCTTCCTTAGAATTATGACCCTTCGAGCAGAATTAATTTTACTCAGAGAACAATCGCTTTTCTTTCTCTTTGAGGTTCACTGTCACGGAACAAGTGCCTCGAGCAAAGGAAGAATGAAGGAATTTCATAAAATCTCCTCCCCAGCTGTTCTGCATGCCCGTGTCACCGTCAACACGATGGAATCCTGAGGGTGACGACAGCTACTCTCCATAACATTATTTTGCTATCCTGTCTGATTAAAAGCAATTTTCATCCTATACCAAAAAGACACTCCTTCAATTTTAGCGTTTTTACTGTTTTTGCTGCTGTAACCTACTTTCATATTTGATGCGTAGTTCGTAGAAATATTTCCTGAGCCATCTTTCCTGATAAAATATTTTGGAAGAATGTAATTAACTATCCATAATACACGACACTTAACTGATATTTATATACTAGCAGAGTTCCCGGCGTTGCCCAGTATGATCTAGATTGATTTGCACACACATTGAATATTGAAGTTCATAAAAGAGGTAAGTTTTTGGGGATTCTACGATAATTGTGGAGCCGCATTTTGTTGATGGTATCCTGTGTAACTAGATGAGTCAAACTGAAAGTAATATATATATATATATATATATATATATATATATATATATATATATATATATATATTTGATATCCCGCTTAGTTCTCGAGACATCTAACTTCAAAATTGACGTGGTTAGGTTGAAATGCAGCCTGGACCAGAAGAAAAATTTCGCATTAGCCAAATTTAATAATAAATTCGTATGTAACTTGGTGAGACAAATCGAAAATGAAGTATAAATGTTTTTGATATCTCGCTTAGTTCTCGAGATATTGCATCACAAGGTGGAAATGCACTATATACAGTGGTTTTTGTTAGGTTGAAATACAGCCTGGACCAGAAGAAACGTCACCAAAAGCACAAAGAACTATAACTGATTTTTGACATGTTAAATCCCGAAAACCAAATGAGATATCAAAAAATTTTATTCTTAATTTTATATTTTTTTCGCCGAGTTCTATAAGAATTCGTAATCAGATTTCCGCGTATGATAATGATAGAACTGCCAGTTTTTTGCACTTGTGAATTAAATTTCATGTCAGTAGCTCCATTTTTCTATACGTATTTAAACGGCTAACCCCCTGTGTAGCAGAAAAGAGATGGGGTTGGGGTTGATTTATTCCTGCAATATTTTTAGCCATATCAGGAACATGTGTACTAAGTTTTATCATAATAACCACAGCGAGTTGTGCAGCAATAGAAACAATGTTTTTTTCAGGAAATGTGATAAAGACAGAATCGCTCATCAATAAATTACAAAAAAAAGGCTATGTCAACACTAAAGGTTTTAAACAGTTCAATTTCATGTTAAAAGCCATCAGTTGCTCATTACTTACTATTAACAGCGAGAATTTAATTTGCTTGCAAACTTCAGAGATTGTAGCTGTGTGGCCAAAGTCCGAAATTTCAAAAATCAACAATTTTCTCGGAAGGTTCTCAGTAAAGGTTTTAAACAGTTCACTTTCATGTTTATACCTGTCAAATATGCATTACTAAATATCAACAGTTAATATAATTTCACAACATCAGAAATTGTAGCAGAGCGGCCTCAAATAGTAACTTCATGCAACAAAGAATATATCGAATTTTCATTGTATTATTAAAGTTAATTTAAATATTTTCCACTTTACGTAGTTTCTTCATCGCATTCGATATAGCCATAGTATGTGGTTTAAAGAGTAAAAACCAAAATTTAAGAAATTAAACGTTAAATGCGATAGCATGGCTATTATTTTATTACGATTTATGACGTAAGCATCGTATTTCTTTTTTTTCCCAGGTTGTACGTTCAGATTTTTATTTACCACTCCCGCGTTATGTTATGTTGGAGCATAACAATTACCAAACACTTCAATTGAGATTCTAATCTTTGAAACGGTGAAAACCCCATCGAAATCTGCTCTGTAGTTTCCGAGTTTTTATACTTCAAATATATCTGGTTTTCATTTTATAGATATAGAAGAAGAAGAAGAAATCGTAATTACTCGCACATCTTTAGATCAGCATGTCTGAAATCTGGAGGGCACAATTTGCTATACAGTTGATACCTTATTACATGGAAACAAGTTCTTACAGTCAAGGAGTATGAACTTGGAAAGAAACACTCATTTAAAATACGTCCAGCACCATCATGGAATGAAGAATAAAGTTACAGAAGCCGGTTAACAGGTTCATGCCATTTATTTTATCTTAGGGAAGCATGTTGCAAATTGTTACGAGAACACCTAACAACAGAAACATAAAGTGCAGAACATTCTAACAGATTTTTAATAGGATCTCTTTAAAACTACCGTTCTAGTAGTCTCTTGGATACTGCAATCGTCTGCACAAGTGACGATTTAACCATCCGCTAAGACATTCCTGTTATTTCAAACCTATGAGACAAACTGGAACAGCAAGAGAATGAAGCAAGTCAATGAATATATAAAGCAAAGAAAAATCTTAGCTAAAGGATTTAAATTTCTGTTTAGATAACTTAAAGAAGTGTTTCCAGAATTAAAATAAAATAAAATTGGGCTCACTTCAAGCAAGGTAAATGTCACACTGTACGATCTTCGAAGAAATACAGCAGAAATGCGAACAACATCGCCTTCACAGTTAAACTCGCAGTCATGTCTGCGATCTGTATTATCATAGCTTAATTTAAAATGATATAAAAAAATTATAATTAGCTGACGTATGTTTTGTGACTTCTTGTTGTAATTAATTGCACAAAATACTAGGTCGGTATAAAGATTTGGATAGGACAATTTTCCTCTCCTCATGTGAGATTTCCGTGTAAAGTTCTTAAATATATCGCCATTTTCTACTCTGCTGATTGACAGTAGCGGAATTTCCCCTTCTTCAACACCAAATGAGGTTTAGTTAAATAAAAATCATATCACTATAGCTCCTTTCCTCGTTACGTCAAGAAATGGCATGGACGTTTGAACAAAGGTTTTGTTAATGGCTGTAATTTTGCGGGGATATCTTAATCACATTTTTAGTCATTTTAACAAAGCATTAACTGAATTCGTAGTGATAAATGCATGCACTTAATTCGCATCATAGTTTTGAGTTTATAAATACTTGCTTGTACAAACAAAGTGTCTGAAGCTATAATGTGTATTACTATATTTAACGATTATTGGGAAGAATCGGTCATTGTACGAGTATATTAACTTCTAACGTCCTCCCCTGTGATATTAAATGTAACGAAATTCGTAGCCACTGATTTCTTGCTAAGGCAAACGAGATCAGCAGTTTGCTCGTAGCAACCCAAGTCGTTTCATCAGGCAGTCTGACGGCTGACTTCTGCGGCCAAAGTTCTTGGTACCAGCTGCTGCCCGTGTCGGGAACTCTCTCCAACAGAGGCAAGAAGATTTGGCAACAGGACACATACGTGGAGTGAAGGTAAGGCGTATACAACTCCACTCAAACAAACTTAACCTTTCTTTGCTTTACTACAAACAAATATTTTTTAATATCCATCAGTATTTGATCAACACTGAGTTCTGTAAAGAAGCTTGAGGAAAACATAGTCTTACTACTTACAAGATATCGATTACTTGCACAAACTCGTTTTAACCGATGTTTCTGAATCTAGCTTGCTTAGTAAAACGAGAATTTCTCATGTTTGTTTTGGTAAAAGTTATAAGCCTATTTTACCACAATGCACCTTAAAATCGAAGATAATGGAGTCACATAGATGGAATACGTTACAAATATTAGCTACACAAAAATAATTTCTCTCCTACTTTAATCTTTCTATAGAGTCATTCTGTTTCCGACGCGCTATAATAAAAATAGTTAAAATTTGCTCCTCGAATAAATGGAAGAGAATAGTTATAATTAGAGCAACCAATGCTAGAACAAAGAGTTAAAAATTCCTTACACATTCTCTGTTTGCCCTTGGAGCAAATATCGTTATATTCATTAATTTCAGATGATGATAATTCTATGTCGTGTATTCATTAGTGATCGAGGTAATTTATTAGTACTGTATCTAATAATAAGAAAATAAATTAGGAAGCCTTAGTATGAAGTTTTTTTTTCATGAAATGAGAAACAGATTCAAGTTCTGACTTTATTTTTGTGATAAAAATTTATTTCTTCGAACAAAATTGAAGGCACAGCTTGAAATGAAATGTGTTGTAGCAGTGAGTGGTAGCAGAACTGTGTGTGCTTCATCTAGACAGGCTGAAGGGAGTTCTGTGCTTTGTAATGGCAAAAGGGCTTGTTGTTTAAGAGAATCGGTCAGAAAGTCATTCACTAAAGCTGTTTGACGTCTTTAGTAAGAATAATCCAGCTGGACGGAACATTCCTGAAAAGGAGGTGGTAGCTTGGAGAAACTTGTAACGAAATCGCTAAAGGCAGGAAAATTTTCTTGTAGATGCTCCGTAGTAATCGACTTTATTAGTGAAATGGCATGGAGAGAATGATAGTAGTTTCCCGTGTAATACGTTCAGGTACTGGATGGGTCCATACTTATAAGCCACCCACGTGAAGCGATTGTGTGTATTTGTTACCAGCCAAACCAGATATGAGGCCTAACCCGATATCAAACCTAACTAGTTTATTCTCACCCTTTGTCTCTTTGGCTGGTAACATATACAAATACGGCATTTGAAGATGGATGTCGTAGACGTTAATTTACGAAAAGCTTAACGAAATTTTCTCTTTGGGTCCAGGCCGCATTTCAACTTAACCACAACCGATAGAGGCAAAAACAAAAAATGCGTGAAGATATATTGATACTTTTGCCCTTTTAAGGTCTAATTATGAAAAATCTGACCCCAAGCGGAGATCTTATTCTCTAAAATAATACCTCATTTCTCGATTTCGGTTAGATATCAAGGGAGATAAATAGCTCGAGGAAAAAAATAATAATAATAAAAAAAAGTTATGGAAATAATGGTAATTTTGCCCTTTCAGGGTCGAATTCCGAAAAATTCCTGTCTTAATATATATTTCTCCAACGCGGAGATCTTAATCTTTAAAATGGTACTTAATTTAACGATTTAAAAGGGTTTGTGACACAAAAAACAGCATTTTAGAAATATTGTAATTTTTGCCCTATAAGGGTGGAATTCCGGAAAAATTCCCTGCTTAAAATACGATGTGACCAAACTGGAGACCATAAGCTTTAAATAGACACCTCTTCATAGATTTAGATTAATTACGAAGGGAGATAATGGCATGTGACAAAAAAACCCTTATGGAAATAATGTAGATGATTATTTGGGTTCAAATATATTCATTTTTTTCGTGGGACAGAGACAATTTTGATTCTTCTAAATAGATTAACTGAGTAATTCATGCACTACGTGGTTATCGGAGTAGAACAGTCTTCATTAGAAGAAACAATTGCTTTTTCCATATCAAGATAAGACTTACAACTATTATGCACATACATATTAACAGTATCACATGTGATGGGCACAAAACAATTTTTAACCGTACTGAATTAGCAGGTAACGATAATGTACAGTAAACATTTTTCAAACCGTTTTTATTTACTATTGAGACCTTTATTTGGATGTGATGAAGGTCTCTTTACACGAACTGTGTACTGGAGCGTTTTCAGGACTTAGTTAAATTTTACGATCATGTGATCGCTGTAAATTAACGTCATATTAATGTTCCATTTCACACTGGTAACTAGCAAAAACACGAAATTTTCACATCTGCAAGCAGCGTCGGTAGACTTCCTATGCTTCTCAGCCACTCAGAAATAATGATTAATTTTTCTCTTTTCTGCTAATTATTGCCAAAGGACAAAGAGAATGGGATATTTTTATTCATTTGTGTTTATGTAGGACAGTTATAACTTTAGAACAGATACAGGAAGCTGCAGGTGTTGTTAAATGCAGAAAGTCAGATGACTTGTAGACCTACCAGATTATATGCAATAAAGCAGAGGTCACATTTAGGAACTGCTGGACACCTGACTAATTTATAAGCATGGCAGGCAAATTTTGACTGTACCAATAGACGTTTTAGAAAATTCGGGATACAATTACGAATCGCTGCTACAAATTTTACGCGATATGTACCCCGAAAAGGCATGTCTGCAGACCGTTCCTTGTGATAAGGCTCCCAGTTTCTCATAAAATCAGACAACATACTATCGATATTCATGCTTTTCTTTTGGAAAAGTTGAAAATGTCTGAAATTTCCTAAACATATGAATGATTTATGTCTATAGTCAGTATTCAAACTTTTAATATCTACCCACTGAATGGTAAATGTTTACTTTTAATTCTACTGCTGTGTAAGAGGTTATTGAGAATATCTGTATAGCAAGTAAATTTAGCATTCAGCTTTGGTCCGTTGTCTTTGTTTTCAATAAAATAAGTTTCGAACTTGTAATGGTCATTCACATATTATACATTAGTGCCAACTCAATAATATATTTAAATTAAAAGTCGATTTAACACATAGAGTAATTAGAAATAGGTTTTTGAGGTCAGGTACAATAACCTCTAAAATGAGTGGACTGGTGTTTCAGTGGTTAAGTAAGACATCTAACTTGAGATCGAAAGATCGCCTGTTCGAATCCCAGTAGAAGCTGGAATTTTCAAACTCCTTTAACCCGACCTTCTTCACCTCTGACATAGTTTGCTCTGCAATGTGAAATACGCCAGAACGCTTCCATGGTTCGGATCTTGCGTCAAACTACCCAGTAGCTTTACCGCGATACGTTAGGCGGCTCCGGTAGGGGAAGATTACGCAATCGGTAAGAAACACTGTTACCATATCATAAGAGATTATTATCACTAACATCTAAAATCATGAGTAAATCTTTGTAAACAGACAAATTATTACATTCCATTTATGCAACCGCGTTATCAAGATTACAAGATTTACCCAATAAACGCCACTTAGCTTAATTCTAAGTTGGTTTCTAAGATCACAGCTCCACCTGAAATTTCTACTAAAATTTGTGGAAATCGACATAGTTATATTTAAAAAAAAAAACACACATACACAAACAGATTACCAGTTCCAAAATGAAGTGCAGGAATTAAATTCTAACCACACAAAGAAAATCTAACTAGCTGAAAGCTTTGTCAACTTCATGTAAATTTCTTAGTTGTTGTTTTTATCGACGTAAACCAAAAATTTAGATCATAACAGGCAAAAACACAGACACAAAAACGAGAGAAAATGCTGAAAGGTCACAAGGGTCATAAATCTACAATGACTGGTTAAAGCCTGAGATTTTCGATGATAATGAGTACAGTACTTTCTATATTCCATCGTATGTTAAAAACGCCATTAACACTTGAGAACAGAAAATGTGAACTTAAAAAAAATCCTAGGATATGTCTAGGTTTTTTTTGTTTTTTGCTGTAATTAGTCTCGACTGGTTTGATGCAATCCTCCATCCCTTCCTCTCTTGCGCCAAACTCTTCATCTCAGCATATCCCTTACAACCCAAATCCTCAGTTATCCGCTAATCTCTTTCTTCCTCTACAGTTCTCACCTGCAACTGTTCCCTCCACTAACAAACTGACCAACCCAGCATGACTCAAAATATGACTTACTATCCTGTCTCTTCTTTTTTAAGACCCTATCACAAATTTCTTTACTCACCTATCATTTTCAATACTCGTTCATTTCGTACTTTATCTGTCCACTTGGTTTTCAGCATCCTTCTATAGCACCACATTTCAAATGTTTCAATTTTCCTTCTTTTTGGTATTACTATAAAGTCCTTAAGTCAAGTATGGAGGAATAAATGATTATAAATGATATAAAATTAGACCAGGCAACTAAAATTTGAACCTTCTAGAATGACATAGGCTGCAAAAACTCACCTTGGGTAAATAAAAGTAACGATAGTTCTCAGTATATTGGAAAATTTACTTTCAAGATTTTATTTTAAGTCGGAACTAAATAAAATCAAAGCATCCAAAATGCATGATTCCCTCCACTTGTTCGTTGATATAAGGCCAGCTTTAATTTATTCGCATTCAGAGTCAGCGAGACTTTGATAATTCGAGTTGAGTGTAGGAGTTGTAATGTGGTCACTGTCTGAGACGCGCAGCTAACGTCCTAACGATCTTGGCTCCCCTGTGATAAATGCGTGGGCGTTGCCAGCACTGGCGACAGCACAACTAATTTAGCAACGGAGGAATGCTCCTCGTGCCTCTCCGAACAGCGATTTATCGTCGCAGCTAGAATTAAAATTAATTGACGTGCTTAACCTGGAGCGTAACGCTTACAAAGGAACGTTAAACGCCCACATAACCCCTATTAAATTCTACAAGTTTCAGTACTTTCATGCTATTTTTCTCTTTCATCAGTCGCTTTTGCGGAAATTCTCCTCCGTATCTTGATTGTTCGGCACTGTGTGGATAATTAATTCCCCAAGTAGGAAGCTGAGACTCATATTCTCGTCAGCGATAATTTAACAGAAACCTCTCAGCAGTGTTGTTTTCAGTGAATGTCTTTAAAATTATAATACTGCGGGCTTTCGTCGATGTCTAAAATTTGTGTATTTAGCTTTTTACTTATTACATACGTGAAATTATATTGTTTCTTTGAAAATTAGTAGTTCATAGAATCTACTGTATTAATTACTTTCGGGTTTACATCTAACTTTTCACTTTTTTTCGGTTTAGAGTCCTCTCCCATTACTGCTGCCCTGTTACCATAGCCAGATCAGCCCAGTCCGATGGGCTGACTATGATGGTGGGATTGTCTTGCGACATTTCACCGTAATGAGTGAGCCTAGATTCATTATAGGTTTGTATCACTTTGAATAAATGGTTGTTTCCATCTCTAAGCATGAACCGAGTACAGGAAGTGGTCGCTGGCAGTACCGGCATGAGTTTCTACTGGACTTGGGTTTAGCGGCTAACAGCAGACAGCAATTTGTCTGAGTGGGGTTGTGGAAACTGCTGCCATGCAGACGTTGTAGCTCGGTTTACACGACACGGGCGCACGAGTCAGATCCAGAGGCTGTTCACTTTCCAAGACCACTAAAACCATCCCGTTACTGAGGTCCATTGTTTGTTTCTTTTAGCCATAGTAACTGCCGGGAAAATTTAATGTAGTGTTTTTCCGTTTATTCCCTCTACATGAACACAGCAGTTCATATGAAGGTGAAGACACTGATAACAGTTGCCCATTTTGGATCAGACGATGCAATGCATGATTTTTTGTCGATTTACCACCCACAATTACATGTCGGAGGCTTTTCCCTCTCTGATAATTCTGAGGTTACAATTTGCCTCCAGTATCAGAGCAGCTGGAACATATTTTCCAAGCTACAGAAGGTTTAGTTTCAAACGTGTTCATGCTCTGCACGGTGTCACCTCAAACGTAAGTTTATCTTCAAACAAAGAAGAATATTACTAGGCTAAAGGGAAAGGACGAAATATTTAATTAAATACTAAGCGGAACGTGATTTAAGAATTCTTTTCCGCATCTAACCTACGATCTAGCTGCGATTCCGTTTTACATCAGAAATTAAATTCTTGCATGTTGCAGTATTGGTGATGTTCAAATTTTCAAGTTTGAAGTTAAACTTTCTGTCTGAAACTGATCGGAAAATAATTAAGAACGAAATCGGCCAATGTTGATAAGTGCTTCGTTTTCAATAATCTCGTTGTGTGGTAGGAACGTCAATATTACAGAATCATAACAGAACTAGTTGAAAGAAGTGTCCACAGTTCTAAAGGAATTAGTATAATAATGTATTAGTATAGAATCAGTATAAAAGCTGAAGTATAGACCACTTGCTTAAATTCTGTGAAAAACTGGCTCACACGTATTAGCATTCTATTTTTACAAACAGCTGCTGCAAGTAATGCATAAGATTCCTATAAAATCTAAATCATTTATTTAATGCTGAGGAGAAAGTGCTTTATAAACGACTAACAGTGTTATCAAATCACAACTGATCAGTATTTTAAATCAACGGTAAATAATTCCTTTTTATTTCATTTTTTAAATTTCACGGTGTAAAATATTAAATAAACTCGACTGGATGTTTGCTCGAGGGGCACAGATTTGTCCTTAATATTTAGTAAGACAATGCTTGAACTCATATTTCCGTTCAGTGTCACGTGTTCACTGAACTAGTATACATACCGATGTTGAAAAGGATTGTTAGCAATAATTCCAGCAAAAAATTTCGCAATTGACATGAAACTAGGACGTTTATTGAACGTACAGTACATTATAACCAAATTTCAAGTAAAATATCTCGTTTCTCAGGAATGGTTTTAAAAAAGTAAAAACTATAAAATCTTATTTGGTCGAGATCCGACCGCCGTCAGCTAATTATGGCTATATTTTCCCCCTTCTGGTCTTACACCTCGTCGATTTACGAGGGGATTAATATCCAGATTCAATTCATACTATGTGTAACAAAATCTCAAGGCCAGAGGTGTTTTTTAAATGTCTTTTGTTGTGGAAAAACCGATGGCGCCTCGTTTCACTTTCCCGACCCCTGGTGCGGGTATGAACATTTGTCCTTCAGCTGTAACAGTCGAGTAACGAACTATACATTTATCTCATTCTTGGCGCAACAAATATTACTATTTTTGAAATATAACCTTGTTTGTGAGCAACAAAATGAAGTTCGAAAGCGTCGGGTTAAGAAACTTATTACATGCATAATTCTTAAAACTGATTGCCGGCAATTATCTGTAAACACATTTGAATATCTAAAAAGATTGCCAGCAGCGAGATTCGATCCGGCTACTACGAGTTTAGGAAGCGGAGAGCTTGCTCACTCCACCACATGGCCCTTTAAATCGCCATAACGTAGAAATTATTTGAACGTAACGGAATATTTCAATGCAAATTTTCTCGACAACGGTGCAAAAGCACATATTACTCCTTTGTGGCATTACACCTCTGGCCATGAGCTTTCATTACACAGAGGGTGAATTGACTCTGAATTTTACAACTGCCAGCCTCCCCTTGTCAACAGAGGCGGGATAGGATTTTGGACTAGGAGTAGAAAGGAATCCAGCCATTGCTATTTTTAACGAACCGTCTCGGCATTAGCCTGTAGCAATTTTGGAAAACCATGGGGAACCGAAATATGGAGGGTTGATTTGAACCCAATTCCTCTCGAACACCATACCGCCGCGAGGTATCATTCACACACCAGGCTCGATAAGTTACTTTAAAACAAAACAAAGTTCCTATGGCTACTATCACATCACGCAGGATTCTCGAAACTGGAGGGACATTATAACCTTGGGCATTAAGAAGTTTAGTCAGTGTCATCTTCTAACCAAGGAATAAAATCCTCGGTACTCATAGGACAGCCGGCTAAGTGAGCCTGGGGGCCGTTCCGGGCGTTCAGATTCAAAGAAAAATCTTCGGTTTAGTCGGAGATCAACCCCGCTCATCCGAGCTGTGGTCGGCGCTCTGCTTCACTCGAAATATCCGATAAGCAGATTAATATGTCATTAGTCATTTTAAGTATTTGAAAAACATATTGGGCTAGCTACAGCTATCATTTTTTTAAGTTTTCTATTGCGTTGGTTTCAGTCTCTGTGTCTGTGCGTCGGTTGGAAAAGTAGTCTTTACCTGTAGAGCACGGGCGCGCCTCTTCCTCCTTCCAATTACTGCGGCAATCTCGTCCTACACAAACAGAGTGGATGGGTCGCGTGCCTCGGAGTCAATCGGAGCTCACTGCTCGCCGCGGTGAACAAGACAAGGGTCACAAGTAGAAGCTGAAGGAAACCACTGATATATTGCCAACAGATAGGCAGCAAAGAAAAGAAAAGGTACTGGGAAAACCGAAGAAAATAAAATGAAGGTTCTCTAATCGAAATAGTTTTTGGGTAAGGAGAAACAAACCTATCTGTGCCTTAAGCCTTTTGGCAAGATTTTTTCTATCCGTCTGTATTTGGGTGAACATTTTATTCAAATTCTGTTATTTGCATAAACGTAAACGATATGTATGAATTATAAATTTTTATGATCTAGACGGATTTATGTTCTGCAACCAAACCGAGCGTGCTGGGTGAGCGGTAACGCTCTGACTGCGCATCCTGCAGGACGTGGGTTCGACTACCCTTTCAGCCATCCCGATTTAGGTTTTACACGGTTTCCCAAAATCAATCCAGGCGATTGCCGAGATGATTCCTTCAAAAGACCATGGCCGAATTTCCTGCCGTTCCTTGCCTCCAGACTTTACCTCTCTCTATTGGCCTCGATGTTGACAAGGTGTAAAAGCATAAACAAACAACAAGTTCTGTAACTAAATTTTAAAATTCTTAATTTATAATGCTTTGTTTTAGATTTTCTTTCATACTGTTGCCTAAATTGCAATGAACCTCTTTGCTATGACTGTAGATTTTTATTATATATAAAATTACATGTTGCAATGAAAAGTAAATTTACAAAGTATTTAAACAAACTTAGATTTGTTTGTAGAGAATAATTATTAAACTTGTTCCAGCGAATTTACCATTTCATAATTATCTGTCTATTATTGAGTTTAAGATGTTATAAGACCATGTTAATACAAGGTGAGCGTTTTGGACTGTCCTTTAATTTAATATTATACGTTTTCTAAAGATCTTTGATTTGTTCCCGTGTTTTTGTTTTGTTGATGGAGCGCATTAGTCCCCAACAACAGCGTGTGATACACAAAATAAACAATTTTCCGAATGATACAAAATGGTAGGCTTGGCAATACGGAAACATATCAAAAGAATATCAAAACAGGGAACCATAGGCAGCTCTCTGCAGTTTCAGAGCGAAACAGTAAATAAAAGCACTTTATTCCCTCGGCAGAAAGATTTCATAAAGATACTCCAGGGTATTTACGGACCACTTCGCCTGGAGCCTGCCAGTGCCTTGGCCAGATATTCCATCTGCTATAAAACAAGCAAGTATGGCACGGAGTACCAAAACATCTCAGACTGGAGATAGCGGATAACAGATTCATCCGCTTGTATTCGGCCGCCTGCATATTTGTAAACAGCCACTCCCGCCCTCGACTGCTAAGATTGCTGAAGGGAGGCAGCTCAAATTGAAAGTAAGTTTAACGTATACCGAGAAATACATCGTAGAATTCGCTACATTGATTTCCGTGAGTCAGCAATACTAACGAATTCTTATCTTTGGTGGAAGCTATTTAGATGTTTGTAAGAAACAGAATAACATTAACTTATCAAGAACTTGTACTTTCTCCATTTATCAGAACGGTTGTTCTTTACGCTAGATTTCTCATAATCTCTTGCGGGAATTATTTACATGATGCCTATTTGTTTCGAAGCAGCTCTTAATTTTTTCCTATAAGATACTATACAGGTACAAATTGTTCTGAATAGTTTTTGACAAATTAAATAAATTTTGCCCGTTTGCCTAATTTTCTACATACATGTGTCTGAATATTTGTAATAATAAAAAAGATTATCATAATATTCAATGATTAACCATTAATGGTTTGTACCGCCTTCACACATCTTGCTATGTCCACTTTTCTTAGGTCATTTTCCTTTTTTCTGGTTTTGACTTGTAATTTAGCAGCAACTTTGGAGATTTGAAGTCTTCTTTACGTGTTCCGTGTTCCATCCATTTCTTCCTATAGCTAATTATTTCCTCATTTAGATTAAATTTTTTAAATTATTCCCTCTATCCTTCGCTTCTTTTCTAATTTCGTAAAGTGTGTCCAGCCATGGTTCTCAGAAATCTTATACCAGTTGCTTCCATCGGCTTTATTTGTTGTTTGGTCAATGTCTATAATTTTTCACTATATGATAATATTGGTACAACCATCACTTTGTAATTTATTATTGTGTCTCGTGTGGTGTTCTTAAAATTTATTTTAATTCCTCTACACAGGTATTGAAATGTCTATAGTTTGGTATTGGCATCGTTACTCTTGGTTAAGCTTATGTGAAATCCGAAAATAAACAACTTTATTCTTTTATTCTGTCATTAATAAAAACCGTAGCCCGAGTAGGCTCGTCTTCCCTGTGAACGAGATAAGTTGAAATGGAACATCTATGTCTGAATGAATAAACCATCAAACAGAGTCCAGTAAAGAATGTCTTCTGATAGGAAGGACACGGAGGAAGACCACATTCATCTTTTTTTTTTAATTTTCTTTCTCAAAAATGTTATTTGCTGTCAGCAATTTATCAGCTTGAACTAGCATGAGTGGTAGCCTCATTTTTATTTTTAGCACACAGTTATGCTCAAGTCAGATCTTTCTAGATTCAATACTTAGGCCAGATGTTTAAATTCGCTTAAACGATGATATAAACTGTGAATCCTTGGAAACAGACATTCGCATATTTTCTTCCACATAACAGTTTGTGCAAATCCCGTGAGGACTATGAAGAAGTGGATAGGCAGAGATTGCGTATGGACGCTGTAGAAAAGCTGGAAAAAGCAGGAAGCAACGCTGGGAACAATTCGTGTGTTGGTAGTGCGAATCACATATGCAGGCAGAGAGAAGAACCAACTTGAGCTTCATATATTTGACTCCGTCATCTGAGCAGACGAATCGATAGAAGCTACTTGTCGAAACATCGCTGTGAAGAGGGAAAAGATGTCAAAAAATAGAAATATAAGAACGATTCTCCTAGCAGATTTTCTTCCCAGCGTCCACTCAGGAACCCAGAAAACAAGATTTCCATCAATTGTGCTATGGTCGGATATTTGAAGATACGAATATACATCTTCCCCTGACTCATTACGGACATGTGGAGGCGAGTAATAACTAAGAAGTCTTAGTAAAAGCTGACATCATTGGAAAGGAAAAACAAACACTTCAGAGTAGGTCCTTACTTTCAACCTGCGATAAACTAGCTCAGTCAGCTGAGACAAAATCCTATTTATAAATCTTCGCGTTTTTTTATTGCACTATTCTTCGTTATACCCTTCGTATCTTCTTTGCGTGTGTAGCTGAAAAATCTCTATTCTAGCAGCCTCTTCTTTTAAAGGTTGTTTTACCACAATCTTCTCCACACCAAACCATATAGTATTCGACGTACCATAGAACCTCAACGGAAAAACAAAATCTTTTTTATTTTATAATTTCCCAAAATATCCTCGAAGACACCAGATATAAAACTTTTAAGAACCATAAGACACAGTTTCTGATTATCTGTAATCCCATTGACGCATGGATGGATGTTGGTAGAAGAATTAGGTGTTGTACTTGAAAGGGAAGAGATGATTATGACCAGGGGCGGATCCAGGGGCCTCGAGCCCCCCCCCCCCAAAAAAAAGCTCAAAAGTATCTAAGTCCATCTCCGACATCGTAATTTTGGAGACCTTTTTTTTAAGCTCTACGGATTTGAGGCCCGAGGAGACCTTAAATACTACCTTTTGTTTAGCCCGACTCACCCTCCCCCCCAAAAGCCAAAACCCACTAGAGGCAAGCCCTCTCGACCAAAATCCACTCAAGCCAAGACCCCCCCAAACCAAAGTCCGCTCAAGCCCCTCCCAAACCAAAATCCTGGATCCGCCCCTGAATTTATGACCATAAGCTGGACCTCGAGCTTAGGAGAAAGTATCTGGAAAGTTTCCTTTTTCGGTAAGAGAGTCAAGGACTGGTATAAATTAGCTATGGAAATGATGAACAATTCACCATAAACACTGAAGGAGCTTAGGTTGGAATTCGTAAGTGGTTAGTGAAAAATAATTTTATAGGAAGGTGCGGGCGTAGGCACATCGTAGCAGGAGCGTGTATGCTGAATTGCAATTTACAATAAATTATATTTTCTCTTAGATACATATTGACTGTCGCCTTGATTGATGTATGACGTAATTACATGTGCTAAATATTGTTGATAAAGGACTTATTTTTCAACACAAATCTTCTACTTCTTCCTCAAAAAAATGTTTTTCAGTAACTTTCCGGCAATATCACTAAGTTACATACAATATAATTGGAGTGTTGTACGTTCGTATGAAAACTTGAGCAGGTCATCAAAATGCTCATAATATAAAATCTAAAAAACCTTATGGAACGCATGTCCAACACATTTTTATTATGAAAAAAATGAAATACTTTGCATTTTATATCTTAGGAGTAACGGTACTTACGAATCTTCTTCCAATTTAAGTAAAACGCAATGCAGTTTACGTATTTTCTGAGCATATAACTGTTTCAACTACACGTATCACATTTTTATTTCGAAATTTGTAATTCCTACAGTCGAGAAATAGATAATGACCTTCGAGATGAGGAGGATTTTGGAGGACCTGGGACGTTTCATTGATCGCAGTTTAATATAAAAGATTGTCCCACCTTCAAGTTTCTTAGGCAGTTTATATATTTGAAATCCTAATGTCGAATCAGTAAATTGCTCCCACCTGATATACACATTGATTCTAATTCACCACGTTAGCTCAGTGTGTCTAACGGCAGGAGTCGAGAATTTTCTCTGTAGCTTATAAAATATCGCTCTGACAGCTCGGAACATTGCTGATAGGAAGCTAGCCTAATTTTGTTATTTAATGCGTCTTGTTAATCCGTGGTAAGGAGTCTGATATCTATTTTCATAGTGTTTCTGCAAACAAAAGTGAAACTCATCTCGAGATTTCTCATTTACGTTTAATTGGTAATCACAGACAAAGCTAAAAACTCTAGTTGGAACTTTTACTTACCTGAAAGACCCGAACTGGAAGAAGCCATATCTCTTAACCTCCTTTGACACAGCGAGAGGCTTAAGTAGTCACGGGGGTGAAAATCATATGCTCGGTGACAAGACACCATTTGAAATAGTTTATAAATCGATATTTTACTGTCAATATCTGGCCAACACAGGTCACGGGCTCTTCTTCCCTGTTAGCTGAAGAAGTCCTGAGTAAAGAGATGTCTGCTACATACGAGCCAGACACGGCGACGGAAATCTCCAGTTATGACCCATACCCAGTAAAAAGGTATACTGTTGTTTTAATCATAATTCTTTGGCTTCTGCTTGATTATTCAAAGACAAATTATCAATAGACTACAGAGTTTCCAAGCAAGTGGATGAGCTTTACTCACTAACAACGTAATTAATGCGACTAGCCATAAAAATGTATAGAACTATTACACTTGAGATATTTCAACTACCCGTATGTATCCAACAGGTTGTATACAGGATGCGAGGGCTCCACGGTCTTGCTTCCGCTAAGGGAACACGCGGTACGGCTTAATAAGGCGACTCGGTACGAAATAAACTTCGATAGACTGTTAGGTAAGATACGTGAATTCCCACCCAGTCAATTAGCCTTTGCCTTGAATCCTGTCACAATAATGCGTATGCCTGATGTTCGTAAGCGTTGGAACTCGGTGCCCAGAACCTAATTATGCACGGTTTCGGTAAACAAGAAACGCCGCGTCATATTGTGTTTGGTTATGGCTGGTGGCTTGAACGGATCATACACAGTGGAATATAGTCCTTAGCAGAGGGGTCAATCGATCTGTGTCTCATCAGATTGCAGTAACGAATGAAGAGGTTCCATCCAGTTTAATATACTGCGTCTCTGTTAATCCACTACTCCAATAATCACTTTAGGTAGTTGATTAAGAAATACCATCTGAAGAGTATCCTTCGTACATATAATTTCAAACGGTACCATCACATGTTCGACAAATAAGTCTATCGAAAATTGAAATTTTATACAACGCTTTCTAAGTACATTTTCTTCAACATCAGCTCGTTTGAAGCGCAACGTAAAACAAATGTTCACTGGCAGCTTAGATTGCCAACACCAGCTTTGGTATGTTCACAATATTCAGACCTAATGACGGACTCATCGAAAAAGGTATTTCGTAACGCTGCCTGAAAGGCGGGTTCGTTTTTTTTTTATGTTGTGTAGCTCATTTCGTACTCTTTCAAAAACAGAAATCAAACGTAAATGAAAATCGAACCAAAGGTCAAATGATCGAGGACACATGTAAAACATTGAAAGCATTATAAACGCCCGGAGGTGCGGCGGTGTGTATGTGTGTGTGTGTAAGACCGATTGTGATACACGGGCAAAGTGCTTGCTGTAGCCTTGAGTTGACCAAGACTTTTCTGTATTTAATTTAGTCCGCCACTAATTTTAATAAATAAATACGTTTTTGCTTGTGTTAAGTATTCTGAGTATATTTTCTATAAAATAATAATAATAATTATTATAAAAACTAATTGAATTACACAAATGAGTCGTGAATAATTCCTACCTGCTTAAGTATTTTATTAATTCCATAACTAATCTTTTATATAAATTAAGAAATATAAATTAAGTGGTTCACAAAGTATGTTGATAATGGGTTGTTCTTTCCGGAGTGTGAGTGACAAAGTGGTTACAGCAATTATTGTCAATAAGGCTAATCAATTAAACAACTCACTCCGAAAGAAATACTCCCACGTTCTACCAGATATCTAAATTTTACTTGTGCGAATCTGAAGTGAACGCAGACGTAATTGAGCATAGCGTGTTGATCGTTAAAAGTGCTTACCACAAAATCAACTTTGGCTGGTTCAATGCAGTCAGCCATAACGCAAGCCGAAGTCACTCTTCGAGCAGATTTCAACCAAGCAATATAGTTTAACTAATTGTTCTCACCGACTGCTAAAACCTATCCTAGAGCTCGTGTCTTCCATCCAAGCTGTCATGTCTTGCCAATCATTCAGTTATTCATTCATTCAATCAATCAATCAGACAGTATCGGAAGCAGTAATTTCCTTTCAAGATGCTACCATTCGGAGTAGTCCTTGAAGGTCACGTGTTTGTTGTACATGTTCAGTTTCTGCGGTCATTAAGCGGATCCACTATAGTTAGCTGTCTTATCATGCTCATAGGACAGTTTATATCAGCTGGTGCTAAATCAGTCCTAGCCTTCTCTAACTTAACAATGCAATGGTGTTGGATATTCTGATAAATTATAATTATTAGCAGCCACAAGACAAGGAGTCCCTTGGAAAAGGGAGGAGTCAGCTAAAGAGAAGAATATTTTAAAAAAGACTAAAATATCGAAGGTTAGTCACTCTACTAAAGGTCCACCAATCACAGAGCCCAAAAATAGAACAAGTAATCACTCGGAAGCTGACAACTGATAGTTCTGTGCAAGACTAATCGCTCGTACACTAACATGGCCATGACCACAAGCTGGCAATCGATTTCAGGCACAAGGGTGTAGGAAGATTCTCTTTTTTAGGTAAGGTGTCAGGGATTGGAATAAGTTACCAAGATAAATGGTGAATAATTTGCCAAAAACATTTAAAATTGTTAATGGGTAAATGTAGGTGGATGCAGAAAAGGAGGAAGATTGGTGTTTAGGGAAATTGCCACCGGAGCATGCGCTCCATTTGAATTTAATTTGATTTGATTTGATTTACCCTGTTACTTTCGATCCTGTATACTAGCAGATGTGTACCAATTCACCATTCTACAACTAACTGCAGTGTCAAGACAATTAAACGTAATGGAACGTTCCATCACATTGACACGTCAGTCATCGGTGTTCAGCAATATCGTGTTATAACATTGACTACCACGAAATGTGATCCAGAACCCACTACTCTCCAACGCCATCTTAGAATTTCATTGCTCTAAACGTTACAAAAATTTATAATATGGTAAGGGAATGTTAAATTGTTAAACCATTTTTAAAAAAATTATTAAATATTAATTTTGTTTGAAAATTTTAAATAAATAGTGGGGATAATATTCTGCAAGAAATCATTTAAGTTTGATTTTTCACGTCAATATTATCTTAACCCCCTCCTTCCATTTTATAACGTTTATGAATACTTGTGAATTATTATTAGCTACTTTGTTAATTTAGATAATAATGTGTAGCTAATAATATTTTGTTGAAAACTTTTAACTGTAGTATTAGCGACATTATTTTATGTTAAGGGAAAAAAAGGCTGAAACCGACAATTCTGTGGCCACTTACAACTCATTAAAATAATTTCAATCAACGCTACACATTAAGATAAAGAACATGTATAGAACAAGCAATCACTCGGAAGCTGACAACGACCGGTCGATACAGACAGGAAATTTGTTATCAAAACCTCCTTGTAAATCAGGAAGGTAAAAATGTTTTACTGACATTTAAATCAAAACGAAATCTCTTATCCTGGTGTATTGGAGGGAGTTGGCGTGGGTTTCAGAGACGCCGCAATACCTAAACTGCCGTCAGGTAAGATAACTTCCGGGAGAAAGTTAAATCCTGAATACGCCGTATAAAATTACGAGCACTAAAAGCGAAACAGTCCGCTGGAGTTGGACAGTAAAAGAGTAAATGCCCTTGTAGCGGAGGGTTGAAGATTTGGCTTGCGCTGAGTGGGGCAAAAAGAGCTACTACGCCGTCGTAAAAACTAATGATGCAATTATTAGATTCGCGCTGTTATTTAGAACCTGGAAATAAGTAACACTGTCATTCAATCTTAGGACTATCATCTTACAAATAAAGTTTATGCCATACTTTATTACTAGTTGCTTTCGAGATAATTAGAAAAAAATTTCAATTCGACAAATTCACTGAAGTTTAAAAGGTTTTAATTTGATATTTCACTTTATTCCTTGAGCGGTCTAGCAACTCAGTGGTCAAGATGATCGAAAGATCCCCGGTTCGAATCGCTGTCTCGGTGGGGATTTTCATAGGCTCTTAACTCGACTTTCACTTCTGGCACAGCTTGCGGTGCAATGTGAAGTACGCCAGAACGCTTCCGTGGTTCGGATTCCACTTTAGACTGTAGGTCACCTGTACCCTGTAGGACTACCGAGTTAGCTTAAGGTGGCTACGACATGGGCGGAATGCGCAGCCACTAGTAACCCTGTCGCCAGGATATTAGGACCACAGGGAATTAGTATTATACTTTATTCCTTCTGAAAAATAAAACGCTTTACACTTGAAGGAATCACACTGTGTGTTAACAATCATTCACTTAAAAACTTCAATAGTTTCGAAAAGAATTGATAATATAGCTGAGAGGATGAGGATTCATATCCGCGTCCAGCCAATCAGATTTCGAGTTTTTATAGTACCCAAAACCACTCCAAGTGAATGCAGGGATGGTTCCATCAAAAGTCAGTGGTCGAATTACTTCCAGTTCCTTGTCCCTTACCCTCTCCCGCCTCTAATGACTTCAACGTCGACGAGGCACTGCTAGGTCATTCTCTAGTGTGCCCCCCGGAAATCTACAAACACTATTTGATCAAAAGTATACGGACGCATATCTGCACTTAGGCTTTACCCATGTCATGTTCACTGTTATTGTACATTAATATCTGGTGAGTCCATCCTTCGCCTTTATGACGGCTTTAACTATGCTAGGGAAACTTGCAATGAGGTGTATGAATATCGGTGGAAGAGTGGTAGCCCATTCTTGCTCAAGAGCTGAAACCAGTGAAAGTAGTGACGTTTGACGCTGAGGTCTGGAGCGATGTCGACCTTCTAACTCAACCTAAAGGTATTCCATTGATTTCACATTGGAACTTCGAACAGTCCAACCAATTTTAAGAGTATTATCGACAAACCATTGCCTCGCAGATGCAGTTTTATGACAGTGTTCATTATCATGCTGATACAAGGAATGATCGTATCTGAACTGGTCCTCTACACAATAC
This sequence comes from Vandiemenella viatica, assembly GCA_031002005.1. Taxonomy (NCBI): domain Eukaryota; kingdom Metazoa; phylum Arthropoda; class Insecta; order Orthoptera; family Morabidae; genus Vandiemenella; species Vandiemenella viatica. Next base: position 111,206,485 of record JARYHS010008075.1, on the reverse strand, counting down.
AGTAAATTTTTTTTAAATGTGTTCTCTACAATTTTAGAGTTTTCTTAAGCGCAGCAAGGGGACTATACCCTATTCATGAACCCCACTCTCACACCATAACAACACCTGCTCCGTTCACTGTTGATACTGAACATGATGGGAAATAACGGCATTCGCCAAATTCAAACCATTGTATCGGATTGCCGCGGTGTATACCGCTCCAAATCACTCTTTATTTGCGTCACTCTTACATCACCTCAAGTATCGTTCAGCATTGATTACAGAAATGTTTTGCTTATGAGTAGCAGCTGGAACTTTGCTTACTCACAGTCATTGTGTTGGCTGGTCTGTTGTTAGCACTTTAGACTCACGAGTGACTCCTGCTGCTGATTTCCTGCTACTTTTTACAACCACCCTCCGCAATACTCGACGGTCCCTGTCCTTGATTAAATGAGGCCTGCCTGGTTTTGGTTTAATTGTTGTCGTTCCTTCACTTTCCCACTTCACAATCACGTCTCCAATAGTCGACGTGAGCAGCATTACCAGGGTTGCAATGCCCCTGACGGATTTGTCAGTCAGGTGACATCCAAAGACTATACCACCATCGAAGTCACTAAACTCTCCTGATCTACCAGATCTGTGTTAGTGCTTCTCTACTGGCAGCACAATACTCCCCACCTCCATTTATACTGGCGTTCAATTCCGCACTGCATAGGGTTGTCCAGATACTTTTTATCAGCTATTGTATTTGAAACGTCAATCTGCTTAGTGACTTTGAAGATTTATGTTAAAGCCTTTCATTCATATGTCCCTAGCTTCACCTACGCTGCAGACCTCGGTAGCGTAGGGATAGCAAACTTGCTTTGCGTTGGGGGGAAGGGGGTCACCGATTCGAGTCTTGCCTAGGGCATGGGTGGTTTTAACCAAATATTGTGTCCGTCTTGTGTTGTCCTTACCAGATAAAGAATAATAATGAAGATGAGAAAATCGCGAATACATTGAGCCGTCTATATGGCTAACTTGTCCTAATGCCAAGACACCGCCATTCACCTATATGGTTACGGAAAACCCCATGAAATCCAAAATTAGACGGCCGATACCTCAGTCCCTAGGGTTAAACAAGGGCCCTCTGTAACTCACTTGATCAATGTGGCGTTTAACGCTCACTGGCAAACTGGTGGGATTTTTATTTTTCTGGCAGCATCTGAAGATCCTATAATTTCATAGTTCTATAAGAGTATAAGCTACATAATTATTCTCCCTTGTTTGTCAGAGCGATGGAAGCCATATTCGTGTAAGTAGTAGGAGAACACCGGGGACTGCTACAATGAGCTCTTATTGAACGCCATTGACGGCTAGAACCCTGGAACAGAAAGTGTAATCGACCCCCTCCTTGTAATTGATACCCTTTCTTGCAACCTCCAATGTTGACACCTCCACTTGCAGCAGAGCTACCTACCCAACGGAACCATAGTGCTAAATGGAAGTACAGCCACGTCATTATTAGCTTATTTACTTGAAGTCAATGATACTTAACGTGTTTTTTCATGTTACTGTTTGCATGGTTAACGTTATATCATGATAGTATTATTTTTTACTGTTTCAGGTTCCAGATTACATGGGTCGGCAGACAGCGGAAATGAGCCTGCGCCACCACGAATGTGGCAACCTTGGAAAATGCCCGCCGCTGCGGTTCAAGCAGGCTAGTCACCGCACCCATGCCCGCCTTAGTGGGACCAAGCAGACCATTCGCAGTGCCTCGTTGACAGTTCACCGCATTTCGCCGACCACTCGCAGCACCTCGTCGACCAGTCACCGCCACATTTATATGGCTGTCGACCACAGCAGCCAGCAGCAGACACCCAGGAGCAACAAGCGATAATCCTGTAACATCAAACAGCCACTATGAAGCATCAACAAGGAGTGTGTTCACAGCATCGCAGTTCATCCATGAAGACTGGGAAAGTGAATTTAAACGTGAGAATTTATTCCGGTACCATTCAAAATCCTTTAAATTTTCTGGAACCATTAAATTACGTTGATGCTTGTTATAACCCTTTGACTAAAAAAACTTCGCTAAATTGTCGATAAACATTTCACCACCGTTATAAAGTGTCAGGTTGGGCTGGTTGTCACATTCAAAATTCAGAAGGATACGATTTTCGAAATTGCCTGTATGAGCTTCTTCACTAAAGTGCGTGCGTGAGGTCACGCGCAGCACTTCCCTGTCTGGTATAAAAACTATGTGTAGTCGGAGATCAGAGTAAAACTGAGTGTATTTCAAGACAGTAAAAACTCTTGAACGAATTATAACCCCCGACATTAACATTTCTAAATTCGAATATTTTCATCGGTGGTCTTTCCATGTTGTCCTGTGACCTGACATATGTACAAGGAAGATCGTTGTCAATGTTGAAAACAAAGATGACCAGTTATGATTCCAATGAACCATTTTTGCATTTCAGGTAAATGCACTACACCAACAGCCGCCAAAAGTTAACATTTACAAGAAAATACTCCATCGATTTCCGAGAAAACCATAAGACATTTCTCAATTACAGAGGCACAATCCAGACTATTCAGTATATCTTTTCGATCCGGTTATCGTTAATGATAAACACGTAGTTGTTAAGCCCCACCATTACTTGACAGACAAACGCGATAACCACATAAATATGTTGTTGATTACTGACGATACTGGAACCATTACTGTTGGATTCACTATTTGTTGCGATTAGTTAGTTCTTCATTAAGTGAGCACAAGCATGCTTTGTACATTTGTGGTAGATGTCTGCAGAATTTCGGACCCAAAGATCTCCTGGAGTGCCACGAGATTTATTGCGCAAGGGTGGTCCTGTAAGAGTAGATTTACCCGGTGACGACGATAAAACCTTAAAGTTTAATGATTTTATGCACCAGCAGGGTGTACACGTCGTCGTTTATGCGGACTTTGAATGTGTATTGGAGACTTATGATTAATGCAGTCCTTCTCAGAACGCCTCTCACACAACCAGACTCCGGAAACGAACACCTTTCGCTGCCGCATACCAGGTCGTTTATCCAGAAGTACTTACTCTGTCGCGTTTCAATTCCTTCTCGGGCGTAACCCCCTGAGAAATGGTTTGTGGGGGAATTCGTCAAACTTGCCCAGGAATTTGATAAAGTTTGCAAAAAGTATATTCCTCTTGTAATTGAAGATTAACATGAAGCAGATTTTCTTGATGCGGTAGCTTTACCAGACCTCGGCGATGATGCGATGTATGTGCTTCCGATAAACACAGAACAATACATTTATTTTTCTAAAAAGAATGAATTTACTTCAATCACGTCAAGCTTCTCGACTCATACCGTTTAGTGCAGTTCCAATTAGATAAACTGGTTGAGACCCTTTACCCTTTAGGACTGCGAAATGCGCATTACCAGTGCCCATTTTACCGACTCCTGGAGGTTCCAGTTAGTTAAACGTAAGGGTGTCTTCCCCTATGAGTAAATTGATTTATGGGATAAGCTCACCGAGGTCACACTTCCTCCAAAGTCCTATTTTAAGAATCATGCTTGTCAAATTGGACATTCTGATAGATCTCGACCTGCTGCTCGTTTTTTAACGAGGAATTTTCTGTATTTAGTAGTGTGTCCTTCGATATGCCAAGGAAAATAACCGACACATGCTGGAGAAAAACTTTGAGGCGTCGCAATATTTCATAATGTTCTTCAATGGAATCAATCTGTACAGCTGGGCCATGTCGGAGTATCAGACCTCTGATGAATTTCAATGGCTATCGGCTGAGCAGATTGCGGGCGTAGATTTTAAGAGTGTTGGAGCCGACTCGCTTAGGTGATTCGTGTTGGAGGTAGACGTTATGATTCCTCAGGATAAACAAACATATTTCGAAAGAGATTCCAACAAATTGTTGAACAATTCCCCTATTCGCAACATTCGAAATTAGCGCGACGTGAAATTGTGTACTAGCTGGGCGGGCCACCACGGCGCGCGCAGATACATACTTTCACCACACCTCAAGCGGACAAGGACTGTGATCTGTATGAAGTGATGCACCGCAACAGGGACGAGTTCGAAATGTCAGGATAAAGCATCGATAACCGTTTCGGGATAGAGCCCTATAATGAAAATATTGTCGGTGTTATAAAGGATGAGGCGAATGGCACCCTGATTATGGAGATTCCTGGGTGTAATGTGCAAAAACGTAAGCATTCCGGCTGCAGATAATCCAAATGTGTATTAGACCCGAGATTTCATATCTCAAACTACACAGAGCAGAAATTCAGAGTTAATGCGTGCAGCATATGTATTGTAAATTAGTCGGCGATAATCCGGGACAAACGCAACACGAGTTTTTCCCAACAGTACCGCCAGGGTACAAGATTGTAAAATTGCCTGCTAATATCATCTATCATCCCATCACGCTAAAAACGCTCAGCAGTATTCATATTTAAGTTGTTGAACAGGACTGTAATTAAGTGAATTTCAGAGGAGAAACAATTACTCCGAGAATGAGCCCTCGTTTTAATAAGAAGCGACAAACTCAAACAGTTGTCAGTGGTGAACTGCCAGTAAAATAGTTAACACCTGCTAACGTGCTCTTCCTACAGTCGTTAGGCTATACCGTACAAAATTGATGGAGGTGATTGATATAACTTCTACTGTGGAATCCGACGAGTCGGTGACGCCCAAACAGTTTTTGAATTATCAACCGCTTAAGCCAACCACATCACATAACAATGAGGGGATTCAGATACATATTCAGATCCAAGATACATATACACTGCCCTGCCATCGTTACTTGCATATTGAAGGTAGGTTTGTTAAATTAGATAAAGCAGGAGCCACAAATTCATTTCTCGCATCTAATATATTCGCGTTTCTTTTGAAGAAATTCTATTAGATATTAATGGAGTTTAAAATGACCAAAACTGAAAAGTCGGTATCACAAACAGAAAAAGAAGCTTATTTCTGGCGATCCTTAAGAAATTTCTGTGTTGAACACTGCAGGATGGGTTCCACGAGATCTTTCAAATAGTTACTTCGATGTATGTATGGTAGTATATATATGTATGTACATCGCTAACTATGCTTTTGGGTTGGCTTGTGAATATAAAAATTAGTACTGATTCATGCTAAGGACGATACAAATTCATACATACAAACCAATCCAAATCCCAAAAGAGTAAACTCCAACAGGTGATGCCTCATTTGCAAGTAGGGGTCCGGGAGAAAGTACCATTTCAAAAGATTGTAGACAGTGGGAAACCTCTACGCATTCCTTTCAGTAGTTGGGATCTGCTGAAATACCCAGTGCTTCCTATAATAAAGCCTAAATTTGGTCTCTGAAGACATCTAAATAGGTGGAGAAATCTAGGTTTATGGTTCTGGAAATACAAACAATCAAGAAACGCAACGTGGAAACAATTATAACTGAGTTTGATTATTGCAATCTCACTAATCTCAAAGTGTTCCAAAATAACATTGCACAGCCCTGTTGGGAAAGGGGAGTATCCTAATTCTGTGCAACAAGCAATCAAGATTCCAAGTCTTATTATAACCTAGATCATTCTTCACCATTACTAAAAGGTGCAGAATGTGTCGTAACTGCACCTCTCACCGTTGCTGTTCACAACAAAATGAGTCATTTAAGACTGGACCTGCAGATACAAGCATATAGATTGATAGCATTTATAATTTTCCTGCATACACGTCTGCATTCTGTCTGATCCTTCACGACCATGTTGTGGAATACGTACCTTTAACAAATGTTGTGCTATTCATCAGCACTCACTATCATGGCCTCCAGCATTTGGGGGTGATGACCCAGGTATTAGGTTGTTGACACATAATTACCATGGAATACCTTGGAACGCTATTGGTGTAACATTCAGTAAATTATTTACCATTATGTATACTATCACTAATCAAGATTATACAATTATAAGGGTTTAAGGACGGGAAAACACTCAATGGTTCTACAGAAGAAAGTCTGCTACAACATAGAAGATTTAGAATGTCCACTTCTACGAGAACTCAGGAAAAATAATTTGATAAAACTTTGGAAACGACGTTTATTTTGTAACTGTCTATGTTCGATAGAATATATAGTTTTAATTACCCATTGGTGGGTGAAATAAAAAGAAATCAAATCGAATACAATGTGTTTTTCTTTATACTTTTCACATATAGGTAGTACAACAAACATCCAAATTCTTAAAAACTATGTTGTTAACATAAAACAAAATTAGTAAATTTTTATACGCAATCAGTTCTTGTCTTAGTAGTGAATAGTCTGATGAAGAACCGAAAGTCACTTGAGCCATACAAACATCAACAAGTTTTTGCATTGCAACCACACGATAGTTATGAAGAACTTTATTATATAAAGTGTCCAAAAATTCCGCATAGTATCTCACAACTAAGGAGTGCCACTTCTTCTTGGCGGTCAAGGCGCCGGTCACTGCAGGCTGCGCGTCGATGAGGTAGGTCCCTTCAAGATGATTCGGCCAAGAAGACACGGCTATAATAGGTTCAGCATTGGGGTAAAAGCGTTCTGTTTTCACCCGACTACCTTTCGTTAGGAGATGGTGTGCTGAGTGGAATGACACTACATCCAATACTTGGATCAGCACGTTAGATTCTTCATAATTTAATGTAGCTTTAGTGCTGTGCCCCACTTTTTCGAGCACCACAATCGGTTCAAAATCATGCTTGCACGATAAAACAATCGTCAAACCTTTTGAATCACCAGCGTTCAGCTGATACACAGACGAGAACAACAGGACTTAACTGGCCATGTCTGAAGAGTGTAAGGGATGTTGGGAGTACACAGGTTAAATCCAGCCTGCTTGAATGGTGGGTATAGGCCTGATCTACAATCCATCAATCTGTTAACAGCATGTGCTGTAGTTGGAGTGGTGGTGGGTGTAAGTCTGTTGTATCCTGCTTCAAACAAAGCACTGGTTAGCTATACATCAATCTGTCAACTTTAATATATCTTGCCATTGTGTCCCAAAGGTCAGGCTAAAGAATAAATTTGATACCCAAAAATTGGTATAAACCTGTCCACAACTCCACGAGGGATCCAACTCACATACTGACTTACATACTTTCTCTTCATGGTTATACCAAAAGCCTGTTCCAATCTCAATTTTCCAACCATCTCTTCGTAAGTCTACCAATATCCCTTCTTCCTGTAAAATGGTGCTGCAGGTCAAACTTCGGATATCTGTCATTAGTCATTACCCATCCTCAGAACGCGGTTCTTCCAATTTATTTATTTATTTATTTTTATTTTTTTATTTTTATTTTTTTATTTTTGTTTTGAAATTCTGTTAATTAGAGAAGAAATATTTAGTTTTCCCCTTATTTCTTCATTACTCCTAGTATCATTCAGGGAATATCCGTTTTGCTTGTCTTAGGAACTTCAATTCGGATGGTTGAATTTTATTTTTGTATTGCGTTTATTTAACCATGTTTCACTGCCAAAAAGCAGATTCAGTACTGCCATTATTATATAAACTTTGAATTGAGTCTCGTCTCATGCTTTACCTTTCATTGTTTTTCAAATTGTTCCACACATTTATTGATATCGGTGAATTTTCTTCTTTACTTCGTTATCTCCATTAAAATATATTTCACAACAGAGCTTGGTAAGCTTGAGACTTGTTCTGTTGGTTTACTGTCTATCACCATTTTCCCTTGCCATGCCATACCTTTCTAAACAACTGCAAATTGTAATCTTTATTAATAATGTTTAAAATATGTATTGATTTTTTTGATTCCATCTTCATTTTCCTATAGGATAAATTGTTCATCCGCAAATAGCATAGTGTTTATACATGTGCTGTTACTTATTTTTATTTCAGGATGGACATTTTCCTTCAAAATACTAGTAAGCATATATTAAATAGTATTGGAGAGGACTACTACCTTGTCGCACTCCTTGATTAATTTTTATCTCTTCTGTAAGCTTATATCCCAGATCTAATACAATTTGTGTCCTTTTATACATATCCTGGATAACTTGTATTAAATGTTTTGGGTATCCCTTCCTTTGTATTATTTTCCTTAGTTGCTCTCTATTTACTTTACGGAACGCCTTTTCATAATTCACAACAGCAATATAAGTATTTAAGTTAAATTCTCTTCACCAGTAACTTTTTGAAGCAAAATACGAATATGTTATCCATACAGATCTTCCTTTCCTAAATCCACATTGTTCTTCTAATAGAAGAGCATCTGTTACTGCCTTGAGCCTGTTATTTTTGTATATATTTTGTATCCAGTATTTAACAAACCAATTCCTCGAATCTCAAGAATTTCTATCTCCTTTCTTAAACAGTGAAATAATTTTGGCCTTCCGCCATTCTTCTGGGATGATTCTCCTTTTCCAACACATATATATTACCTGAACTTCAGAATCATTCCCTCATATTTAATTAATCATAGTTAACTTTATCCAATCCAGGAACTTTTCTTGTTGAATGATCTTCATGCTGCATCGACTTCCTCTCTGTCTATAAGATCAATTTATTTAACATTAGCATGATATACTCCTACATCTTCTTCTTTCTATTTGTAATTACTATTTTACTACTGTAATATAAATTTTTATAGTGCTTTATACATGATTCTTCTTCAATTAGATTTATGGTAGCAGTTTCCTTTCCATCCTTGTTAAGATGTTTCATAAGTTTAAAAGACATCTCTTGACTAAGATGGACATCATCTTCAATTGAACTTAGTAATCTGTCCCATGATTCTTCTTTCAGCTTCTTAGACATTGTCTTAACAATATTTATTCTTCTTTTACACACTTTTCTGGAGTTCAATCCCGTATTATTTCTAAATAAGACTTTTGATTTTGTTTGACTGCTTCTGCAACTTCTTCATTTCAAAGCTTATCTTCAATTTTTCTTCTGATTTGTTTTTCTCTTACAAATGGCTTCTTCTGTTGCCTTCAGAATGGATAAAGCTATAGTTTCCCTTTTTTGTATCATTACCTGGATTTTCCAGTAGGTGCTTTGATACAAGTGTTTTATTCTTTCACCCCGTAACTGATAGACCTTATAAACTTCTTGATCTTTTTGTTCATTCTTTGTTTGTTCTTTACTCCATTCAGCAAGTATTCTTATTTTTGAAATAACGAGATAATGACCTGAATATACAGTATATCACTACATCTATGTAGTCTGGTGTCTACTAATATGGCCCTAATTTTTTATGAACCATTAGTCACTGAAAAGTCCTTACCCTCTCTCCGTTCATGTAAAATTACGGATATCCTTTCTTGCAAAGAATGTATTAGTAATCTTTAGCTGATTGATGGACTCAAATTTCCTCAAGAATTTACTATTTTCATTTGACTTGTATTCACCTTTATTTCCTAATACATCTGAAATTGAGCTGTTTCATACCCGAGCATTGAAACAAGCAGCCAATATTAGAAAATCAATTTTATTTATTACTATATGAAGGTTTTGATAAAAAAAAAATTAGATTCTTCTCGTTTGTTTTCCTCTGTGCCATATATGGCAATCAAAATTAGGTTGCCTCTCTCTACTTTCAATCTTAGAGTCACAATCCTTTCACTTATTATAGTGTAATTGATTATTTTATTTTTCGATTTTCTATCATCAAATATTTACACTCTTGCTAAAGCTATTTCTTCTCACGCCACTCCATTGTAAATCATTGCATATTTATCGATTTCTTTCGTTCCCTTCAATTTATTTTTGTGTCTGTAATTACAGCAATATTGATTCCCTTTCTAGATAACTCTCATTTAGGATATTTTTCTTTATTATTTACACCTCTAACGTTCCACGTTTCTATTGTGAAGTTATCTTTAATTCCGAACTTTTTGTACTTTGGCTTGCCTTTGTCGTCATCATACAATTCGTCCGGCTTTTGTTGCTCTGAGGTTTATAAGCAACTTGCTGTTACCCGCGATTTCGGACTCGTGGATTTAGAATTTGATTGCTAGAATTGGATACAAATATACGTTTTGTATGGAGGGGTTACCAGCCCTTCCCACAACCTCAAACCGGGAAGACCAGGGATTTATTTCAGGGTTTTCCTTCGCTTAGACGGAATGTCCCAGTTTCAATTCCGGGAATTTTCCTTTCACCCTCTCCCGTCTGCGACACCCCAGGTTGAGTGCATTGCCCAGTGGCCACGTGGCTTCCGCCTTCATGGACGTGGGAGTACGGTTTGCTGGCAGAGCTGTTAAAATAGATCGCAGAGACATTTATCAAAGTTTTGTTATCTCAGCCCATCCAGCATAAGGTGAAACCCAGCCTTCGACTCCCGGGAGTCCAACTAGTACGCCAAATGGGATTTGCCTGATTTTAATTTCAATAGGAGGCGTGTACCAGGGCCGGCGCTAGAATTTTGGGACCCGGGGTAAGCGTTATTAGCAGTCACGTAGCCAGTCGGGGGCCCTTGGCCAATTCATCGGTTAGGGCTCTCCCTCACACCAATTGGGCGACCTTATTTTTAGCTCTACAACTTGTCGAGCTGGGGGCCCCTACAGCCGATGATCGGGCCTCCCATCAACCGGGTGGCCCGCGGGTACATTTGATCCGATTATCACCACTCCGCCCTAACGCCGGCCCTGGCGTGGACTAGACAGACAAGTCGCAACCTGCCTGTCTATAAACCGGCCTTCCTTCCCTAGGCAGACCAAAGATTATTTCGCACATGCAACAGACAGCAGCACAAGGAATTGATCCAGTGATCCGAAAAGAAACTTGGTACGGATGAAGTCTCACTATGATTTATTAGGTAATATGGAGGTGGATAAATTATCCATGAACAAAATATACTATGGAACAGACCCAAATGATCCCATGCAGCACAGTGACTTTCTTCACAAGACATGGAAGGATCTCAGCTATTGTAACTAGGTATTTCAAGAGCCGCATCAAACAAAAGGGAGGTGGCAAATCTTCCTATAAAATAATGATACGAGGTTAGATTTCAACAACTATATCACCGCTATGGCTCGGTTAAGATTCAGTGATGGCCCCTACACGAAATAATATATGTACACTAAATTTGTTGACCTCGCTTTAGTATGAAAGCGATGACCTAGATTTATAGAACATATAGATCACCTATGTTTCAGACACCAAAAACGAAACTACAAAAATGCATGGATACTTGAGTCTTGTGACACGTGGCTACCCATGTCAAAAAAAAGGAACGTTTTTGGATCCTCGGATGTCGAATATATGATTGGTTGAACTAATATCTGTGTAATTGTAGAACCGAGATATATCAACGTACCGTCAAATATATGGATGGTATATAATTGTTTGTCACCTAACATATTGTCATCCAGTATTCTGCGTGAGGTTACATTTTTATTTTTCTCTATTTGTAGGAGCTAGCTGACTGAATCCTATATTAAATCAATATTTATAATAGATGCAAGCATGGTTTGTCCGTGCGTGCCGCTATAGCACTGCAACCCATTCCCACAGTACCGTGGGGTTACATGGTATGGTAGCCCTCTGTCCCCCATCCCATGAAGACGATTTCGATTTGTAAATGCAGGGGAAGGGTTCAGCGTTATAGGTGTCAAAAGAGGGCATCGCACCAACGAATTTCTTATGGGATGCTGATGAAGCACCTTTGAAACCAGGGATGATGTTGCCGAGACTGTCCAATACGTTCGTGAATGTTCTAAAATGTTCCAGATGTCTTATAAGGTTCAGGATCTTTGAGAATGTTCTAGAATCTTGAAGGTCCGAGAAGGTTCCGGTCCTTTGAAGGGACTTCCGGTTCAGGAATGTTCTAAAACAGCGATACTCAAACTTTTTTCTTCCTGGACCGCATAAGCACTAATGCTATATCATGATGGGCCGCATTAACCTACAGCGCAATAAAACTCTATATTTAAAAGTAAGCATTTATTTTAACATTTATGAAGTTTTTTTTTACATCTTTGGTTCATTTGGGGCTTAATTAAATACGAAGTTATCGCAGTATTGAAGCCAAGTGATGTTCCACAACTTACAGTTCCTTCGCCTATAGCTTCTTAATTCTAGTAAAAGATTCGAAGGCCGTCAGTTCGCCAGTCTGGTATGCTATATGGATAATTAAATCAATCACAGTCAAAGGACACATGCATGAGGCAGATCGAAACACACACACACACACACACACGTGCCATCATTCACAGTTCACGAAACTTTTATTACACTTTAAGAACATCATCCAAAAGTATCTAGATTTAGTCACCAAAGAATGCAGGTTTCGAGCATAAACGGGTAGGATGCAGGTTGAGTATTAATGTTCTAGAATGTTCAGACGGTTCGCCCACCGTAAACTGGTTCTCTTGTTTCCTTCAGGCAAGTCTCCGCTATTGTTAACCAATTCTAAAATTCTTCTTCTTCGATGTCCGGGAAATACGAAGTTAGTCTTGACAAAAACCTTTTACATCGTAGGTCCGGGGATGCTGACGTAGAATCAGCGGTTTTAGGTTGTAATCTTCAAAGTGTGTGAAATTGTACAGCAGTCGTCGTGCAGAAAGGTTTTAAAATATCTCTAGCCGAATTAATTTGTTTTCCCAGGATCCCTGTGTTTAACATTCCCTTGTGTCCGCAGATGCCATGCAGAGCCGATTAAACGCTGCAGATAATCCAGGACATCGAGTCAAATATGTTTCACGTTATCGTCGTCATCATCATATGACTCTTAAAACAGCGATAATTCTATTGTACCAGAAAAGAATCTAAACAAGCGTCCTCTACCACTGCTGGAAGATTATTATTATTATTAATTTAATTGCGATGGTGCCAACACTCCGGTGCAATCTAATTACCCCTTTTAAATTTTCTTTTATAATTGAAATGTTAAATTCCTCCCCATTTATTATTCTGATTTACAAATTTTAATTTTAATTAATTAATTGTTACCACTCTTTATCAAAGAAAGCAATCTGCCTTTGAAAAATAGGAAAAATGATAACAACTTTGTAACTGCTACATACTTTCATGCCTGCAACCTGACAATTTTATCGAAGTCTCTCAGATGAAGTTGAAGTTTTAATACAGTTTCCATAGTCCGGGTCCAAAGATTAGCATGTAACAGAGATTTGTTAATGAAGATATTGTGGGAAGCCATTCCTCAGTCCTGAATGCAATCAACTATACATTGACCAGAGGCACACAGTAAGCACAGCACGGCTGAGAAGTGGACACAGAACAGAACGCGATCCGTGATCACCGACTTGAGAATCAGTGTTTATTTTTTAATTATATTTGCTTCATACCCGCGAAATTCTTTTATCTTCTGTTTGAGCGGAAGTGCAACAGGAATTCCGGAAGTTTTTCTACGTTTAACTTATGCCTTAATTCTTCTGACGTCCTGCATTTGGCCTGGACCTGTGAATGCACAGATTCATAAATATTAGTATTTATATCATTGTTATCGTCTTTATTATTATTTACAATCACATCGTAGATTATGACGGAACTCCGCATGCGTATCCGCACGTGCGAATCCTTCACGTGAAATCCTACCTCCGCTTTCGCATCCGCAATTTTTAATGCGTATGTGTAACGGAAGAATTTTTTACACTACAATATAATTATTCTTTTCTCTTAATACGAGATTCGACCAACCATCACTTAGCTAACAAAAACGTGTTTGTATTTTTTCTTAGGATCTTGCAGTATAAGAGTGGTGCCGTAAAATATACACCGAATACGTAAGTCAACATCTACAATAATGTCACTTAAATTAACTTATCTCCCGTCAAAATTCAATGATTTTATGGAAAAGGTTATCGTCTATTTAAAAAAAACTATTTTGCATAGTTACATTATTCATAATAATAATATTTTAGAGATAACCTCTGACAAAAGTTAATTGTATTCAAATGATCTCATGATGATTTACACTATTATAAATTCGTAAGTGAGCTACGTGTGTATTAGAGTTTGAAGGGGCATGCCCAAGGTACCCGTCTCCAAATCGTCTTTAATTAGGCATTGGAATAACTAGTTTCACACTTTCTCAACTGATGGAAACTCATATATTGCGAAGTGTTCAACAAACAGGTAAGCAACCTGTAACAATATACTGAACAGTTATCACTATTATGCTAACAATCTACTATATAATTTCATAAGCTCACTCACTCACTCACCTCGACAGCTATTGGCTGTAGTACGATGACGTCACGTGCCAGCCTACGCTGGCAAATTAACAGTGACCAGAGACATTGGAAATAAACTGAACGATGTTATTACCCATACTACTAATTTACATCCATGTAAAGAAAAAGGGGTCTATTCACAATCCAAAGTAAAGGTCATCCGTGTAGAACTACCGTAGGATGCGCTCACCCATCCACGCTACTACAAGGGGTCCAGCAAAGTGTTCCAAGCAATCCTTTTCACTCGTACTTTCTCGTGGCACATTAGTATTCTTATCGCTCACTCGCAGGATGTTTCCTCTATTCACGATCCAACGCCATTGCCTGTTTGTCGGCAGGGATCCGTCTTGGTTGTCCGGGAGTCCAAAAACATCCAACACGTCCTACGTGTAGTACTGTAACCCCTTTCATGGCCCATCAAGAGTCCTTTATACGAAAATCGGATCATCGTAGGTTCTACAAGTTGAACTGTGAATGAGTGGAAACGGGGGTCGCAGGCATGGAGACGGCTGGGACGTAGCCTTGTGCTTAACCCTTGAATTAGTCAAGCCGCCAACTCCGTGTTCATACAACAATTTTTTTTTTTTTATGACACAGTCAGGTAAATAATTTAATTCACTTATGAAATCATCCCACTTTTTTTTTTTTTGTTGTTGAAAGATGGGCCAAAAATTAAATCAGTATGGCACTATTATATGAAAATAGACTTTGCTTATGAATGGATGTGGATTGTGTAGTCTATCGTTAGCTGCTATGAATAAAATGTTTTTGCTATAAGTGTTTCGTTTTATAAATTAATATTACATAGATTTTTGCTAGTTAAAAGTTGACTTTCCGAAATAACTAGAACCTGCTTTACATGTAGTTTAATATTTGAACTTATTTAAATGGAAAAACTTACGTACCGAAAAGCTAACTTACCAGGAATTTTTTAGCACAAAAAATCTACAAAACGTAATGTGAAAAACAAAATTTATGATACGACTTCGTTTTTATTTTTTGAAAAAAGACGAATAAGAGTGGTGCCGTAAAATATACACCGAATACGTAAGTCAACATCTACAATAATGTCACTTAAATTAACTTATCTCCCGTCAAAATTCAATGATTTTATGGAAAAGGTTATCGTCTATTTAAAAAAAAAAACTATTTTGCATAGTTATATTATTCATAATAATAATATTTTAGAGATAACCTCTGACAAAAGTTAATTGTATTCAAATGATCTCATGATGATTTACACTATTATAAATTCGTAAGTGAGCTACGTGTGTATTAGAGTTTGAAGGGGCATGCCCAAGGTATCCGTCTACAAATCGTTTTTAATTAGGCATTGGAATAACTAGTTTCACACTTTCTCAACTGATGGAAACTCATATATTGCGAAGTGTTCAACAAACAAGTAAGCAAACTGTAACAATATACTGAACAGTTATCACTATTATGCTAACAATCTACTATATAATTTCATAAGCTCACTCACTCACTCACCTCGACAGCTATTGGCTGTAGTACGATGACGTCACGTGCCAGCCTACGCTGGCAAATTAACAGTGACCAGAGACATTTTAAATTAAAGATTATGTGCACAATTTAATAGCTAAAGCAACTGCTATGAAAATAATTGCGAGACTATATTCAATATCTTTTATTTTCGTATCATTTCATTCTTAGAAATTAAAATGTAAAACTTAATGGTTGAGGAAACTACTTTTCAGTAATAGGTAGCTACTGATAGGGAAAAAAAAAACTTAAATTATTCATGGCCACTGCTTTAACAGCGAATGACAATTGTCATTACGGCGTAGGCTATATTTCAATTTAATAAAAATTTCCGCTAATGTTGCTCCTTGACCAAAGTTTATACATTACAATTTTTTTGCTTTTTACGTATTTCACTGACCACTTTAGTTAATTATTTTCGTTTTTATTCACTGTTCTTGGGTCATTAGGTTACATAAACTGGAAATTATACTTCATGTATGTTATCCTTACGAGTATTCTGACAATTCATTCCTTCAGAGTTGCTTAATTATTATATAACGCTGATAGTCTGTAATCTGTAATAAGTTCTCTGGCAACTAAGGATACAATGTCCAAATATGATATTATAAATGTTCGGTGAGCCTTAATCAAGAACAACGAGATGCTTTCGAAGAAATTGTTGTTGTGATGTATGATCGCACTCCCTTCAAAATAAATAAAAATTCTTCAAATTTTTGCGGAGTGAATTTTTACTCTCAAATACAAGTTTATATTTCAGGCAGTTCGAGTCAAGCAACCACGACCATTGAAATAATTATACGATAGCGCGATTATCTTCATCCGTGTTTAATAAATCTGTTAATACTTCTAAATTTCCCAAGCTCAAGAGATTTTATTCAAATTTAGCAGAGTGAACTCAGCGTGAAACACTGGTCATTTTCGCCTGTGGTAATTTGGGCAAACCATGGAAAACCCATATCTGGATGCCCAGACGGGTATTCGAACCACCTCCTCCTGAATGCGAGGTAAGACCGTTAACCGCTCGGGTTAAGTTTTTAAATGAAAAATGGGTCAGGCATCCTTTCAAAGTATTGCGAAATTGAACACAACATGCCCCGTATTTTCCTAACATTTTTTACCACTATTATTGTGCCTATGTGCGGCCACTAGTTCGAAATTTTTAAAAGGTAAAGGTCACGACAGTGTTCTTACGGCTCCTACCACTTCCCATAGAACTCAAGGAGGTAGAGCTCCACATTCCTATTACAACCATTGGCATATAAGGATGTAACGAAGTCAGCACCACCCTCCGGACATTCTTTACATTCCTGTGGATTTTACTCCATGGTACTCATTTGATAGAAGGTTTAGTAAACTTGTGAGCCGTTTCGGAAGTTTAGCTTCGAAGAAAAATCTTAGGATTCATCGGATATCGAACCCCGATCGTCCGGGCCACAGAGTCATGGAGATCCTTGGGATTTCGGGTGCAGCTGCTGCAGATGGAGATCAGCCGAGCTAACACTCATCAACCCTACACAGCTCCCTCAGATATATCCACTATCCCGCTCAGCCAACCACCAAGAGATCGTTTTAGGAGGAATTACCTTCCCTTTGCTGGAAGAACGGACATCCCCTGGAGGGAGAAGCGCCTTTCGTCACTGGGAATGTTGCCCCGTGCCACGTGGAGGCGGCGCCGCCGCGACCGAGGTTGAAGATATGCTCCGGTCGTTCCATGGCGTCCGTGTAGTCCACAGAAAGCATGCAGGCCACAAGTACCCAGGACCCCAGTGGTAGGGGCCGTGCACTACTGAAACCCCGCTTACGCAACGTTCGCCAGCTCAGGAGCTCTTCCGGTCTTGGTTATCCTCTTGGGTGCCAATAGTTCCTCTCGTCTTCTTGGCCACCGCTAATTGCGCTGGTTTCTTCTTTCGAAGACCGCTGTGGTGAAGGTGTTGAGCGCCGTGATGTTTTCGGAAGTGCTAACTATCTTATTCCCTCCCGTCCAGATGGATGTTCATTGCCTCTTGTAGTACCACTGGTGGGTCTTGGTAGAGTGAGCATTCTCGGATGTTATGTTCGGCTTCTTCTAGCTGCCCACAGTATCACGTCCCATCTTCTTATAGGCCCCTTCTGTGCAGTGTTCCTCTCAGGTCGTGACTGGTCACAAGACAGGTCACGAGGTAGGAGAGGTTCACTCCAGTCTGTACACCAGTAGATTTGCCCTAGTTGTCAATACGTACAACTCCATCATATGAGGGCTGTTGTCCCAGAGTCTCTCCCATTCTGTCTGCAATTGTTCATTCAGTCTTCTTTTTTCTGTTCGTAGTAAAATCGGGTGATCCGCGCTGCAGGTTAGTTTCTTCCACACGGTATCCCGCGATGTCTGTTTCAAGGCCGTGCCAGATGAAGTAATTTACAACTGTCTTGACGACCTCCAAATCCATCGGCCGGCATTCCGCCACCATTTTTAGCGCGTCGTTGGTCACTTTGCGACACAGCCGGGTCATCATTAGTATGTATGGTCGTTGCATGCCCAGTATTCTTTTCTTGTAATGCGTTAGTCCGACCTTATGCGCCCAGAGTAATGTGCAGTATGTCAAAATAAGTATGCAGATTTTCTTGTACATAGTGATGACTGTTCTGTTTTTCAGGCCCCAGTCTCGCCGGGTAACACTTATCATGTTAGAAGCAGCTACCCTGATTTTTTCCTGCTAATGTTCGAGATGTGATAAAAGGGCCACTTATTTTCCAGTTTGACTCCTAAGTATATAACATGGTCTACAGATCTAATTCTGTTGCCATCCAACATGATCCTTGCCGGTCTGCCTCTATCCAACTTTCCACTAAGGATCATGGCCTGGGTTTATGGTGCAGATATTGCCATTTTATTTCTGTTCTCCCAGGAGCTGATTTCGTTTAAGGCTTTTGCTGTGTCCTCTTTTCAATTTCTTGTCTGGAGCCGGCTTGAACCAAGACCACCACATTGTCTGCATTTGCCAATACCTTCCATATCCTGCTGCTCCTCAAGCATCTCATCCATCCCAAATACCCTTAGGGGAGGGCCACTCTTGGAGCTCTGTGGGACCCGTTTTGTGACGCCTATTTCCATAGAGACCACATTCTCTTCCACCAGGATTATCCTGTCTTTGAAGTAGCTTTTCACTAGTTGGCACAGATAGTTACTGCAATTTGCTAATCGGAGACTATGTAGAATGCTGGGCCACCATAGTCCATCAAATGCCTCGGCTATGTCTATAAAAATACCCACACAGCATCTATAGATTCCCTGCGCAAGCTCTGATAGTTTTCTGATGGCATCCTTGGTTCAGAGGTTCTTCTTGAATCCATTTTGGTTGTGCTGGGTCATCCCTGCGGTATTGTATTCACTCAGCATTCTGTTTATCATGATGTGTACCATCACCTTCCTCATTGTCGGTAATAGACGTAGGATTTGGGATGATCTCGGGGTTTCTCTGTAGATTTTAGTAGTAGGCAGAGTGATGCACGCTTCAATATTCTTGGGAAGGTGATTTTTCAAAGCATAGGTTTATAACTATACTAAGTATGGAAGGATGCTTCCTCCACAGTCGTTTTAACACCTCAACTTTAATGACGTCAGACCCTGGGGCCTTTCCCGATTTGATGGTTTTAATGGCTTTGTGAATCTCAATGTCCAACACCCCATGTGTTGTGGCCGGGTCCACAAAGGCCTCATTTGCCCGTATGATATCATTCTGTTGGGAAGTGTTCGATCGGGATCTTCTTGTGGCGTCAATTTTTCGAGAATTCTTCCGATTGAGTCTTCCCAGATGGATGAATGCTCACCTGCATCATTCTTGATCGAGTGGAATATCCTATCACTGCTGAGCTTGCCTCTGAGGACTTCATGGGTACTCATTGCCGTTGGTTCCGACAAAATTCTTCCACGAGGAGTCCTTTTTTATTTCAATTTGTCTTCTGTACTTGTTGCGCGCAGCTACATACTCTGCCTTGGCGATTCTTACCTCTTCCTCACTACCTCCAATACGCGCACTCTGGAATTTTCTCCTTACCCTCCTGATGCGTTTTCTCTAGTTGGATAGTTCATCATCTCACCAGGGGACTGAGTCTGGCAATCTCTTGATTTTGCACACTGAGCCGTCACTGATTTTCCGAACATCAACTTCAAACATTAGGTCCAGCTCCTCAGTTTGAAGAAGCTGATACTCTTTCATCACAGCTTCACTAAACGTTTGAGCCGCTAAATTGTCGAAAGTCCGCCACCTTGCTGTTTGAATGTTGTAGCGCTTTGTGAGAGCACAGTTTTTCACTTTTGTTGTTGTTGTGATCTTATACAGGATACATCTGCTATCACTTGATGCCTACTGGTTTTGCAATGACCATTCTTGTACTCTATCCTCTGCAGCTCGTGTGCATAATATCACATCTATGTTGAATCCCCATGCACCGAGGAGTACGTTGTATGTCTGGTATTGCATACTAGGCGATCATGCTGGCCAATTAAGTCTTCTAGTATCCTTCCTCGAAGATCATAAAGGCGATGTCCCGTTGACATCTGCGCCAACGACAAGTGATTCATTTTTAAGTCCCAAGACAGCCACCTCTAGGCCGCTTAGATGCGTTACGATGTCATCTGAGTACTGAAAGTACGACTTCTGAGATGAATTGTGTCGAAGGCACTTGTGACTGAGATGAACATCCTGTGCGAGTTACAGTACTAATGTAGGATCAAAACATCCAAGGAGTACCACAATTGCTGCACCTTCGCGTTCTCCTACCTTTTCACCCGTTAGTGTTTCCACTTTCTTCCTGGAGCCATTGACCGCTCCACGCACGAAGTATGGCTCCTGTAGTACTCGTAGAAGGATTTCCAGTTTTTATTCTCTTGCCTTGTGCAGTGTTTGCGTCCCAACCGCCATTTTCTTGTGGCAGTTCAGTTGCACTATATGTAGGTATTATTTGTTGTTCACATAGTACTCGTTCCACAATTCGTCGTCACTTGTGCTGTCATCTGTAGTACTAGTGGAGGACCAGCTATTGTTTGTCATATTCTGTCTGTTGTATTTGTCTATTCAGGAATATTGTATATGTCTCGCATTTTTTAGTATTAGGAAACTTTCATTTCTTGCTCCCGTTTGCACAGGGTACATAGATTGCAGGCTACGCTTTTTTCCCACAGTACATTTTCAAGTGGTTGGGTTCACCCCAGTGGTCACATACCTGTATCTTCTTCTTCCTACAGTATCTCGCGATATGGCCAGATCTTGGAAGTTATTGCACCTCGTAGCCACCAGATAATCTTTCACTTTGATGGCGCTGTTTCCCAGATAGACTCTGTCCGAGGGTAGTATCTCACGTCTCACACGTGGTGACAACCCCACCACATAATACACAGTTTCTTTGCCTCTAAGACAGGTCTTTTATTTCATGGCAAATTCCTCGAGAAATTCTTCTTTGCTGATTTTTCCTTCCATATTTTGTATGTACACGGTCTCTTTTATGTCATCAGCTTCAAGTCCTCAAGGTATATTGTTCATTATTAGTAGTAACCTTCTTTTTCTTGGTCATTCACAAGTGAGTACTGTGTTTAAGGACTCGCTGTTCAGGATTTTTTCCACATCATCATTGGACGCTGTCTCAATGATGAGGCTTTTGCCTGTTTGCACATCGATTTGATTTTAATTTTCACCTTTACTGGATTCACCAGCTTTTTGAATCATTGTTGTGTGTCGCTACTGTCTTCCTCCTTAGACGACACAAACACTGTATTGCTACTAGCACTGGTGGCTTTATCAAATTGCTTTTGCTTTGCCGTTTTGGGCGGGAATGCTGTGACCCCCGCATATGATCTTTGATCATTCCTTTTTGCTGTATCTGTGTTTTCCACACGTCTCACTTTATTCCTGTCCCCCTTCAGTTTATCAAGCTCCTTTTTTACTTGTATCAGTTCTATTTCGTTTTGCGTCATCAAGTTGGCAACTGCTTCCAACTTAGCATTTAGCAAATTTGTTCCCTTGGGATCTTAGCCTCTATTTTTCCGACTGTGTCAGCCAGAACATACATACCTGAGATGAAATCCGTCCCTTCTGGGTCGATTTCTGGTTCAGTGAATTCTTCACTGCTTTCGTTTCCATCAGCAACCGCATTGCCGGTATCCGGCGTAGTCTCTCCTGCTCCACTTATCGTCATTGCTATTGCCTCTCCTCCTGCTGCACCCTCTTCTGACTCCGATTCACTGTCGGAGATTATCCTCCTGACGACCCGACTGTTTCGAAGGTTCCGAATACCTCGTACCTCCATTAAATGTAGCCACGACCTCGAAACAAGAAAAGGGGGTTTGGGGTGCCGTTTCGTACGTCGAACCGCCCCTGTGGCATAGACGGATGCTATTTGCCGTCTCAACCCACCAGCCTCACACCAAGGACCAAGGATTCGCGAGATCGGCTACGGTTCTCCAGGGCGATTGCCCACCCATGCCCGCGCGGCCACCAAAGAGGTTCCTTCGGAAGAAAACACCATACGCGGTTTCAGGCCCAAACAATCGGTCCGACCGATCGCCACCCAGGCCGGGCCGACACCTGCCAACGGCGTCCTGCAGATTTATACTTGATATTGTGAAAAGACAATGCAGTTTCTGAATAAACCCAAATCTAAGAAATCTGTAAATTTTACATTTCGCAGTACTATACTGCTAAATAATTTAAATCGCAAAATGTAGGGTTTGAACATATTGATGGTGCGATTTGACTTTTCAAAATAAATCCCTGATTGCGTTTGGGTAACAATTTAACAATTTGAAAATTGTAGAATTTGCAATCTGAGGATGTTAACACAACTATCTGCGCTGTACATTTAACTAACTGTTTATAAATAACACTGTAAAAGTAATATACATACAGTAAAAATAGTAAATATGATAAAAATACGAAAATATAAACGTACTAATTTTTGTATCAGTAAATAAATATCCGACAAATGCGTATTCACAATTTATTTCTCCATCAGTAGGAAATACAAGACAAATAAACATTAAGCGTTTTATTGACTTTAGATAACCCCAGCCAGTTAAAATCAATTAAACTCAATAATGTTCTGCTGTAATACGCTTCTCGGTGTTACATTATAAATTAATGAATTTTTATTGATGATATTTTATAAATATAACCACAATTTTGATGTTCTATTTTTGATATTTTTAGAACCTCTTTTGAACTGGAACATAGCCAATTTTAAGGACCTATTTTGGAACCTAAAAATCCGAGGTCTACTGTGACTTATACTCGTACTTACCGAGAAACGGAGCAAGAAATTAAAATCATTTTGAGATGGGAAAATATGGGTCACAGTTTGTTCTGTATTTGAGATGAGCATACTTTCAAGAAACACTGACAAAAGATCACACTGTAATTCTTTGGATTCTATTTTATTTTTTACTTCAGTTATTTGGTTCTTCAGTTTTTTTGAAAGTTAGTTCATTAAAATAAACGGAATGGGTGAATCAAACGTAATAAGCGTAATTTATAATTATAATAATTTATTTACTGTAAACATTTTTGCACTTGAAGAAATTCTGACCTAAGATGACTCTATTACTCTTTGGATTGTGTTTACATTGTTTTTACTTTGGTTATACATTTCTTATGTTTTATGAAATGTAGTAAATTAAAATAAACTAAATGCATTAATCAATCCACTACATAATAGATCAACAATTCAATAAGCCTGACGGAATTTCGATATTTTACTTACGATAAGTAACTTTGTGCCTAATGTCGATATTAAAACCTAATAACGCGTTGTATATTATCAAACCACTATAGAATACACTAACACTTCCATAAGCGTAAGTAAATTCTGATATTTTAATTTGCGCCAAATATCGAGATTAAAACCTGATACCATTTTGCTTTTTTATTCCGTATCAGCAATTAAAAATGTGATTTGTGTTAGTTGTTACAGAAATAATATTCTTCGGTGTAGCCATAACTTTAATATTAACAAAAGTATATGCTTAGTGATATAATTCAATACTTCCTTGTGATTTAGTACAATACTAATATATAATAATCATCCTTATATATTAATATGGATAAATTTGCAGTGTTACAATGAGAGGCCGTCCATTAATTACGTGAGCAGTTTTTTTCGTATATTTGGACCTGTCTCCTCCCCTTTGGTGAGCATTGGTGAGGTCTCCCCCCCACCACCCCTCTTGGTGACCATTGGCGAGCAAGATTCTGTTGAGGACACTCCCCCCACCCCATCGACATCGTAATTCTGGAGACCTTTCATTTTATCTCTACTCTTCTTGAATATTGAAATGATGACGTGAGCTTTCCGTTGGACACCCTCCCCTTTTTATTTGTGCTCACGTAATTAACGGATGCCCCCTAAGGCCGTACCAAGAATTAATTGTCCATTTGATCTAAGCTTTGGTACACACATTCATTAGAACATACCTTTCGATAAAAGTGTATATTAAAGCACAAAGAAATGTACCTTATACCTAACACGGAAGTTATAGGTACTACAGTCGGCGAACGTTTCTAAACAGATCCTTGCCACAAACGATAGCAACTGCAAAACGAATGTAAAATTGCTGGCAAGTTTTCGTAACAGGTTTACCATAAGGATATATTTCTATGACACTATAATACATACATTTCGTGGCTTCAATATGCACAGTTTTTTAAGCGACATTTCCTGCGCGGGGATTAGTAGATGGGGTAAAACTTTGCCTGTGGTTTGTCGTTACTGTTGGCTAGTTATTTTTTGTCGTAGTTTGTCGGGGTGTCTTTTGTCTGAACGGTCAGATCCAATGGTCTTCTGTGTCGGCCTGGACGAATTTCGTACCGGCCAAGCACGCTGATCAATGGATTAGTGCTGGTTTCCGCCTTCGTGTAGAAGGCAGTGGCCAGCACTCGGTAGCGGTCTCTTAAGGGCATGATGCCGGTGGCTTCATGAAGAGCCGCTGTCGGGAAACGGTGGGGGAGGCGGAGGGCACGTTTAAGTGCACTGTTTTTGATTACCTGCAGTCGTCGCAAGTGGGTGTGAGCGGCATATCCCCACACTGGGCAGGCGTACTCGAGGAGTGGCCTGACCAGGGTGAGGTATATGCGCACTCCCAGGGACGGTGACAGTGCACTGTTCCTGTTTAGGAGGGGGTAAAGCTCATTTAGCCTGGCGCTGGCCCTTCTACGCACATCGTTGATGTGAGTGCGCCAGGTGAGCTTGGAGTCCAACATTACCCCGAGGTATCTCAGTGAGGTACTCCAGGGAATTTCGGATCCGTGCAGCCTCAGCAACTGGGCCGGTTGGCCGCCGTTGCGTGGGCCGTACCTCATCGTGAAAACGATGGCCTGGGTTTTGGTGGGATTGACGTCAATGCGCCACCTCCTAGCCCAGGCCTCCGTCTTCTGGAGGACTCCTTGCAGTCGGGCGGCGGCGACGGCCTTACTCCTGCTACGGGTGATGTAGGCCGTGTCGTCCGCATACGTGGCTGTCTGTACACGGTCTGCCGTTGGTACGTCAGCCGTGTACAGAGTGTACAGGATGGGGCCTAGGACGGACCCCTGGGGACTCCTGCTAGGATGTTTCTGTTGCCTGACTTGACTCCGTCCACCTTGACATGGAAGGTGCGGCCAAGCAGGTAGGACCTGATAAGCTTTACCAGTGGCCCCGAGAAGCCCTGCTGGTAAAGCTTCAGTAACAACCCAGAGTGCCAGACCGAGTCAAAGGCACGCGCTACGTCCAAGGACACCATAGCGCAGTACTCTTTGTGGACGAAGGCATGGGTTGCTGTTTCCACAATGCGGAGCACCTGTTGGGTGGTCGAGTGACCATTGCGGAAACCGAACTGGTAGTTGGGCTGGAGACTGCTATCTGAAATGAAGGATTGCATCCTCTTCAGGAGCAGCCTCTCAAAGACTTTGCTGATCGACGGTAGGAGACTGATGGGCCTGTAACTCTGGGGGAGACAGGGGTTCTTCCCTCTCTTGTGGATAGCTACTATTTCAGTATGTTTCCACCGTTGCGGGAAGACCCCTGTCCGCAAGATGCGGTTGAAGATGTCTGCCAGAAACCCGTGGGCTTCTGGTGGCAGATTCCTCAGGCATCCCGTCGTGGCCAGGAGCCTTGTTTGGCCGGAGCCTTGCAAGACAGCTGGCCACCTCCTCAGGGGAGACGGGATCTATCTCCTCGTCTCCGTCGTCAGCTTACAGGAAAACGCGCAGACGGTCTTCGGTGTCTCTCAGGACCTGATCGTCTGCATGCGTTTCGGAGGGATGGAAGTTGCGCTCGAATCTATCGGCCAAGGCATTTGCTTTGCCTTCTGGTCGATAGATGGGACCGTTTGCTCCTTCCAGGGGGGATTCTCCGCTTCCGCCTTGTGAAGCTGCGTGTCTGGGCCCACAAGGTCCCGTCGTCTGGGGTAAGCCCCGAGACTCGGGCGTCCCATAGTCGGTTCCTGTGGTGGGTCAGATCCGCTTTCAGTTGCTTCTGCAGGCGGTTTAGGAGTCTTCTGGTGTCGGGGCTGTGGGTCAGCTTCCACTCCCTTGCAACCCTGTTCTTGTGCCTGATGGCAGCAAGAAGGTGGGGCGGCAGGTGAAGTGTTGGGAGTCTCCTTGAGTGAAGCGGGGTGGAGACTGATATAGCCTCCTCCACCATTTCCTCAAAGGCCCTGATCGCCGCGTTCACGTCCTCTACTCGCTGGTCAGCCAGTGAAGAGGACAGTGACTGCTTGAAGCTTCTCCAGTTGGTTTTACGGAGGTCATGGGATTCTGGGCGAGAGTCATGCCATTCACCTGCGTCCACTTCCAATGTCACGGGACAGTGGTCGGAGGACAGCTGGCTTACGGCTCGACCAGTGACAGTCCCCTAATGACTACTATGTCTAGGACGTCCGGGTGTGCTCTACCTCTACCTGCAGGGTAGTGTGTCGGCTCATCCGGACCCCAGACATACATGCCCAGCGTATTGGTGAGCCTCCGTAGCTTGATGCCTGCCACATTTCGGACCCTGATGTTCCAGTCGGGGTGCTTCGCGTTGAAGTCGCCTCCGAATAGAACCTTGCCCCTGATTGAGGCAAGTGCAGCGAGGTCCGCTTCCAGGGTGTTCCTATTGTCCGCAGCCGCAAGCCTGCATGGGGGTCGGTAGACTGCCACCACTGTGAGTCTCACCCCAGCGGTGGAGACCTCCACCCCAACAGCCTCGATAGTCTGCAGACCAGGTACCCTGACTTGGCAGTGGGGGATTCCACTCCTGATATATATCGCTACGCCTCCCCCTGCGGTTTGGCGGTCGCGACGATAGCAGGAGTAGTTTGCCACTGATGCTCGGAGTCCTGGCTTGAGGTGCGTCTCGCTAACTAGACACACATCAATCTCCTGCTCTTGCAGGAAGTGCCTGAACTCCAACATCTGTCCAACAATGCTGTTTGCATTCTACGCGCAGAATTTCAGGCTTCTAATTTTAGGCCGTCTATCCATGGCCAAACCCCACATTGCCATGTCACCAGTCTCTGCCTTTCTATTGTTGGCAGTGTTTAGTGGAGTTTTGTCCTGGGACATTTTCTCCTATTAACAAAGATTTTTCATTTCGCTTCACGTATGGTGGTTCTTCAAGATGGTGAGTTTAGTAGAGTAGGTTTAGAGGTCGTTTATGTCGGGTAATAGTAGGGTCATATTGTCTGATGTTACGTACCACTGGGTTGTTTGTCTTTATGGAGTTTGTATAGAAGTTTCTTGCGATTTGTCGAAATCTCTCTTTGAGTTTAGGCAGTAATGTCGCCTCATGTAGAGGGTCGGTTGGAAACCTGCTCGGAAGGTGCAGAGCTCAACGAGCAATAGTGTTGTGACACGGTGCGGCCCGAACAGGGAACCCAGTCTGTTTTGTATAGATGTTGAGTACACTGCAATGGTTAACGAGAAATTCGTCGTCGCCAGGTATTGTTAACATATATTTGTTGCATTCCTCGAACAAGAAAAGGAGAAAGCGGCGGTGGCGAAGAAAATTGTTTCAAGAGAGGTGCAACGCTTCACTATTAAAAACAATAGGACGTGAAACAAATGACAACTTCAACCCTTGAGGCTTTCCATTTCTTTGCTACGTTCATCTTTGGAAATTTGCATAAGGTCAAAAATTTAATTCCATGCATCTTCGTTTTTTAAATTATTATAGTAAAATTCATCCTTGAGGTTCCAAAGCACGGGATAGTTTTGGTAACACCCGATAAGGGTAAAAGAATTATCCTGAGACATTTCCATATTTATAAAGGCAAAATAATCATAACAATTTACACAAATTAAGAACGAGACACGTGTGTCGACAGCAGATGATTGGCTGAAAGGAAAGGGGCGAATCGGCTCATATTGTTCGGTTCGACCACACACACGAAGCGCGTACTCTCTGAGCACGAACCGAGCACGTGCTCACTGTGAAGTACCGACAACTCTCGGATCGGGCTGATGCACGCCCTGTACACGTCTGGGCACATTCGGGGCGAATGCTCAAGTAAATACGCGGCCTTACACACAAGAGTGTATTGTGGTTGTCTTCCTTCAGAGACGTAGGAAAGTTAAATAATGGAAACAACTCACAACAGTATAGTACGATCATAAATTTGCTTTCTGGCCAGATGAAGTGACCTAATCAAAAAAGAAATGGATGACAAAGCGTTGATATAAGTCACAAATTTGTCGGTCGGGCATTATCAGCAAGAATGGAGTGTCCTCAGAGCCTGTAGCCTTGGACGGCAGATGCCATCAACAAATGCAACCAATGGAAGGGGAAAAAAAATTTCATAAATATTAATGTTTGACTCGGGAAGTGCAGACAAATGAGAAATAGGAATTATGGCTCTTAGGAGGGGACATACTGACCGGAGAGTGTCGTGGAAAGCCGGGTATCGTCTGGCCCCATATGAACCGTACGTGCGTGTTTTATAACAAATTTCATAGAAGAAAACTAAAGATTTATTATGATTATTGAGTGGAAAGGGAGGGGGGGGGGTGGGGGGGAGAAGAAAAAATTGACTATTGAAGACCTGAAATGTAAATACTTGGAATAACATTTGACTAGACGACCCCTGCAAAAATTTCGCTAGTTAAATAAAATGAATAGTGATGTTGAATGCTTGCAATATAATGAAAAGTAGAACCGCAGTTTGTAGCAAATACTTATTTGTTTAATGTAATAGGTACCCATCAAAACATATTACGAAACAGTTAGGAAAATTTAAAACATACTATATGTACGACAAACTGTCACTGACCCTAACAGAATACAACCAACCTGAACAAAATGCACACAGCAACATCTCTGTGATATGTGCTGCTGTGCGAATAAAATGTTTACACTGGAGTTGTATAGCAAATCAAAAATGTTTCCGTAACAAAAAAAATATATTGTATAAAAAATAGTTTATTGACATATAACCGATTCTGCTGCTGCAATCTGAGGGCTTGGCTCTGAACTGTTTGACACACGTGACCACTTTAAGCATCAAATTCCAAAACTTTTTTCTTAATTTATGATTTTACCTAATTGGAGACCTTAATCTCTAAAATGATATGTCATTTACCAATTTCGGTTAGGTATCGAAGGAGATAATGGCTCGTAATAATAATAATAATAATAGTAAAAACTCGTTGTAGAAATAATATTGATACTTCTGCACTTTAAGGGTCAAATTCCAAAAAATTCCTTTTGTAAAATATGGTGTTGTGAGTGACCATATAGCCTCCCGGCTGGTCTACAGGTATGCACACATGACACAAGGCCTGACCTTGAAGGGGCGGTACCGTTAAGTAAGCTGTGGGTTAGAATGACAGAGGTGGGGGAGAGGGTGAGAGGCGCTGGACTCAGGGAGATGTTTGCAGGCTTTGACCAAGTGTAGATGTGTATTCAGCTGTGCTCTTATTACTGAAATAAAATAATGTTAACCGTCATTACTCTGTGGTCATTTCGCTGCTTTGAACCTGAACTGGTGGATGCTTAGTTGAGACTGTAAGCTGACATCAGAGTTGTACAAGCAGAGGCTTGTTTGCGGTGAGGAACCACAGGAAAGATTTTAGTTCCTTCTAAATCATCGGCGAGACCTTGGAGAGGATGCAATAATCTTAGCATTAACGTTGCATCTGGCGACCCTGGCCAAAAATTTCATCCTTGAAGACGGCTTATCAACAATCTGGAAGACAGTTTATATTGAGGTGAGCCTTAGCACGTGGCTGAACGAATTAACTTTGGTGATGGTTATCTGTATAATTTTTCCCTCTCGGCGGAGAGAATGGCTTGGTTTGCTGAAAGTGCACTTGACTGCGTAGCTTGTAGATTTTACATCATGCCTGGCATTAATCATGTAGATTCTTCTTTTGTTTTATTTCATAAGGGCTGTAACTGTGTCTTTTCACAGTTTCAAGTATGGAATTTTTTTTATGTATACGGGATTTCTTATTCGTTTGTTGTTTACGTATTTCAAGGGAGAGGGGGCATAATTGGTGGAAATGGTTGATAGGAGTGTGAAAGAAATAAGGGAAGAGCGAAAGAGCAAGGAGGGACGCCAGTATGAAGATAGGGAAAAATTTAGGGAATTAATGAATAAAAATCACAAAGGCAGTAAAGGGAGGTTAATGTCTTGCATGCGGGAGTCTGAAACACGGTTAGATAACATGTTACACGAGACCAAAAAATCTTTAATGAGTTTTAAAAATGATAGTTTGACTGTGAACACAGATGAGCAACAAAATCAAAAACAAGATAGGTGGTTAGACACTGAAAAAATAATGGCAGTTAATATGGTTGGGAAAAAATTAAATGTGGATTACAGAGGGGAAGAGAGTGGGAAAGGGGACGTACTGCTAGATGTAAGAAGAAGGAAAGTGGCAGAGGAGGATTTATTAGTTAGAACAGTTGTGGAATTTGCAAGCGTTGAAATGCAGACACTGTGGATTGAAGAGAGAAGGATAGGGATAGATGTGATAAGAAATATACAAAGTGACGTAATTGACAGATCTGGTAGTGCTAATCAGCTGTTGTGTAAGAGAATGACTTCCAGTATACTGACAGATCGGGAGGCAGTGACTGGGAGATGGATGGGTAGCAGTAGCGACATGCCGAACAGTTCTGATACGCGATTTGGAGGATTCAAACTAAAACCACTTTTAAGAGAAAAACAAGGAATAATTCTTGTGTGCCAGAGTATAGAGACAGGTGGTAAGATATTTCTGGGGAGACAAAAATTTGGTTTTGATGGATTGCGCAAGTGTAGTGGTAAGCTGAAAACGAAATTTTGGGTGGAAGATTGTGTGCATCATATAACAATAGATATTGTCCATCACGATAATTGCATGCAAAGTTTTGCTTCCTGGAAAGCATCGGGTGTTAGGAGTGAAAAGCAGTCAAGTGAGCTGTTCAGTGGTGACAGGCTCATTCTGTCCGATGAACTGGGAAATGCAGAAGCCAATACCACAGTTGTTATTCGTTACTCTTCGTGCAATGGCCACTTCCTGTGATAGGAAAGTGAAAATGTGCAAGTGAATAGTGGCTTAAAAGCTTGCGAAGCTGCAAGCATAGTTCATTTTCACAGGTCATGTATAACAAGTGATTAAAAAAATGTTGCTGCACTTAAACAACTAGCTGAACTTCATATGGAAGTAAATTAACAATTGTTCTTGTGGACATTGTTTGGAGAAGCCACTGACACATATATGATTTTATGTTTTTTTGTATATTTTGTGTGTGTGTATTATTATCGTTATTGTTTTGTAACCTTGTGTTAAATTTTAAATCTTGTGATTATCTTTGGAGCTGCACTATTCTTTCCTTTGGCAGCAGCTGTTATTTGTGTAACAATTTGGGCAATGGATACCGTACTGAACCAGTTTTTTTGGAAATTCAGCTTTTCGAGCGCATTATAAATTATTGGTAAATGTTTAATTTTGGTCATTGTTCACTATCATGCAGACTGTAGCCACATATTGTCGATATAAAGTTAAAACGTGCAAGTAGTAAGTGATTAAAAGGCTTGCAGAAAGTCAAGCCCTGGTTTTCAGTGTTTGCTAAAACGATTGATGACTCTACTAAAGCTAATGAACTACAGTACTGATGGTCAATATTTACAGCAGTCAGTAAAACGTATTTGAATTTTATGTCCTCTTGTCTGTATTCACAGTGTATGTGATTCATTATCATTGTTTAAGATTGTATTAGATTTAAGTTTGTATTAATATTTAATTTATATGATTTGACCTTAAGAAAGAAAGTGAGATATTGTTTTTCGCAAATATTGTTATCAGTACCCACTGAAAAATATTTGATTTCTATTATTTTAGTTTCTATTTCAAGTATAGCCTTTATATAGTATTTTTTTGTTCCTTTTTTATGTATATGCTATATGTATGTGCTTTTTGATGTATACCTGTATGTCTTATATTAAAGGTATTATCTGATATTGCAGTTAGTAGGTGCAGAATGGTGAGGTGTAGTTGGTAGTATTTTAAGAAGAAAAAGAAGTAGTTTCCTGTCTTTTTCTTCTGAAAAAAAGGGGGTGTAGTGTGAGTGACCATATAGCCTTCCGGCTGGTCTACAGGTATGCACACAAGTCCTGACCGTGAAGGGGCGGTACCGTTAGGTAAGCTGTGGGTTGGGATGACAGGGGTGGGGGAGAGGGTGAGAGGCGTTGGTCACGAGGAGAGATGTTTGCAGGCTTTGACCAAGTGTAGATGTGTATTCAGTTGTGCTCTTATTACTGAAATAAAATAATGTTAACCGTCATTACTCTGTGATCATTTCGCTGCCTTGAACCTGAACTGGTGGATGCAAGAAGTAACAGGCTTAGTTGAGACTGTAAGCTGACATCGGAGTTGTACAAGCAGAGGCTGGTTTGTAGTGAGGAACCACAGGAAGGAATTTAGTTCCTTCTAAATCATCGGCGAGACCTTGGAGAGGATGCAATAATCTTAGCGTTACCGTTGCAGTGTGACCAAAGCGGACACCTTGGCCTTTAATATGATACCGCATTTGCCGATTTCGGTTAGGCATCAAGCGAGGTAAAAAAAAAAAAAAAAAAAGTTTTAGAAATTATTTTATTTTTGCCTCTTAAGGGTTGAATTTAAAGAAAGTTCTTTCTTAAAATATGACCTCTCCAAAGCGGATACTATAATATTTTAAACGATACCCCGTTTATCGATTTCGGCTAGATATCAATGGAGATAAATGGCTCGTGACGGGAAAATGCGTTGTAGAAATATTAATACTTTTGCCCTTTAACGGTCGAATTTTGAAAAATTCCTTTCATAAAATATGGTATAACCGACCGAAGACCTCAGTCTTTAAAAGGATACCTCGTTTATCAATTTTGTTTAATTATCAAGGGAGGTAAATGACTCAAGACACAAATCGTATTTTAAAAATACTGATATTTTTGCCCTTTAAGAGTTAAATTCAGAAAATTCCATTCTTAAAATATGATGTGACCATAACAGAGAGATTAATCTTTAGAATGATACCTCATTTATCTATCGTGGTTATATACGAGGGTTGAAACTTAAATAGTGGCAACACTGCTGTGGAGACATTATGCAATGGAATCTACTATTGTCGCTGATAGCACACGTTGTTGACATATCTACCTTACCTCCGAGCAAATGAACTCGCCCGTCCCACTTCTCCGGCGTGCGCATATTCGAGGGAAACGCAATCACTTGTGAGCGTGCGGTGTAACGTAACGGTGTCACTATGTTTTCGAAACAGGAACAAAACTGAAACGCCAATTCAACGAATGGTGTCATTATGGGTCGCCGCGAAAGTCGAAAGTGCGTCAGAGTCCCAGTATGGTGAAAGTTATGGTTATTCTCGTGTACGACTGTGGTGGTGTTATCCTAACGCATTACGTTCCTCCAAGGCAGACCGTCAATGCACAGTATTACTGTTCGTTTTTGGAGCATCACCTGCGACCAGCTTTGCGAAAGAAGCGGCAACACTTACTGCGCAACCCACCCATCATTTTGCACGAGAATGCGCGGGCGCATACAGCGCAAACTGTGGCTGCTCTGTTCGGTCGATGGGACTGGGAAGTACTGTACCATCCACCATACTTCCCGGACTTAAGTCCTTGTGACTTTGATTTGATTCCGAAGGATTCATGGCATTCGCTTCAGAACTGTTCCGGAGATTAGGCAGGCAGTAGACCGCTCCATTCGCACCATCAACAGAACATGCTCTGCTAACGGTATACTACGCCTTCCACATCGCTGGCAACGGGTTCTACACAACGCTGGTGACTACTTTGAAGGACAGTAACAGGTGCAAAGATGTAACGCTTTTGTATCGGTTATGAATAAATAGTTGCCACTATTTAAGTTCCAACCCACGTATTAACGGAGATAAATGGCTCGTGATACAAAAATGAGTTGAAGAACCATTGATACTTTCTCCCTTTAAGGTTTCAATTCCAAAAAAAAAAATTCTTTCTTAGTATATGATTTGACCAAAGCTGAGACACTAATCTTCAAAATCCTACTTCATTTATCGATTTCGGTTATATATCCAAGAAGACAGAAAAAACGCATTTTATAAAGATTGATATTTTCGCCCATTAAGGGTCGAATTACGGAAAATTAATTTCTTAAAATATAATGTTACCACGGCACCTTACTCTTTAACATGATACCTCATTTATCTATATCGGCTAGGTATTAAGGGAGATAAATGGTCGTGACACAAAAATGCGTTGAAGAACCAATGATACTTTTTCCCTTTAGGGGTTGAATTCTAAAAAAATTCTTCCTTGATATATGAAGTCACCAAAGCCGAGACATTACTCTTCATAATCCAACTTCATTTATCGATTTCGGTTAGATATCCAGGGAAATAAATAGCTCGAGACACAAAAAAAAAAAAAAAAAAAAAAAAAAAAAAAAAAAAAAAAATTAAAAAAATTGACATTTTTGCCCTTTAAATGTTGAATCACGAAAAATTAATTTCTTATAATTTAATGTTACCACGGCGGAGACCTTACTCTTTAATATGATACCTCATTTGTCCATATCGGTTAGATATGAATGGAGATAAATCGCTCGTGACACAAAAACGCGTTGCAGAAATATTAATACTTTTGCCCTTTATGGGTCGAATTCTGAAAAATCCTTTCTTAAAAAATGATGTGACCAAGGTGGAGACCATAATC
The DNA here is from genome assembly GCA_031002005.1 of Vandiemenella viatica. Lineage (NCBI taxonomy): Eukaryota > Metazoa > Arthropoda > Insecta > Orthoptera > Morabidae > Vandiemenella > Vandiemenella viatica. The sequence continues at coordinate 111,171,664 of JARYHS010008075.1, read as the reverse complement.
TTTAATATGACACCTCATTCATTGATTTCGGTTAGGTATGAAGGGAGATAATGGCTTGTGACAAACAAACAAAAAACACCTTATAGAAATAATATATATGATTACAAACTGAAATTGGTAGGACACATTGGACATGTAGTAGGAAAAATTTTCGACATCCTTCACTTGTTAGATAGTGTGATGAGGGGATATACCAGAGTAGTAAGGGAATTCGGTTACAAAATTTTAGTTAGACAATTGCTTGAATATGGTAGTTAGTATGGGAGGCACATTTTGGAGTTAGATGGGATGCAAAGACGGTCTGCTAGAGTTGGTGAATGGAGAGAAAAAGATGACCATCATCCCAAACTGGGAGCGGTCTGGTGGCTCAGTGGTTAAGGCATTAAGGCGTCTGACTGGAGATCGAAAGGTCGAATCCCTGTGTCGGTGGGGATTTTCATTGGCCCTTAACCCTACCTTCACCTCTGGCATAGCCTGTTGTGCAATGCGAAGTACACCAGAACGCTTCCGTGGTTCGGATTCCATGTTAAACTGTAGGTCCCCTGTACCCGGCAGGATTGCCGCGTTAGGTTAAGGCGGCTACTACCGGGGCGGAATGCGCAGACAGTAATAACCCTGTCACCAGGTCATTCTGACCACAAAGAATTATAATTATTATACCCCAAACCGGCACTCAATTTCAGTTATAAGGGTGTGGGTAAAGGGGACAGGGATTAGATGAAATTATTAATAATTTACCAAATACGCTAAAAGAATTCAAAGTTGAAATTAGTAGAAGGCAAAAGTAGGGTGGGAAAAAGAAAAGGGGGGGGGGAATGGGCGTGTAGTGAAATTGTCACAGCAGCAAGTGCTCCAGCACAATTAAATTGAAATTAAGTTATGTGAAAGTTCATTTCAGTTAATTATTATTAATCGAATCTGCTTCTTAGAATAATAACTCCCAGAGATTAGGGATAGTTCAAACTTATGGAAATTCTATAACCTACAAATACATCTCAAGTTTCTCGGTGAGATGAATGGACAGACTTACGTGACGCGTACACTCCGACCTATAACAACGAGTGCAAACACTTTCCCTCTGAGCTTTTACGGCCACATCAGTAGGCAATTCAGCATTAATAATGCAGAGGAAAACAGTTAGTCAAGGAAAAGGATACTAAAAATGCAGCATCTCTGTGCTTGATGACCCATAGCTTGACAAAGATATGAATATACTGATATACTGATTTGGAGAGTAGAGCATGTGAAACAGAAACTAAGACGCACCCAAATTTCTTATGGAATCAAAATATCTACTATAGACGCTTCTGGGAATTATAGTTATAATCCACCGTATGATGATCATATATATATATACACGAAGATCCTATCTTTACAAAATATGCAAATCAATAAACTTCTAATAGCTACCAAAGAAACGGCAGCCTGATACACCTAACACAGATAACAAAAATAAGGGGTAAAAAAAACCTTAATAACCCTCGTAATTATAAGAGCGAAGAAATTACAGGATGGTATAAAAATATTTTTCAGTCAACTACCACCAATATAGAGGCAATCTTCAAATTACTAACCAACTCATATAACAAAAAAAGTGCGCAGCATTCGACAACTTACGGATTTTGGTGCGAAATAAATTTAAACGGCAATATACAAGGCAGCGAGATGGAAATCTCCACGGCCCGATGGACTACCCATTGAATTTTCCTGCGGTATTGACTTTTTTTTATGGAAACCAAATCAAACATTTTAATAATATACGAGTAATGACTGTGCTAATGTAGATTTTAAAATACTGACAAGAAGATTCGATCCCCTTGTGGGGAAAATACCAGGACCTCACGAAACGAGTGCCATACCAGGATGCAGCATCGTAAATACCATATACGAACACCGCGATATAATAAGCACGAACACGGAGAAACAGGCTCCACCAACCCATCTATTTCGTGAGTCTGCTAAAGTTTTGATTAAATTAAACTTAACTGCCTTCTAAGTCATGGATCATAAAGACCTAGGTTTGCCCTTCGTGGAAGTAATAAATAAAGTAATATCGAATACACACTCAAAACATCTTACAAACGGACATTTATTTATCAGCACTTAGAAAGATCGATAAGACAAGCATGCCCAGTATCCAAGATGTTGTACGCACCACCAGCGGTGCCACTCCTCGAGAAATGTCAGCAAAATTTAACAAGTATCAATATAAACGGTTACATACTCATATGCAGGGCTTATGTGGATGATATCGGCAAGAAAATTCATTACAACATTTATGAATGCAACAGGTGTCAAACAAAAACAAACAAAAAAACTACAACAAAAAATACAAAAAAAGCAGTATTACTACTGCCAAAAAGTATGGGAATAACACTGACGGATACCTGGTATGAGCAAGCACAGGAACAAAAGACATCAGGAATTTTTTTCAAAAAAAACTTTCAAAACAATAATCAAAAAATCAGTGCAGTTACAGACATACAGTGCGATAGAGACTTAGTTTCAATACATAAGTCCAAATTAGCATAAGCGTCTATATTGAGCAACATGGTTTACATGGCTCAAGAGCTACCGATCCCCGTCCCAGTTGCAGATCGAACACAGAAAACTTGAGCAACATCTGGAAAAATACAACCAATAAAACTCTAAAATACAACTGCTGTGATATGTTGTAAATGTTAACATCCCAACCAACAGAAAACTATATGAAATACATCTATCCCCGAACTACAGGTCAACAATATGTGGAATTTAAGACACATTAATGCACAGAACAACCTGTGACAAAAACCAGAGAATATGAACATGGGCAAGGCGAAAAATAGCTTTCATCGACTGAACTTCCCCTTTAACTACAAATATCCATGAAATATTAAAATCAGATTGAGATAGCCCGAAACGAAGCACAATAAGATGCAATGGATTTTAGGCAAAATATTAGCTCACATCCTCCAAACCGGGAATACCACCTATAATGAATATATTGCTCATATGAATATTTTATTACCAAATAATTATTTTTAAAAAAACTTCTCAAGGATGCTCGTTATAATAATGGAGGAAAGTTTTTAATTAACACAATTTCATCAGTTAAGACTTCTCAATACTACCCATCAAAAACACAAGATAGATTCATTGATCCAATGGATTAAGAGAAACCGCACTAGGCCAAAAGAACTGAAAGTCAAACAACGCTATCGGAGCTGCCTAATTACAACAGGAAGGACAACAATAAACACAAGGACATATACCACCAGAACGCGGAAATATTTAAATTACCGCAATATGTCCAAATGAATTTCAACAAACAACCGGGAACACAAAGGACATTAAGAAGTCCACAAGATAGAAAAGACAACTTTAAATTGACATTTAAAAAAGGTAATCCGGTCTCTAGTCAAAAGGATTGATCGCATTATCGCTAGATTACGCAACATATAAGAGAAATAAAAAAAAAACTTTTATCTTTTCATTTTTTTTTCTGTGACGTATTGTACTAATGTAAAATACCACAAGTTTGTATGTATCATTTGAATGTTTTACGCCTCCAAAATTTTTTTCTCCAATAGTTCAGCAAGATCTGTTTTGTTGTAAATCTACTTAAGTTAATAAATAAACTCTGCTACAAATGACCCGACTCTTCTTTCATCCTACTACAAGCCACAAACTTAATTATTCACCATATTTTATTCACGAAATTTTCCACGGATCATTAGTTTTCATAATTATCCTTCTGCTTCCACGTTGCAACTCTGGCTCTTTGTTTACACTCACTTTCCTGGGGACCCTCTGGACAGGATACCTAACTAAATACAAATCAAACGTAAGCTCTAAAATCTACACCTATGATTGTTATCAAAAGGCCAGATTGCTAGAGGCCCTTACTCAATCTGCAGGATTGTTTTTAAAAAACATATACATAGATAACTAGTGGTTCAATTAATGCAAAATACTATGGTTTTGCGCATTTAAGACACTGTAACGCAAAATATTAATATTACATACGTGCATTATTGTAATATTTTATAGACATATTCTAATTTCCATTAATTGATACGAGATTTTGATGAAAATACAATATTTTAATCATAGTTAATTTTATTTCTAGCCATATAGATCATATGTTTACGAAATTTGTACGAGTATGTATGCACGAATTATCTTAGGCTTTACGTCCCTCGTTAAGTTCTAGCTTCACATACCGACAGCTGCCACGCTCATTTCATGTTTAATACTTTCTTTTACTAGTACCAAATAATAATGTAATTCGGTAGCTTTTAATTTACCCATCAGATAAATGTGTTAATATATATATATATATATAAAAATAGACGTGTGTTTTCCAATATTTCACTTTTCAGCCACCACTACCTAGCACAGATCACTGATCTTTGTGTGTGGAAGTAGCATGGAGTTTCCTGTCGTACACAACGTTGGCCGAATGCCGATAGTTGTGGGGATGTGATGATTAAAGTTGGTCAATGTAGGGTATTTTCATATTTCGACCAAAAATTTGTGTCTCCTTATACTTCTCCTTCCTGCCACAACCACATAGCATAGACCATTGGTGTTTGTGTGTGGTAGTAGAATCGTGTCTCCTGTCGTGCACTATGCTTGTTAAATGTCAGTAGCTATGGGAGTGTGAGAGATATGGGGGTTGAAAGTGGTCGACCTGCGTCAATTCCATATTTCTGCCAAAGACGCCTGTGTCTTGGTGTATCACTTTTAAGCGAAAACTACAATATATATCGTAGATCACTGGCGTTTGTGTGTGGTAGTAACACTGAGTCACCTTTCGATCACAACGTTGGCCGAATTTCAGTAACTGTGGGAGATATGGTGGTTGAAAGTGGCCGATCAAGGATATTTTCGTATTTCGACGAAAGACATGTCTTCGCATATGGCACTTTTCTGCCACAACTACATAGCATAGACCATTGGTGTTTGTGTGTGGTAGTAGAATCGTGCACTATGGTTGTTAGATGTCGGTACCTATGGTGGTTGAAAGTGGTCAACCTGCGTCAATTCTAAATTTCTGCCAAAGACGCATGTGTCTTGGTGTATCACTTTTAAGCGAAAACTATATATCGCAGATCACTGGCGATTGTGTGTGGTAGTATCACAAAGTCACCTTTTGATCACAACGTCGGCCGAATTTCAGTAACTGTGGGAGTGTGGGAGATATGGTGGTTGAAAGTGGCCGATCAAGGATATTTTCGTATTTCGACGAAAGACATGTGTCTCCGCATATGTCAATTTTCTGCCACAAGTACATAGCATAGACCATTGGTGTTTGTGTGTGGTAGTAGAATCGTGTCTCCTGTCGTGCACTATGCTTGTTAGATGTCGGTAGCTATGGGAGTGTGGGAGATATTGTGGTTGAAAGTGGCCAATCAAGGATATTTTCGTATTTCGTTCAAATAAATGTGTGTCCGCAAATTTTACTGTGCTGCCTGATCTACATAGCGCAGATGACTGGCATTTGCGTGTGGTAATAGCATCGAGCCTCCCATCGTGCACTATGGTTGTTAGATGTCGGTAGCTGTCAATCCAAAAACAAAGTGGTGGGTACCAGCTAGTTACTTATAAAGTTCAATTAGTTGATAATTTTATGATAAAAATTCCTCTCGGGTGTTGTGCCGGATAATTCTCACATTCAATTTTTATATTTAATACTTTCTTCTTTTCATCATATTAAAACGATTTTTGGCATTATAGATAAAAACGTTCACGCTTTGAACATTTTTAAACGGTTTACGCTTCCACTGTTGTTTACTTAAGGGGACCACACCCTGCCTATCTAACCCATGTTAATTAGGCAAGTATTTGACCCATTTCTGAAAAAAACTATTTGATGCAGGACCTTAATATTTTTACTGTATGTTTCATGATGCTAATAGTTTCAATTGTACTAAAATCTACTTTATCCATGTGATAGTTTTTAAGAAATACTTTTTTAAATTTATTAGCAAAAATATTCAGTTTTTTTCTGCAGAAAATATTTTTTTGTGAACTTCCTAATGGGGGAATATTAATGAATGTAGTACCAGAGGTGGCTTTTTATGTTATGCAGAGTCTCTGAAAATTTCATTCATTTATCTATAATAGTTTCTGATATAATGTGGCATATGTACTGAAAATTTTATTTTGCGGGAAATTGGCTTTAAAGAAAACAACTGCTCGCAAACGCACTCAAACAAAACTAACAGCTTGTTTCAAGGTGTGTTGTTTAAAAATAGCAGAAACAAGAGAATGCTGACCGTTGTCCTCCAAAGATAGCCAGCACACTCAGGAGTCAGAAAAAAAAAATCCCTACTGTGCAATATAGGGATTATAACGGTCTAAAATATATGCAGAAAAGTGGGCGTGGCACCGAAATGCACGTGGTAGGAAAATGCTATTTAAATGCCAGAAAAAAAAAAATTCTGCCAAATCCTTTACGGGGTACTTAAAGAATACCTTTACCTATCGAAATATGATGAAAAACGAAAATCGATTTTTATCGACCTGAACCACGGTGTGGTCCCCTTAAGAAGGCGGCTGGCGGGCTGACCTACCACAGTGAACCTCCGTTGCCTTTTTGTTGTGGCTTATCAGTACTCACAAGCAGTAGTGCTCAGACGTAAGTCGAGCTGAGTAGCCAGCTGCACGGTCTTCGACATTTCATGGTTGTGTAGGATTTTACGTTTTTGTGTCGTTTCATCACACAGTTTTAAGACTTATGTTATATTGGAAAAGAGGGACACGAGTGGAAAAAAAGTGTTACAGTCCATCATCAGGTTATCAAAAACGAAAGCGTAAGGCTGAAAAAAAAAGAGAGAGAAAAAAAAAAAAAAAAAAAAAAAAAAAAAAAAGAGGGACAGATATTACCTTTTGTGGCCAGCAGTGTCAGGGGAGTCAGGAGGACGCGGAGTTGACGTTAAGGATTCCTTAATTGATACTAAGCAGAATCAGGATTATCAGAGACAAGGCACGTCGTTAGACAGTTTCACTTAAAACTGATTACGGTTAGGACCTGAACAAACATCGAAAAAGACTGCCGTGGCACCAAAAATGTAATCAACCTTTCCGTTCAAATGTATATGAGCGCATCTTTCAAAAAGGGTCTGTCTTGTTCGGAGCAAAGTACTGCTTTGCTTGCCGATTGTTATCGCGACTCACGGTTGCCTGTAAATCAGATTTAGCTCCAGGCTATGGCTTATAAAGAGGTTAGAGTGCGGGGGAGTAAAAGAATATGAAAGCAGCGCTGATCACAAAACGCTATACTTAGAATGGCGCACATTAGAAAATGGGCTAAATAGTAGCTCAGCCGTAGAAAATCTTTTAGACTGAAATATTGAAAGAGAAGAGCAGTCAGTATTGGACCGAAGTATAGCATCGCATAATCGAAGCTATCTTTTCCTCGAGAAGAAAGGTTTAGCTTTGAGAGGTGATAGCGACTTAGTTGGAGATCGTCATAATAGCATTTTTTTTTTTTTTTTTTTTTTTTTTTGGCGGGGGTGGTGGTTATGTTAAAATTTTTGGCGAAATTTGATCCCACAATGAAGAGCATTTAAGAAAAATTGAAGCGTGGTAACAAGAAGGAAAACATATGGTTCTTCATCTGTCACATGATATTCAGAACGACTTTATTGAAATATCTGGAAACTTTGTTCGTCCAACTATTTATGAGAGCTTATAAATACTTTCCTGAATCCTGTTATAGTCGATGCAACTCCTCATGAAGCCCAAACAGAGCAAAATGTTTTTTTTTTAATGCACTACGTCGCCCTTGAAGAAAACCGATACAGAATTAGAGTGAGTTTTTTTGACTGTAAAGAGAATACCGGTTAGTCAGTCTCTAGAATGATTTGCGATGGGCTGAAACGTTATGGCCCATATCTTTTAGATTGTCGTGGGCACGGTTATGACAACGGGAGCAATATGGGTGGCACATATCAGAAACTAGAGCACATAATATTAGAAGAATATCCCCTGGAAACTTTTTTCTCCTTGCGGTGCTCATTCATTAAATCTTTGTGGCGTCCACGCTGCGGAGAGTTGCGCAGATATACTCACTTTTCTTGGAATTGTTTCCAAAACGTATAATTTTTTTCATTCTACTCGCATAAGACAGAAATTTTTTAAAGAAAATATTGGATCTTCCCTTCATGGGCTATCTGAAACGAGAAGGTCTGCGCGCATGGACGCCGTGAGTACGTTTAATAAGCATTTTCCAGGATTACAAAGGACGGAAGTAATTGAAATCATTTCAATTTATCATGTTCACAATTCGGTAAAAAAAAAAGTATTGACGGCAATAAATATACGTAGCGCTGTGCTTCAAACAAGGGAAGCTACAGTTGAAATTGACAATTTTAAGAGCAGTGCAAGAATTAAGTGAATTGATAGACAGTTGGGATATTATTTATGCAAAAAGTTGCAAGGTAGCAGAATATATTGGAATATCACCAGACTCAAATTTAACGATTTGAAGGACAGAGAAAAGGGAAGGAAAAATAAAACGCTTTGTAGATGAAACATTTAAACCTGCGCCCAGTAGACAGTTTTAAAGTAAATGTTTTTAATATTCTAGATACAGTTATAGGAAACAGCAATATAGTGTGTTGCCATAGACAACATGATGGACACATTTGGTTTCTTATGGAACTATATAAGCTTAGGCAGTGGCTGATCCAGGATTTTTGTTTTGGTGGGGGGAGGGGTGTGGGGGAGGCTTGAGCGGATTTCGTTTGGGGGGGGGGGGCTTGAATCAGGTAAGGGATAGGCTTTACACTCATGCCACCCTTAAAAAAATCAGTCGAGCTAAAAAAGAAAACTAAAAAAAAAAAAAACTAAAGAAAAAAAAAAGAGAGATCTCCAAATCTCAGAAATTACCGATGTCAGGGGTGAACCTAAATATTTGGGGGCACAAGCAGAGAGGTAATTAGCGTTTTCGCAAAAGTTAAGAATTGTTTGACAACTACAATGGTACTAGGGCAGCTTGTTGGATTAGCTATGACAGCAATAGAATTAGTGCTAGCCCGCTCATTCGATTATACCGGGATTATAAAATAATTCGCATCTAAAAAGGCTAGAAAGGAAGTATACTGAATTCATATAAGCTTGGAACATTAAAAAAACTTTCTTAAAAAGGCATTACTTGGTTTTTTTTTTTTTTTTTTTGTATCAAAATATTCTGACTTTATCAACAAAAAAAAATCAAAGTTTGCAATAAATAAAAAAAAATTCACGGGAGGGGGGGCCCCTTAAGAACGCTTACCCAGAGCCCGACAACCCTAGCGCCGGCCCTGATCCCCTCCCTGCGTACCGTGTCCCTTTTATCTCCAATTAACACCCCCCGCTAACCACTTTTACCGAAAAAAATGGCGATGTTCTAACCACATTATGAGTGGTCATGGGCCCCCAATAGTTCTAGCTCGTGGTTCTGAAAATATCCCTGCTTTTTTTTTTTTTAACTGCTTAACGTCTCTTAACAGCGAGGTCTTTAGAGACGGGAAGGGATGGGAGGCAAGGAATGGGAAGGGATTCGGCCATGGCCTTTTGAAGGAAGCATCCCGGTTCCCGCTTTTAAGTATAGAAAAAGCCTGGTGTAGTTTCTATACTGTGCAACAGTTGCGTTTAGTTAATCATTCGAAACACAAGGAAGGCAAAAATTACTAATTTCACAGCATATCGCAGTGTAGAAGCTTACTTACTCCTACCAAAGAAGCCTTTGACTGCATGCCTTGTTTATCCTTAGGGGAGTCCATTAATTACGTGAGGTGTTTTTCCGGACACCCCTCACTCTAAAATGACGCGATATTTTGACGGAACCCCCCCCCCTGCTCATCAACCTCGTAATTTTTTTTTTTGGAGACTTTGTTAAGCCCTACCATGCTGCAGCCAATCATGACTATACAGTATCTGTATCCAGAGCCGCATTTAGGCATAGGCTGTAGCCCAGGAGCCTGTACCACATGGAAAGAAAACGGGGGAGGGGGGGGGGGAAATGTGCCAATAAAGTAATTATATTAGGATTACCAGACGTCCCCGTATTTAGCTCTCTGTCCCCGGACAGATTTCGTCCCCGATTTTTACTCTTGTCCCCAGAATTTCTTTTAATCAAGTGACAGTTCTTTAAAAGCCCTGATTTGTTAATACATTCGTTTAAAGCAGGGGCCCGCCTAGAATATATTTCCGGTCCGCGAGATTCATCACACTTTTACAAAATATTTTATTTTTAGTGTTATATATTTCTTTACAATGTGCATTTAGTATCAGCATATTATCTATGTTTAAATGTAAGAATAATATTAAACACAATAATAACTCATGTTTCAATTTTTCACTTAAAAAAATGTCTCTAGTGGAGATATATAATTTTACATGCGGCCCGCGGAGTTATGATGCTCTTCCAAAGTGGCCCGCGAGATCATTTGGATTGGCCACCCCTGGTTTAAAGCAAGCGATATGAAGGAATAAAAAATACAAGGATACTGCGTCTTGGACACAACAGCTTTGAAAAATCAAGTCTCCTTGCTGTGTACAACATGGATGTCTGTGATCCTGATTTAAAATACAAAACAATATGTGGCTTTTAAGTTAACGCAACCTTTAATCATATAACTTATAAAAAGTACAACGCGTAATTAGGACAAATGCCGAATGTGTCCCCGGATTTTGGTAAACAAGTTGTGAAGAGTCCCCGGATTTGGAGAAAAAATTCTGGTAGCTCTAATCTACATCCGAAACGGTTTTAGCACCAATACTCGTGAAAACCGAAAACAATGTTCGTGCGTGCAAAGTTCAATCCTATGAAGTACGGGTGTACTGTAAAATAACATTTCAGTACACCTATACTGAAAAGTAACAACTTCGCAGCTCAACATCGAGGACTTACGGATATAACCCTTGTTACATTATGTTGTAGAATACTGTGCTTGGCGCGAATGAATTTACATTGAAGTCATTGACGTACACCTGCAGTACGAACTAAAATTCCCTAGCTGGAAGCTAGATAATATAACCTTATTTTGTATAGATGTAAGCAGTGGTGGGAGGTTCCAAGTTTTAGCGTTCTGTTTAAAATAAGTATTTATTTTAAAAAATACATTCGTTTATTATTGAAATTTAATTCCATTTTAATCTGTTGTTTTATTTCTTTCAAAACTTTACTTCAGTATCGAGGAATCTGGATCGTTTGGTGCTACGTGGGAAGGCGCTTGTTACTGGAGCTCTGCGAAAACAGTTTAGTCACAGTCTTCTGTTGACCAACGTTTGTTAAATTGTAATTTTAATCTTTTTCTATTGCGTGCGTTTGTTTTATCCCGCTCTTTCATATTGTTAGGGGCCATCCATTAATTACGTCACACCTTGGGGGGGGGGGGGGACTTATCAAACTTTGTGACATCACATACATAATTTGTATCACTTTTTGGCTCATGGCCAGTGGCGTAGCAAGGTCAACAAGAGCCCCCATGCAAAAAATTTATTTTGGGCCCTCAAGCCAGATGGCGACCTTTTTTTTGCTTTGTGTTGCCGGTAGGGGCCCCCCTGAGCTGCTGAGACTGGGGCTCCCTGACTAGTGAGGGTGCTCCTAGTGTCTCAGGGGCCCCCTTAGACGACAGTAGCGCTAAAAAAAAAAAAAAAAAAAAAGGCCGCCAGTTTGCCATGAAAGCCCGTAGGCCCTCTGAACTGCTTGGGGTCCCCTGAGGTATATGGATGCTTGGGGGTCCCTGAGTATAGGGGCCCCGGTGCACTGCACCACCTAGCCTCATAGTAGCTACGCCCCTGCTCATGGCAGAAGATGAAGATGATGTTGGCACATCGAATGTTCCCGACACTGTAGAAATCAAGAATGAAGTGACTATTATGCCAATATAAACAGTATCAAAGAATGGGTTCAAAAGCCATGAACTCATGACTCAATTTTGTATCATTAATTCGATTTTTTATGTTTTTTTTATATTTTCTTAAATGTTTGAGTTATTGTTGATATGATTTTTTTTAACTAGAAATACATAAATCATTTTGGAAGTGCTGTTTTAATTTATAAATTTAAAAATATGAGACGTCATACCAGGGGAGGGGGGTCCCACAAATGTGACAACCTGTAACATAGGGGGAGGGAGAGGTCCAAAAATCACGAAATTCATGACGTAATTTGTGGATGACCCCTTATTAAAACTTGTTATTCTGCGGAATTTTTGTGAGGGTATTTGTTTTCAACAACACAACTACAACAGGCAACGCCTTATCTATCGATCATCAGTCGAAAACCGAACATGAGAATCACTTGCTAACCTCATTCTCTTTAGTCGTGAAATCGATACATAAAGCACGTTTCGAACTTTCGATTCTTATCATCTTATATTTTTACTTTCATTGCATTGTCCAATATTTTGCATTAAAAGGTTTATTAACTTAATAATAAGTAATCGATAATGCTTATATGTATATGGGCCCAACTTAGTAGCCACCAGATCCTAAAGTTCCCACACCACACTTACAGCCTAGGGGCTTATAGATCCTAAATGTGGCCCTGTCTGCATCAATTAGAAACAAGTATACGTTGCAACACCACATCTCTCTCAAAGAGTCATATGAACAATCTTTCAATCTGATTTGGTTGGGCATCTATCAATTTTCCTACCATTTTGATCAATCTCTATTTTTAAATGCTATTTACCTCTCTTACCATCAGACACTACTCTCACACACATCGTCCTGTAGTATACAGCAGGCCTCCATATTAAAACTAAATGGTATAACTAGGTATGCTATGATGTATCCATCTATTTTAATGTGTCTGTGGAAGATAACCTATACTAGTCCTTTTAAAAATTTTAAACCTATCTACTGACCTTATATCAGAAGCTACGTAATTTTCTACTCTGCCAATTTCAACATATATTAAAAGCACCTGCTCTTACATTTCCATAACTATCATCATTAATGATAGACCAACAAATTTATGTTTTAAAATCCCATTTCAACTGCATAGGTAAATCACTTTTTCAGTCAATATTCATATCTAAATAAAGTTATCTAGTATTTTATCACAACTTACTGGAAAAAATTTCAGCATATACAAGACAAAGAAAAGTTACACTATCAATTGCACCACTGTTCACATATCAGGCATAACACAATTCACATTCGTCTTTTCAGTTTGATATTTCATACAATACAGAAAACTGAAGCAAACGTCGGATAAAATTTATGAACAATTAATACTTGTAATGATCCCTCAGCCTCATTTAAAAAATCTGGATAATGCTGTCAGTTATTATTATTTCATTGTAACTAATAATTTCTTGTAGCAGTATTCTAGAATAGTTACGTATGGCAACTGAGCTCGTACTGAGCAGAATTTAGTAAACACACAGATACATTATTAAGTAATGTGCCAATTTACAATCTTGTAATACTGACTAATGTGCCTAAAACGATTTCTGCTGTACATAACAATGAAAACTGCTAAGCTGTGGTTAAATGTCAGAAATGGCATTACAATCATTTGTTAAAATTTGTCAATCTGTGAATCCATTGAAAGATTATCCTCAAGATAACTGCAAAACATCTTTTTCAAATGATGTGAGCAGAGATAAATTTATTTTGCAGATCTTTCATAACAGTAGAAAAATGCTGCCGTTTGTTTAAAATTAGAAGTTTAAGTATTTTCTGGTCCCACACCAGAGTTCGCTAGTGAAAAGGAAGCATCTGAAAGGATTAAATGAAAGGTTAAATTGGTAAATAAATATACAAAGTAAGAACATAATTAATTGTGCTATTTATGAATAGCATCACATATCTGAATATCTTGTGTACGATTATTTTAAAAGAAAATACATTTGCTCTTGGGCATAGAGTCCAAAATGTCTCAATGTTACTATACACTTTTATATTAAATATGAATTACCAATACAACCACTTCTGTGACATTCAACAGTATAGGTACTTCAACAGGTCTTGTAATTAAAAACAGAGTACAAAACTTTTTACATTGGAACACAAAAAGATTTGTGTCTACATCACTTAAAAAAATCTCATACAAAAACAGTACGGTATAAAGCAGATTAATTAAAAAAGTACAAGAAATGGTAATTACAAAAAAGTAATTATCTTAGATAATACAACAATAATAGTGTCACAAACAATGAAATATTCTCTGTAACATCACAAACAATGAAACATTCTTCGTTGATTACATTTTTCATTTTGTTCAAAACATACCACATTGAAAAATTGAATAACTTCTCGTCATGACATTTTGGCAAGTATCCCATAGCAAACACTTCAATACATTAATAACAATCTTCGCTACATGGGAGAGGAAGTACAATATCTTTCAAAAGCTTTAACCCAATAACAACAACTGCAAACTTCAGAACAAAAGTAATGGACCTAATTTATATTAATAAAATTACAAAGGAGAAGTTTTTCACTCATTTCATTTGAAACAATGAAGAGACGGTAGGGAAGAGCAACAGTTCTGTAGAGAAAACCATTGTAAGAATTTATCACAATGGCTGCTCAGCAATCAGAATAATATCAACATGAAAATATTAATCAACTTATAGTTTTCAGTACTAATATTACTGGCTGATAACAACAAATACATTAATACGCATTATTTCTTGTAGGAATAGAAGTGGAATATAGGAAATCCTACTGGATGCAAATGTAGACTCATTTTACAACAGAAATTCCTTTGTTCCATTTGATGTGTCACAGCCCTTTTGCATAACCAACCTATGGTTGTTAACACATCAAACAACATTTATCTGCGCTAAAAATATCTCACCAAACAATAGGTAATAAATAGATAAAGCTAGTTACATACACAAAAATTATACCTTGTCGCAAAATATTTCAAGACTTAATAAATAATGTAGCTCTTTCCAACTAACAATTGATTCATCAACCACATCTAGATTAATGATATAACAAGAAACTATAGATACAAAATGCTCATCAGAATATATATAATATTTAGCACCTGAAAATATTTCTATATTCTTATTGAAGAATTTTTACTGAAACAATCTTGGGAAAATTATTTGAAGTAAGCTCATAGAGCAGATAAATTAGAGAAATTTCAGGGCTTTAAAGTTCAATTCAGTTAATTTGTATTAAAAATAAGATATGATATTGCATCACTAGTATATAATAAAAGCACTCTATGGAAATTGGACTCTGTGTTACTGATCATTTACTACAACAGTACCTGTCCTTACTAAAGAGTACATGCAGATGTGAAGTATATAATAGTTATGATTGGAGAACACATGGAACAAACAGATTTTACAGCCTCCGTGATTATATATGTACAGTAGAACTCCAATTATCCGAATCAATTGGGCCCAGACCCCATTCGCATAATCGGATTTTTTCCGAAAAAGGTTCTATTTTAATTAATTATTGTATGTATGTTGAAAATGCCTTCTTTTCCAAGAGATTTTTGGTGCTTTTCCACTTCAGGGATGAATATTTCGCCGTACCACTGGGTAAACAAAGCTGCAGTCATACGAACTTTGGGTTGGTTTTTATAAAAGAGGGGAAGCCTTTTCGAAGTACGTTTCCATCTTAGTTTAAAAAACGCTTCGGATAATCAGCGATTCAGATAATCGGAGTTCTACTGTATGTGTTTCCACTGACAATACAAACATTGACTTGAGCCATTAACAAGACTGTATTCCCAAACTGACTATGTTTATGTAGATCCTCTTCCAAAGCTGAATATTCCCAAACTGCATACGCATTATAACTTTTTAATTTCTAGGGTGAGATGTCAAAGTGACAGGAGACAAAGATAATATCAGTAAAAATTCAGGCAGACACTAAAAGAAATTACAGCAATTTATAGTCATGAATAACCATGCAATGATAAACACGTTTTTCATTCTTAGATGGTAAACAGGTGTAAAAAAGAAGGTTAGACAATAAGTATTTCAACGAAATAGTCCCAGGCAATGCAAGAATACTGATCTAATGTTAGATCGGATAGTGACACTATCATTCTTCTTCCTAAGAATTTTTATTCAATGTCACTGTCACCATCTTCTGAAGATGGCGACAGTGAATGTGATCGCCCAAATATCATGTGATAACACTTCCTTAACTCAGCTAGTTGTCCGAGAGCATTTCATAAATTCTCAATGCGGAGAGAAACTTCATTCTTATGAATTATCTAGATAATAAGAAAGCAAAATAATGTAAGAAAACTAACAATAATTCAGAAAAAAAATCTGGGCATTTAAACTGTGGAACTTCACATTTTTATTTAAATGAACTAAACTGATGTGAAGAAAATTAAATCCACTACACACAAAAACTAATTAATATTTGAATGTTCATGCTAAAGAAAAAGCACTATTATGGGCCACTCCACAACTCAACTTTTCAGTTTAGTTGAAAAACTTGTTCAATGCAAATTAGGAACACATCACTGAAAATTTTATAGAAACTGGTAAAAACTTAGTTAAATTATTTTTAAAATTGTCTGGGACTAAAAGGTCAAAAATAAAAATCGTATAAATACCAGTGTGAATATCAGATCCAAAACTGTTATGTAATAAATCCACATAAAATCATTCAGCAAGGATCTATAAAAATTAAAATCTTTTAAAAATACAGTACTTTTTATGTGCTTTTGAAAATTGTAAATGAAAGCAATGTTCTCTTTAGAAACAATATATTGTTTTAGAACTGTGCTGAAGAATTTAGTCTTCTGGAAGACACTACATATCTCCTTCAGTCTGATGTACAAAGAAACCATTAACTGTTACTTCAGTTAACAAACATTTCCTCTAGTTCAGCTTAAAATTAGTGAGAAAATAATGTAACAATCCTTAAACTTGCAATTAAAATTTTTGTGCCATTACCATTCATATATATAAAAACATGATTTAAAAAATTACCAGGTTTAAGAACATAGTTTAGATCTGATATAAGGAGCCTTACCTATCCAATGACAGTCACACACATCAGATAAAAATAGACAAAGCTATAAAAATAAACCACTTCATGATAGTTATGAACTCTAAGTAGGATGCAATAATGAAGTATAAAAATGCAAAACTAAGGAAAGCTAAAATACTGATGATCATATCTTCAGCTAAAGAACAGTCTACAATCAATTGCATACAACAAAATAAAAATGTGAAACAGGAACTTACATGAGTATTAATATTTAGTGAACCCTACATCCATGAAGAGAAAATGCTTGGTGCAGGGAGGAAAATATTTAAACAATATCACCACAAAAAAAGAATGTCACAGAAATTTTCAATAAAAACGTGTTTGTTTGAAACTTCCAATGTATACACAAATTTAAATTAGGTGAAAAACAATGATACACATAAAAAAATATATTTTCTGATTGTATGAAAGAAAAACCTAATAGCAGAAATGTTAGCAATCTTTTTTTATTATTATTATTTTGGAGGAGAGATTGTTTGCTGAAAGCCCAACAAAATAATATTTATTGCTTTCAGATGATAACTAAATAAATATTTGTTACTTTGAAACTTTACTGTAAGAACAATTAACCCAACCAGCAACTTATAAACATGTAAAGGATTTAATTACATCCAAAGAGGACAGTTAAAGTCACTCAACTTGCACCTGTAGGTTACCTGCAGTTTCCACTAAATACTATATAAAACCACACTATTGTTACTATTGCAAGAGGCAATTTCTTTCAATAAACTAAAATTATTATCAACAATCACTGCGAAGAAAGAGGCTGCTCCGAGAACTGAAATCTTTCAACACCAAAGATTTATCTATAAAAGAACTATTTATAGAGCATCACACTTATTGAGAGTTCTTGGGTGTTTGGGGAAGTCACAAAAGGGAAAAATTGAAGCAATAGAAATAAAATTCTTCAGAAGTGGACTGACAAAATATAAAATTAACACACTATGGAATGAACAACGGGTTATTGAATAATTGTTCAGAAAATGGAGGGTAGAATTGAGAGATGCAAAAAAACTGAAGAAAAAATTGTAAAATTAGCAGACGTCAAGGACTACATCAAATGAGCCCAGAGACCGATTAAAAAGAAATAAAAAAGTTTCTCCTTGTATTATAGCTATCCTAGTTCAGAAATAATAATAATAATGAACAAGAAATTTTTTTATGTTTGTTGTATCTGCTTCGAAAGTTCAGAATATGATTTCAGTTCTGTTTTAAATCTGAAGGGCCTTGTAACCAATTTGTTTCATCAGCATGTAAAAGAAGGAAAGTATTACATCTGTCCGTTATTTTTAACATTATCTTTCATCCTGGCCAAGAAATTAATTCCTTGCTTTCACATTGAAATACATTACAACTTTATAAAATTGCATTAAATAATATTAACGTAGAAGGAAATGATGATGTATCTTTCACATGCCAGGGTTAACCATGGGTGCTCGTGTGAATTTTCATGTGCTTCACATCATTTTGCACTGACATGAGTAAGGGGCGAGCCCAAACTATTTTTTCCCCCCTTTTTTATTTTTTGCCACTTTGGTGAATGATGGTAAACTTTATCTTTCTTTTCCATATTAATATTGCCTTATGGCAGCTTCATTGTATCATGTATATATGGTAAACAACAAAAGCAAAGGCACTAAGTAGCGAAAAGGAATTAAATTAGGATAGGGAAATGAGCCACCACTTACCTTAGACGAAGGATGGGAGGCGTGAACACATATAAAAGACAAAAATACAACTGATAAAGAAATTTTCAGGACGAGCCCTTTGTCAACAGGAGAACAGTATGGGAGGTGGGTGAGGCTGCCTCGCAGAAAGACTGTTGCCAGGAAAGTGAATCACTGCCCCTACTTTTCCTCCGTTTGAATATACCCCCACCATTTTCCTGGCCAACAGTCTATCTGTGGGGCAGTCTACATCACCCACCTCCCATAATATTCTCCAGTTGACAAAGGGCTCGTCCCGAAAATTTCTTATATGTTCACGCCCCCCCCCATCCATCTAAAGGTAAGTGGTGGCTCCTTTCCCTATCCTAATTCATATATATAACCCGTCAGTGTGGCTGTGTGCTTTAAAGTGCCACCATACTGGATCAGAGAGGTACAACAGGGCTAGGTTTGAGTCTGGGACCACACGTACTAGCTTTTCTAATTACGGTTTTTAGGCAGTTTTCTGAAGTAGTTACCGAGGCAAATGCTGGGAAGGTCTGCAGCCTCCACTTCAAACTAAATAGTTAACAAACAAAAATACACATATCATAGAAAACATAAGTTACATGAATCACAAGTAGATGACAATACTTAAGCACGCTCTCTCTCTCTCTCTCCCCCCCCCCTTGCAAATTGCTCCAGGAATGGACAATTCCTGGTTCCAATAAACCAGTTGAAACATTGGACAAATTCTTTATTAGAAGCCATGATGAGAATCAAGGCTTTGTGTGATCCAGCAGGGTCCATTCGAAAATACAAACATATATTATAAAAATAAGGAAGGGTAGGAAAAATAAACCTGTCACTCTCCACAGATAAAGGCAGAGTGACCAGGAAGAACACAAAAATATTAATATACTTTTTTTTTTTTTTTTTGCTGTCGTCAGTCTTTAGACTGCTTTGATGCAATCCTCTATCCCTTCCTATCCTGTGCTAACCTCTTCATTTATACATACCCCTTACAACCCACGTCTTCAATTATCTGCTTCATATATTCTAATCTCTGTCTTCCTCTACAGTTCTTACCTTCGACTGTTCCCTACAATATTTTAGTCTAAACCTTAATCTTGAATACAGGATGTATGGTGAGGGTATCAGATGTATAGTAACTAGGACTCAACAAAACTACATGTGTACACATATATTTTCATTGCCTAACAGCAGTTTCTTAAGTAATTTGTTAAGTTACCATTGGACTTAAAGGAGATATACTTTTCAATGTTACAGTCTTGAAATATCCCTTGCATAATTTTCTTTTAAATATCTTTAAATATGTTACAGTCTTCAAATTCCAAGTAAAACTGTACGTCTCCTTTAACTGGTAAAATTTACCGTGGTATGTTAGGTTAGCCATGATAGAGGTGTATGCGTTCAAATTGAAACACTGTCACTAGGCAGCTGAGCTCTTTGAGGATATTCCGGCCAATAATAGCAAAAACATTTACTGTACTAAAGCTATTTATAAAACTACCAAAGTTATCTGAGCTGTGATCAGAAAACTGCTCATCCCCAATTCCAGTAAAAATTACTCCTAAGTTCTGTAAAACAAAAGGAATTATTGGAAACATACATTACAAATGTCAATTGATAAAAAAAAAGAGGAAATAATGAAGTGTGGGTAAAAACGCAATTTCCAAAAACATGCTTGTCTATTATTAATTTACTGAGCCTTCAGCAATGTATTACCCTTCCATCCTGCAACCTTTGCTAATAATACTAGTATTTCCATCTTACTTTGAATAGCACCACTTCTGCTGATTATATGAACAAACAATAAATTACAGTAAATATAACTGTTCGTATTTATGCAGTGACAAATGAATTTACAACAAGGCAAAATTTATCTATTTTTTAACAAACTTCCAACATTTTATAAAATATAAAGTATTAGTTTTCAAATTTCAGAACTTGAGGCAAGTACTTGAACAGGTCAAGCTTCTGTGCCAATTTTATAAAAAACAGTTAAATTTTTGTCTCAGTAGGAAATATAGTAACAACAGAAAGATGATCTTTCTGCTGTTATGTTCCTTACAAAGACAAAAATTTAATATTGTTTTAATGAAGTTTATTTTTATTTTGAGTAAACATTTTGTATTATTTCATTTATAAACATAATAAAACTCTAACTGGAATAAATCAGTCTGGCTGCATGAAAGAGATTCACACAAAAACTACCAATCACATTTTGATGGTACTTTCAAATAATGTACACCAGAGACATGTTTCTTTTTCATATTGCATCAGCAAGTTAAGAAAAGTTTCCACAAACTAGAATCCATTTAATCACAATTCATGCAAAAACTACTGAATGAATTTGAATATGGTTTCAAATAATAACAACCCTTGGTTTCAGGAATATAAGGTACATTTTCTTTTGTTACAATGTCAAAAAGCTAAGAAACCAACTGTGATATGCACAAAACTCATCTTACTGGTCAGAATTTAAACAAAATTAGTTGTAATTTACACCGATATTCACTTCACACTCTGTGGTTCAGATTCCATGTAGAACTTTATGTCTCCGTAACCCTTAGGTTTACCCATTTAATTTATAAGGCTATGACAGAAGAAGGTTGAGCAGGCAGTAAGAACTTCTGCCATGAGGTCATAAATAAAATTGTAAAATAAAACACCAAGTGAAGAAAGTAAAGGGCAACAGAGTTAATAATGTTAGTAGTCAAAGTATTAGCCCATTTAATTCAACCTACCACTTCATAAGAAGTAGAGTAAGAGCATTATGCAACATTCAATTAAAATCCACTCAGTATCATCTAAATTAAGGTAATGATTCATCTGTCAAAAATAAAAATTACTTTTTTATAAAGATGTTTTCCTATTTCTCTCCAATTTTCAGGTTTAACATCAACCTTCAAGTCTTCTGAAGCCAACTACTGAATAAGCAATAAATAAATTGTGTGTCAAACAAGATTTACAGACTAGATTAAGACATGAGTTATTGATCAAAAAAATTGTTTCAAAATGTTTTCGTTTTCACAGTCTTCATTTTACTCCATGTGAAATGCTGAACTAATGTTTTAGTGTCTGAATTAATCATATTTCAGTGCTTTACCATATGCAATAATAATATCACTTTTCAGTTTTGAAAACTATTAACAGAAACTGATTATACACAACTGTTTGTTTCATAGATGCACAAGTTCTCATCAAAATAATAATACAAAAAATAATGCTATAAGGCAAGTAAACCCAACACTTACCACAGCTGTATGCAAGAGGGCCATAACATCTTTTCTAAGCAAATGGCAAACAAACACCTCCCTAATCATTAGAGACGGTGTCCACAGAAAGTATTCCATACTGATATAGAGGTGACATTAGTAACCAGTTATGAGAGAAAAATAGTGGGGGATGGGTTTCCTTTGGGAAGGGGGAGGGGGGGGGGAGGTAAGAGATTGTGAACCTTTGACAAAACATATTCAACACTATTGTTCAAAATCAAAACTTAAAAAACTGAAATAAAGAACATTCCTTTCTAAGCACCAGAGTCCTATTATGATCTAAGAATGAAATGCTTCCTATTATTGCCTAAGTCAATAACAGAAAACAAACATGCACACTAAATGAACTGATTATTGGAGCCTCTTCACTAATTACAATGAAATTATATCTCCCTCCCAATAAAATCAAGTGTGTGTGTGTGTTTTTAACAGAATTCATCTCACAAAAAAATCTCCTTTATGCAAAGTCAGTATTGGATAAAATTTACTGGCAAAAAATTGTCAATTTATTGTCACATAATTCAGTCCATTATGTTTGATAAACTCTTCAAACAAGCTCTAAATCCATATGAATCACAGCAGTAATGGTGATGATGATGAAGTGAAAACATTTAAAGTGATTTGTAAGCATTTGCAAAGCTCAAGTCATTTGACAGAAATTTCTGATTTTAGCAGAGTTGAAAAAATGTTCAGCTGCAAATTAATACTGGTCTGAATTTTTATAAAATGCCTAATTAAAATAATATGAAACCAATATTAATATTCATATCAATAATATCTCTCAAAACAAAAGTAACTGTTATAAGACTGGAAACAAGGAGGTCTAAACTGAGAAGTTTCTGTCAACCTTACAAACGTCACTTCGAGAGGGGAGGGGGGCAAGCTCATTCGACAATATCCATTACTTTTGTTCTGAGTAGTTAACATAAACAACACTCACAACAACTGCAGGAGATTTAATCCGACAGAGGTGGATGTTTATAAGCAACGCAAATAATTACGCATCCACATACCATTCCATGTAGGCCTGAATTAAACCCACAGTTGTTTGACTTATAAAACTACAAGAAAAATTAATGGCAGTATCTTTTCTTTGGTAATACCATGAGTTATATTGGCCTTATGGTAGGTGTCTGTAGTAATTTGTACTACAAATGACCAAATCTTGATTTTGGTTTCTTAAATAACTTTTATTAAAGGGGTGGGTTTTCCTGTCTTTTGGTCATTTCTGAGACAAGAAGACCATGCATCTTGCTGGGAGGAGGAGGGGGGTGGGGGAAGGATATTGCTGGTCATTACACTCACCAGTTGAAAAATACACATTTTGGCACCACATTTCCAGCTAATTCTCCATGAAATCAGATTCTCTGAAGTCATCTACAGACAGAAGGCAAGGAAGTGGGAGGTCGGGGTTAGGATGGAGGTATAAAGGAAAAAATTAGAAGTGGATTGCTGCACACGAACAATTCAAGCCAATAACACATAACATTAATCTTGCAAAAGGCTTTGCAATATTTGGGACTTAAATATTCCAGGTTTATTATACAGAAGTAATTTTTCACCTAGAACACCTACTTCCCTACCAAACCAGCCAGCTACATTCAGATATTTGAAATTTTTATTTTTGAAAGGAAGGGAGAGTATAACAGTCCTACAAACTATTAAATCAAATGCGGGCAGCAATCAGCTGTAACTGCAGTTCAGTTGCATTTCTGATAGCTTATCATTCCTTCAATTTAAAAAAAAAATGACAAATGAGTAGCATACTCAGGAAATAGCAGGTCACAAAAATGTATATACTCAGAGCGACACCTCTATGGCAACAGGACCTTCGGAGGGCGCGGAGGTGGACTGGGCTAGGAGGCAGGGCGATGCCGGCCCCCACACAGGCCGCATGCAACACAGCACCAATGGCAGGCCCTGAGAGGGGGATAGCACCACAGGCATGGAACCAGCAAAGATAACAAGGCTAGACCTACCCACCGCCGGCTACAGCCTTCATCACGACCACATTCACACGGGTGTTGCGCAAACTCCCCTTCTGCATCAGCAGCACAGTGATACAAGACACATTCTGCACATGCAACACAGGCCACTGCTTCAATTCCAGAGCGGGCACAGTCTGGTGCATACTCGCAGCTGCCACGGGGATTACGGTCCTCCAAGTAGAGCTCCTGGCAGTGACGGCAGCGTCTGCGGCGTCCAGGTGTTGTTCCCGATATTCCTCTCCCCTTTCCACCAACAGCACCAGGAGGTGGGACAGGAGGGGGTGGTGATGAAGGGACAATGCCACCACCAGCATCTGGAGGGCTACGCTTCTTTAAGCTACCAGACGAATCACGCCGCTTCCGCTCTTCCACCACAGGATAGATATACTCATGCACAGCTGTCAACTGCACATAAGAATAGTTGTCCTTTGAGGCTGGCTCTGTCACGGGTGGTGGACAAGAGGAGTCAGGAGGAGGTGGTGGAGGTTGTGACTGACGGTCAGGCTGAGCTGATGAACTCATCCCTCCACCCGACCTCCTTGTCACATAACTTATCCGGTGCATGTGATGAGGTTCAGTAGGGGGTGTTGCATGACGACTTCCTCCTCGTGTTGTAGATGAATCTGAAGAAGAACGCGAGTCCCCACGTTCTACAGGCAGGTTCAGCGTCTGAAGCACAAATAATATAATAATGAATGACACAAAATGAAACTTTATCGTTGAAATAAAAGTGCTGACACTTAAAATTGTTTAACTTATACTATTATTATTATTACTACGAGAAAAATGAGGAAAAGTAACAGTTCCTGAGGTAAAGAAAAACTGACATTGGAAATTTCTTCCCAGAAAGATTGATTCTGAGAAAATTAAGCTACTTCTTCACTGAGAAACTAAATGAAGTGTTGAAAAAATGTCTTTATTACTGAGATCAGTAAAATAAATCTCCATTTCATATTACAATACATTATCAGTAGACAAAATTCACTTTTAGATCAGGAGCTGCTCTCATAGATAATAAACTATTATCTTGTTCAGATAGCAAGCATGTGGCCTTTGTACCTACATTTAAACACGTTTTTACAAGACCATTCAAATTATCCAATAAAAAGACACATTTTTTAAAAAAAAAATCAAGATTCAGATCACCAGATTAAATCCTCTTCTACATTAACAAACATTACGATTTTTAAAACGAGTGACGAGAGAGTGAAAACTATCAAATTTTCAGATTGCAGTGCCCTTCAATCATAAGCATTTTTAAATACATCAAAATATAATAGAGAATTTGTATTGATAAGAAGCTATGTAGCCAACATCTCAAATGACATGCAACAGAATTGTATGCGAACATACAGAACTAAAAAAAAAAAAAAGCAGCGTGAGAGTTTGTGAGTGGGGAGCGTAAATGGTAGTTTAAGCAGACTATATGTTGCTACACTTTCTTTTTTATGTACCTACCGCATCGAGTGTCTCCAGTATGAAAGGGTGTCACAAGCTTTCTCAAACCCAGTGCAACAATAGGTCAGGTAATATAGGATATATGTTCAGTTTGTAGGAGTTTCACTATGGACGATAGAGTAGTGACAGTGAGAGGTGCAGGAAATAGTATTGATAGAAACACAAGTTATAGTATAGAGAGTGATCTGAGGAAGGTGACGACGGAGGTGTAGCATACCAGGGTGGAACTGTTGCAGGTTTTAAGTCGCCACGATCTGCCACAGTTGAACCACACTGTGGGGCAGGTAAATGTGGAAACAAAGATGCTACTTGGAAGGGGATTGGTCCTGTTTTTGGGGTAGTGCCTGTGAGGACTGTTGGTAGGTGGGGTTTCACTAGGCATAGCCTACACCTAAATAGAAGTGGAAAGGGAGTACTTCTCAGTTGCTGGCTAAAGCTGTAAGGAAGCCCACTTCCAATTATGATGGGGTCAGGAATGTGCCTTATTTAGGCTATGGGCTGCTGGTAAGGGGATAAAATAAATGATCAAAGGGCTACTGATTGTAGATGCACTATGGGTAAAAAAAAAACAAATGGTAAAGGAACAGATGAAGCTATTGAAATAATAACGATATTGAGTACAACTGGAAAGAAAGGTTAATGCTGAAAATGCCACAAAACCAAAAATAAGGGTGTTATTGGTGAACTGTGTAACCTCCATACAATTTATTTACTGCACATTAATTAAATCCTGGCAGGTTGAGCCAATTGTAACCTCCAAACATTTACAATTCATCCATTTGAAGTCGAGCAAATCCCATTAATTATTTGCTCGAAACTCTGTAGTTCTTATGGCAATGTGGCCTTAAATAAGTCGTCTTTTGATCCAAGTACACAGAGTAGAGATCACCTTTTTAAAAAAATATTTAAAGATATTCAATGGTAATAAAATAGCTCATCAAATGGTCGCTAATTCTACATAGGTTACAACACCAAGTTGTTGGCGGATTTTCTCAACTGTTTTTTAATAAATAGTCAATTCAAAGCTCGCAACCAAAACAAAATACAATTATAGTACAACACTTCTCGAACTACTATACATTCATATAATGTTACTGCGACACAGTCCAATGCCTACAGCTTTTTACACACACTTTTCTTCGTTTTTTTTTCTTTTTAAGAATAACTCGTATCAGACCAAAGATTTTCTATCTCATTCTTTTCAAAGATATACTACCCACTGACAATGTTTGTTAATCTGTGGACTTCCTCCAGCTTATAAATTATATCATGTACATCATTACAATCAATATCTAAATGAAAATTAATTAACAAAATAATATTTACATGATATATAATTACATAATTGGGGTGGTAGCATATGTTATAACTGTAGAAGTAAAATGAACAAAGTGATGGAATTTGCAAACTTAATAGCGGTACATGAACCACAATTGATTATAGACATAGGATATTGGTTAAAAGAAGGAATACTAGACAATGAGGTTTTCCCTGTAGTTTAAAGAGTGTATCGCAGAGACAGAGGAGCAATCGGTGGATGGGTATTCATACTGGTTAGTAAAGATTAATACAGTTCTCTAGTGTTCATAGATCATGACCATGAGTTACTAGAGGTAGATTTTTGGGATGATAAAAAAGAAAAAATCAGGGTATTGGCTGCTTACCGTGGTGGGAGAATGAATGATGAGATTCTTGGAGAGAAACTAAATTCACATTCACAGTTCAGAGGTGAGCATAGAATGGTTATTACTGGAGGGGATTTCTATTTACCAGGTGTCCACTGGGTACGAAATAAGATAAATAACACAAGGGAACTAAGATTTTAAAATGCCTTAATAAGGGAAGGAGGTTTTTAACAAGTGGCAGAGCGAAATACGAGGGGACCGAAGGTATTGGATATTTTTTTAAATAGTCTGATGAAAATCTTGTAGGGTGTCAAGTAACTGAATGAATAAGTAATCACAGTGCAGTACTGATGGCTATTAGGAGATTCAGTAAACCAGTGGCCAAAATAGAAGGGGTAAGGTATAACTATAAAAAGGTGCAGACTTTAGAACTGAAGAGATATTTCAGGGAAAGGTTCAGCAAATGGAAGGATGGTTGAAGGAGATAATAAAAAATGGTGAGGAAATGTTAATTCCAAAGCAGAAAATAAAGATAAGTACAGAACCTACATACTACTATAGGGAGATGAAAAGGTTAAAGAGGTTGGTGAGACAGGAACACAACTGAGTTAAGAGACAGGAAGACAGTAGGGAATACTTAAAACAACTAAACAAGCAATTAATAGGAGCAAAGAGAGAAGCAAAGGAGGTTTATGAAGAATATTATTGGTGCTGGAGGACCACTGAACGACATATCTAGAAAAACGAGGAGAAGGGAAGGTATTCAGATTATTGTAGATTGTGGAATTTGTATATAAATTATTTTAGATCAGCTAAGAAGATATTAAAAAGCTATTTTTTTAAAAAAAGTTAATGTACAAAAAGCAGTAGAACCAATATCTCAATAAAAGCAAATTTAATTTATTTTACGTTTTACATTTTTACATTTTATAGGTTTTGAATATCTTGATTA
Organism: Vandiemenella viatica; assembly: GCA_031002005.1. Classification (NCBI taxonomy): domain Eukaryota; kingdom Metazoa; phylum Arthropoda; class Insecta; order Orthoptera; family Morabidae; genus Vandiemenella; species Vandiemenella viatica. The sequence goes on along the minus strand of JARYHS010008075.1, from coordinate 111,143,725 downwards.
ATATTCAAAATGATGGAGAAAAAACAGAATGCAGAAACTTTAACAAGGTCCCTGAAATTAAAACTTCATATTCCAAATAAGCAACACACTCCCACCAACTCCGTCCACTTGAAAGTGTGTTACAGTATAAGAGATTTCTTTACTGTTCAAAGTACAACCAGCAAAAAATTTCTCGTTTGTGAGATCCCACTCACAAAATCATTGTCAAAAAATTATAACTAAAATAATCAACAGACTTCACAGCATGAGTAGTGTGTGTATTAATTAGGTAGTTTTAAGTTTTTTTAGTAATTTAATTATTTGTGGTTGGTAGGACTGTACTGTTGGCGGAGTGGGAGGTTAGTTGTAAATATGACGAAGAAGGACCACGAGAGAGTGAATGTACAGTACTGTGTATTGTGATAGACGGATGTTTAAACATGTGCAATAAATTTTGGTATATAAATGAGTATATGGGATGATTTATTTAACAAAATTATCCGTTGCGCTAAAGTGTATAATTTGTAAAGCAGTTTGTTGGCTAATAATAATAACATGCTAAGAGATATCACAACCGCGTAAATCAACAGTAGGGCCATATGTTGAAGTTGGCGGGATATCTACTTGCTGCTGATTAATATTAAAGTTGGCAGTGGGGCTTAGCACGTTAAAGATTGAAAAGACGGTTAAGTGCTTCCTTGGCTTTTACTCTTAAGGAACAGGGCAACTCCAAGCCACGAAATAGGTAACAAAGGTGTAATGTTCATTGAAAGATATGGTTATGCACATTATTAACTTATCAGCAACAGACGTCTCAAGCTGATTTTGAGGTCATTGAAGTCAGAATTCAGAATGACAGCGATACTCTTCATTCAAAATCCACTATGCATCATGGAATATCAGTAGTCATTCTGGTCCAGGTTGCATTTCAACCTAACCAAAACGACTGCTAATAAGTTACTTGAAAATCAGCACGCGTACTGCATGTGGAAAATCACGTACACCATAATGGCAGTTACACATTGGCTAATGCTGCACGTAACCCGGCGATTTGCATTTTATTATTTCTGACTTAGCAGTTTTATTGGCATCGCAAACACTTTTTCTTAAATAGTAATGCACAAAAAAAAATGTTAATGATATTTTCATTCTGAAAGAGCAATTTTTGAGATGGCCTTGCTTTGCACAGTATCCAGAGTTTTATTTAATACTCTTCTTATATATAAAAATCAATGTTTGTGGGTTTGTTCGTCTTCTATGTATTCCTATACCATTTATCAGATTGCAATGAAACTTTGGAGAGTTTTCGAGTGTGCGTCTGCGAAGGTTCCTGTGAAAAAAAAAATCCAAAAAGTCACCCCCTATTCCCCATAACACCCCATAATTTAGGCAAAACCACATTTTTTATCCAATTTAGATAGGAATTTGTACACTTATACTTTAAAACAAACATAAAAATACTGCCTACATACGGTTTCCGAATATTAATCCCCTCGCCCCCTTTCCATTCCCATAATTTTGGCAATACCACATTTTTTATCCGATTTAGATAACAATTTGTACACTTATACTTTAAAACAAACAGAAAAATACTGCCTACGTATGGTTTCCGAATATTCATCCCCTCTCCCCCTTTCCAACCCCATTACGTTTTTACCCTATAATTTAGGCAAACCACATTTTTTATCAGATTTAGATAAGAATTTGTACACTTATACTTTAAAACAAACAGAAAAATACTGCCTACGTATGGTTTCCGAATATTCATCCCCTCTCCCCCTTTCCAACTCCATTACATTTTCACCCCATAATTTAGGCAAAGCACATTTTTTATCCGATTTAGATAAGAATTTGTACACTTATACTTTAAAACAAACAGAAAAATACTGCCTACGTATGGTTTCCGAATATTCATCCCCTCTCCCCCTTTCCAACCCCATTATGTTTTCACCCCATAATTTAGGCAAAGCACATTTTTTATCCGATTTAGATAAGAATTTGTACGCTTATACTTTAAAACAAACAGAAAAATACTGCCTACATATGTTTTCCAAAGCGCATCCTCTCTCACCCTTTCCAACTGAAAATGAATGAAACAGCAGTTTAAAATTTATATGTAAATATTTTTTCATTTAATCTATGTGCCAACTCAAGTCCAGCAATAGTGAAGCATTGCCGGGTCAGCTAGTAATAATAAAAATTTATTTATATCCTAGAGCAAAAAAAAAAAAAAAAAAAAAAAAAACAGTTACCTTAATATTTAACCTCTATTAGATCAGTCCATTATGTTTTAAAATAGAAAGTTACTTGTTAAAGTATGAATTCATCGTTTCTTCATTGCGGTCTATTATTAATTTCATAGTACTTAATACATTTCATTGAAAAATGAGTTAAGTTTGCACACCATGTCTTAAAAATACTAATTTCTTTAAGAAAGGATATCACTTCCTCTCTGGATATAGTTTTGTTTTGTTGCTATGTCACTTTGATCAATTAATTCTGCTTTGAAATAGAAATTTGCTTGTTAAAGTAGTATTGATTGTTTCTTCATTATGATCTTTGATAATTTAATTTCAAATGCAATGGATTGCACGTTCCAGTGGCAACTTACCCACACTCCCATTTTTCCCCTTTCCTGCATCCACCTACATTTGCCCTCTACAAATTTCAACTTTAAATTCTTTCAACATTTTTGGTAAATTATTCACCATTTCTCTTGATAACTTATTCCAAACCCTCACCCCTTTCCCTAAAAAAGAGAATCTTCCTACACCCTTGTGCCTGAAAATGAGTGCCAGCTTGTGGTCATGGTAATCTTTTCCCTTCCATACATTATATTTTATAGGTTTCATTTAGTTCTCATTCCCTCAAAGGAAATAAATGTCTCTGGTACAATTACTACATTTGGTAGGTTGGTGTTGATTTACTAAAACATATATAAACATATTAAAGGCTTTGGGTGAGAAGTGGACCTTCAATGTTTCAACCAAACACAAAACTACATAAAAGAAAAGAAAGTAGTAACTTAATTAAAATTTAATGAAAAACACCAACCGATTTTTACTTTAACATTTAAAATCCCATGTAATCCATATTTCAGTACTGTCGACAGATGGCATTAAGGATTTTTTTTTCTTTTTTTAACTCAGCAATGTTCAGCAATCTTTTATTTTCAGCTCCACAATCTGCCAATGGAATTGTATACCTACGTGCAAATTACCAGAAACTTAGTACATAGAGCTTTAAAACATTTCAGGCTTAAGAACTGCTCCAGAAATATTAATCTACCAAAAGTATACATTTTCACACTTTAACTGACAGGGTGTCCAGCGAAGAGTCATTTAAAATTCAAGGCTCTTTCCCGGTTTTTCAAGGTTTAAAATTTTTTTTTCAAGGTTAATTGTTTTTAAATATTAAAAAAAATACAAATTTTTCCGGTTTTTGAAAGTTTAAAATTTTTTTCCAGGTTTATTTTTTAAAATATTAACAATTTTTTCAAAAATATATTATTTATTATACCGTTACACAAACATATACGCTCTACAACGTTTAAAGCAGTAAATCACAGAAACTGAAACAAATTTATAAGTTTTTTGCATTAAAAACGGTAATTGTGAGGAACAAAAATAATACATCACTGTAACAACGTATATAATCTTTATTTTAAAGATAAAATAAACATTATTTCATTAATATAATACATTATAATGTACTTATACTGTATTTGATATAAATTAATGAAAAAGTTATTTTTTTTAAATGTTCTATCTCTATTGAGATTTTTGACGCTTCAGCCAAAATTTTGCTCCTTTTTGCTTCCAATTCTTTGATCTCTTCCTGCTTTCGTTTGTTCATCAATCGTTCCTCATTTTGTTTTGCGATTTCATTTTTCTGATTCTTCACATCATCTTTGTAAAAAGAATGAGCATTGCGAAAATATTGTATCAAACTTTTATCGATGTTAAAAGAGTGAACTCCACCAGCCGTCTGGACTGTGTCATAGATGTACCTTTGAGCAACAAGGCTTTTTTGACTCTGATTTTCAATAATACAATAATGGAAAAACCTCGTTCAACAGAAGCGTTTTCATGTGAAATTATCAAAATCAATTGCATAAAGTCGCGGAAGTTTGGAAAGGGCTTCAAAGAAATGTTGATTATATCAACCCAAAACTGATCTAGGCGACCTTCGCTTCTCTTGAAGGATTTCAACTGTTCTTGAATTCTTTTGTCCCTGCAAAGATCAAGAAACTCACACTTCACACGGTCTGCCTTGGAACATGACATTCTTCCATTTGTTACCAAAATATCAAGACAGAAGGTCAATCTTTTTTGCATTGTTTCATGTATTAATGCATTCGCTGGATTCAAGCAGGCAATTGCACGTGTTAAGTTATATTTTAGTGGCGATCGTTCTTGAAGTTTTTGAATTATAGCAATAATACATGATCGCATGCTTTCTTTTAAATACAAGAATTCCTTTTCAGAATTTTCTTTGACTTTCTTTAGTGCACTTCTTGTAGCGAAGTCCAAATCGAAATCTTTTGCAAAAATCAAATTCTTTGTATCCTGTAAGTCGATTTTCATCAAAGATTTAGTGCTTTTAAGGACATCCGGTTTAATTACCCGTTGCATCAAAGTGTTCAAAAGATTGTTCAATTCGTCATATAAAAGTGGAGCCACTCTGAAAATCATGTAAAAAAGGTTCCAGCAAATTGGCTGTTGAACTAAAGAAAATCAATTTCGGACCTAGTAATTTGTCGCTGACAGCTTCAGAAACAATTTTAAAACTCTGTGATGTAGAAGTGTTTTTTTTTTTCTTTGTTTCAGTAATATATACTCGAATATTCTCCAGAATTTCCACGGCTTTGTCGGCAGCACTGGCATTTTCCACCCATCGTGTTCCACAGAATGATTCCGGAAAGGATGAAGATTTAGTTATTTCCATATATTGTGCCTTTCGTGCAGGCGAGTCATAAAATAAATTATGAGATGCTCTCAAAAATGACACAATTTCCCACTTGGTTTCAGATATGCCTGTTTTGAATGCGCCGTGGACAATGTGCAAACTACAGCTACCAACTTGCAAAAGCTGTAAGCCATCGAAGGATTCTTTCAGTTCCTTGTTAAAGTCATTTAAAAGTTTTAAATTTACATTTCGTCCATCCATGGACAGCTGCACAATTTTGTTAATATTTTCTAAACCAAATAAACCGGTTAAACCTTTAAGCAAGTCATTTGCCCTTGTGCGCTTTAAAAAAAAACGAAATCGTAATATCGTGTCGATAACTAATGATTTCTCGTGGTCCCAAAATCGGATATGCACATCCATTTGAGTCGTTCTAGAAACAGTATTCATACTTTCATCGAATTCTAACACAACCAAATCACATTTTTCAATTAAATCGACAAGTATGGAGCAATCCCCTAGACGATGCTGTAACAAATTTTTGATTTTTGTAATTGCATCTTACTTGCAATTTGACTGTCCAGAAATAATGAAGTAAGTAACGCCGTACAATCCGCTGAACTCCGAATTGACATGTGACTCCTAATGGTGCGCAAACACCACAGGATTTCAGCTCGTGTAACCTGTTCTGAGAATAGGTATGACTGCATTACGAATTGCTTCTTCGGCTCGTTCTGTTGCTAAGAGGACACTGTTCCGTTAATAAAAACAATAAATGACATTTAGTAGCTAGTAAGCAATATACAACGAGAGAATAATAATGTTCATTTTAGGTTAAAAATTGAGTACAATAGACACTCGGCTTCCACCGTCGGTACAGATTCGGGACTCTGTTGTGACTGTTCTGTTGAAGGGTTTTAAAAGTTTACTATGCCGAATAATGATAGCAGTAATAATGAAACTAAGTAAAATATATGTGCGCATAAACTTTTTATATATTTTTAAATTGCAAATTATGTATAACAAATTCTCATTAAAAAAACAAATAATGAAAAATTGAAATACAATCTAAATTATATTTATGTTTATTTGTATCCTAATTTTGAATTTCGAGCGAAAATATAACGGAACTAATATTCGTATCGTAAGTTACAATGTACCGATAATGAAAGTCGATTGATTCTGTTATTGTAAACAATAATTATATCATTCTTTTTATAAACAATTAATTAAATATTTTTCACAGAGATATTGGCACTTAGAGACAGAATAAAAACTGGACAACTTGAAAGCATTAAAAATAGCGTACAGATAAATCAGAAAATACCTTGAACTGATCCATTGTTATTCGTGTCAGATTTCATCTTTGAAGTTTCAAACTTTTTCATAAATGCATCCAATGGTAACATCTTCTGTGAATTTGCACTAAAACCTTTATGTTTTTTACTCTCAGAGTGACTTTGTAAAGCACTTTGTCCCATGCTCGAAACATTGATAGTTTTTTTGCACCAAATGCAAATAGTATTTGTATTGTCATTTGGATCAGGTGCTACCCACGGAAACAGATTCTCATATCCCTTTTGACATTTAGTTGTTCTTGGGTGCGATTTCGGCATTTTTTAAATAAAATGTTTCAAATAAACTTTTTGTTACAATTTGTACAGACTCGTTCATTCAACTTCGTTATACATTACTGCCAACTAGGCTTGCCAACCGTCCGGTTTTCGACCGTCTTGTCCTGTTCTTGTAAGGTTCACTACATGCGACCGGGCACTAAACGTCCGGTTATTAAGAAATTTTAAAAATTACCACTTGATGGTTTCTCAGCTGTATATGAAGTAAACAGGATCGCCACACCTCGCTCCTAATTCCTCCTTTCGTTAAACATAATTCAACTGTTTTGATCTGTGTTTAAACATTTATGGAAGTTAGTTGCATATCTGATTATTGTGAAGTGACTGGTTTATTGTTTCAGTTACCTACACTATGACGAAGACGGAACGTCGTGCTCGTTTTATTCGTGGAGAATTAAAGAATGATTAGTGTTATTAATTTGTACTTTCCAAATACATAATTGAGTAGCCTACCATAAAAATAATCAGATACGTTCCTGTCACTTCAGGGACAAGTGGTTGCCAAATGACTGGCTTAAAACTTGCTGCGTAAAAGAAACGATTGTACCGCATATCAGAAATGTGTAAAATAACTTTTAATGTGAAATTTGATGACAAAGGCAGTGAAACACGATTTCTTCCGCAAAGGTTTTTGTTATATTTTAGTTCACGATTGTCGTAAAAATTATTTATAAAAAATAAACAAGAATTGTCCTATACATTTTACTTTATACAACACACAACACTCCCCCCCCCCCTTTCCCGGTGGGCAAATGTCCGGTCGTGGATATATGAAAAATCAGCATATTCGGCATTTGTCCGGTCGTTGAAATGTGAAAAGTTGGCAACCCTACTACCAACATTAAATACTAACATGTGTTCGTAAATATGGCAGTTTGACAGTCTCGTACTTTAATTTTCTATCTTTAAGTAACTATTTGAAAACAAAAACACTCCCATACGAAATAATATATTTCACTATTCCACATACTCGTATATAGGTTAGTCAGGCCTATTTTAATTCGAATGGTAATATTGCGTCGATTTAAATTGAAACAAACAATGACAAATTTTTAACAATATAAAATGAATATATTGAATATGATTAAAATTCCAGGTTGTTGGTTAAAATTCAAGGCTTTTCCCGGTTTTTTTTCCCCGATTGTGTAAATTCAAGGCTTTTTCCCAGTTTTCAAGATTTCAAGGTCCGCTGGACACCCTGACCGAACACACCCTTAAATATGTCATAACTATCTTGCTTTGACCACAGAAAAGCAATATTTGTGATTTATGTAAGGAGCAACGAGTAAATGTGGCAGTAGCATCTATAAAGTAAATGTGAATTGATAATAATAATATCCAAATGAACTATTTGTTTTTGCAGGGTAAAAACTATCCTATATCATTACCTAGAAAATATACTAACTCCATGCCAACTTTCATTTAAATCTGTTGAGCAATTAAGACGTGATTGAGGCAAATTGTCTAAACATCCAAACATATATCCCTCCAAACTTTTTCATTTATAATATTAAGATTAACAACAAGAAGAGTAAAATAGAAGTTTTATGGTTTGATGAAGTTACGCTTTCATAAAATAATTCTTTCCTTTTAAATATGATTATTATACTAGGATTGCCATTTAAAAGTACTATTTTATTTAGAGATTTTTGATGAAGAGTTGGCTGCTAGATTTGTCTCTTGACATTACTGCAGAACACACGCCATAACTGATATGATGAAGAAGCTGGAAGACAGGAGGATGAAGGAAGTGCTGGAAGCGTACATGGCATATAACGGTGATGAGGTGTCGAAAGATAATGGTGGATGAATTAACAGAAATGCATGGAAGGGAAAAGAAGACAATGACCACATGCTGACATTCAAATTCAGGCATAAGGGTTTGAAATTTTTCTTCCATAGGTAGGAGTGATAGGGATTGAATAAATTACTGAGGGAAGTGATTAATAATTTACCAGAAAACAGTGAAAGAATTTAAAATTTGCAGAAGACAAAAGACTACAAGAAAGGGGAAAAATGGATGTGCAGTAAAACTGCCATCGGAGTGTGCATTCCTTCGCATATTTTTTTTAATGAAGTGTATTTGCAGCACTTCACCTTAAAAAAATATTAAAGGGGTAGTTTAATTAAAACCTGAATATTGGATATATTTAGGGTAGTTTTTGAGGGCTTTACAGATTTCAGGAATTTCAAGAGATTCATGAATTTGGCAGAAATATTTTTTATAGAAAAAAAGTTCTGAAGTAGGAGGGATATTCAGAAATACGCTCCAACAGAAAGAAAGACTAAGGAACAAATTGATTAGTTTGAATTACAGTCCCGTACAAAAAAGTATTGATTATTAAGCAAGTAAACATTTGACATGAGAAGAAAAAGGTTGGGAAATTAAAGGAAGTTATTTTGCATCATTTGCACTGTTACAGAAGGTTTAGATAAACTTCATTGTTTGGGGACAGATAGTTGGAGGTCACTCTACTTTGATATGTGTAGGTGAGTACTGATACATATGGCAGAGTAGCCTTTATAAAGACATTTACTTGGCTTCAGTGCAGTCAGTCTACAGTATTGTAAAGTTTGGTTCATGCTGTTTTTTCTGCAAAATGGAGCAAAATTTGATGGTGAAAATTTTTCTGTTTGTAAAGTACAGGGAAAGATTTTTTTATACATTTCTGGGAGTCAATTTCATATTTTTGGAGTCACTCTATGGGAGTAATTGAATAAATTTAACAAAATTTGGTGAGAGGTTTGTAAACTTCCTATACTTGTAATATTTCTGAAGAAAAAGTCTTGATTTAAATTCATAGTAAAAGTAAATTTGACTTTTACTTGCTGGAAATTATGTGACTAATCAAAAACACTGAATGAAAAACTTTATTCTTCTCAAACAATAGTTTAGTTATTCAAGTGAGCCATATTATTATTTCTTTCAGTACAAACATGATGCCCATTTCAAATAAAAACATTGCAGTCAACACCAAAAATAACGAATTAAAGAACTTTTTATTCTAAACATTGGTTTTCCACTAAAGCTAGGAGAGAACACCCACCAAAGGTGGGCAAGTTGCGAGATCTACACATCACATTGAACCAACACAGCTTCTTATAATATAAGTGAAGCATGACTTACTTCATTAACTTGAAATGAATGGTGTAGTGGAACCTTTGAATAAGCATTGTAAAAACACAATTACACAATTACTTTGAGAAAACAAGCATTTTTTTCAAAATAATTAGTATCAAATTACTGCATACTAATTCACTGGTTACATAATAAGTAACTATATCTTGTAGGAGACACAAAAATAGAAAACTGGAATTATTTTAAACTAATGAATGCATCAAACTCCTAAATAAAAAGCAAAAATATTACATGCATGTCTTCACAAAATTAGAATTAAAGGCAAACTAATAAAAGTTTTGTAATATACTTCATGCCTACTAACCATAAATACATCATCATCTCCTACATCTGCATGGTATTTGTGAAGTGGTGAGCGTTCAGAGAGACCTGAAACAAAGAGAGTGAAAATGAATCGCATAGCTACAGTTCGTTTCATATTCCACAAGAGCAAAGTTATGAAATTCTACAAATCAGTTTTAATTTTTCAACATAGGGTGCAATAATTTCAATATATCCACTTTCATAACAGTTGTCAGCAACAGCAAAAACTGTAAAAAGATATAAATGAGCTATCAATTTCATCCACTTCCACAGTATCTTATTTTAACTTTCACACAAATTAAGGTATTTTCTCGTGCTGAAGCTTTCACGCACAAACTAAGAAAATGTAACTGCTAAGAAACAAAGTATTTAACTGGAAAATATTAATTTATCTGGTGTCTAACTGTGAACATTCTGGAGTTAGGAAGAAAAAGGGGTGGGGGGTTACAACTTGCTGAGTGAGAGAGAGAGAGAGCACATGCATGTGCTCCTAGGCTGAATTTTGCATTAGCCAGCTGTTACCCATTTGACACTGCTGAGAGAGAAGTTGCCCAAGATTAGCAATCTCCAACTCTTAAAAGTTAGGAAGTTATAACAAACTTTAATTAATAAAGAAAGGTTAATACACAAGGAAAATGATTATGTTTAATGACAACACATACTGATACTGATTTGGAGGAAAATTAATTTACACACAAATTAAGAAAGCAAAGATTCAAATGTGCTATGAAAGATTGAATCAGTTATAACATTCAGAATATTCAATGGCAGTAAAAGAATCCTGTAACAGATCATAATTTACCATTTTTACCTTGTAATAACTAACACAAATGTAACAACTAATACAGTAAGATAAAGATTATGAAAAGCAGAAAAGGCGTTAGAAGCTGATAACACAATTTTTATAAGCTTCCAGTTGATCCTGTCCCAATTTCAATAAAATTGTTTACAATAGTTTTGTGAATTTGTTAAAAGCTGATGAAATTGTGTAAATAAAGTAAAATATGAGAAAAATAAATAGTTCTGAGTATTCATTGTATTTATTGTATTTATTAACGGTTGTGTCCACGATTATTCAATTTGAGGAGGAGTACATTCAGATATACGCCAATGATAAATTTTACATGTGAGATGAATTCTATTGGCAATACACCACTGAAACGCTGGAAATGTGTGATGTGGCTGGAATGTGATCGACTTGGAACCATACAGTTTTGTTACAGAATTTACGTCACAATTAAACTAAACAAAATTTCATGTTAACCAAATGATTTATTTTCTTCCATTAAATTTGAAATCTTAACGAATTTCGAGGTGTTTTAGATACATTTTGATCATCGCAACACCTAACCAGTTTTGATTGTTATATAAATCAATCTAATGCCCACAAGGACTTTTTATGTGCCATAGTACAGTTCTTCGAAACGATGACTGTTGGGAGTATTATTGATTACCAAATTCAAAGTCGACTTGAAATGCTGAATGAGCTGTTTGACTACCTTCCAACAAAGTAACTCCAGTTCCTGATGAAGCAAGTGCAAGTTCAATTTCATTCTGCAAATGAATTGTTGCCAAAATCAATGAGATCAAAAAAGTTTTTCCAGTTCCACCAGGAGTGCCCAAGAAGAAATTTCCTCTAGTTCATCTTTCATGAGTATATTTTTGTTGCTGATTCAACAGTGGACCATTCTTTTCGAACTGATTCAATGCATCACAATAATATTGTTTTTCGCATTTCAACTAAATGTGCCATGCATGGGACGATTGGACACTGTCAAGACAAATTGAGGTAATAACTTGTTCAATATCATCAAGCACAAGTCCTCAGTTAATATCAATGGTACAGAAATAAAATATCTTTATTTGCTGGACAGATCATGAAACAACACAAAAATAAAAGCAAACGTAACTTTTTTTTTTTTAATTCAGGATGGAATGCATTTTTCCAGACTTTTCACCAGATCTTGCAGTCTTTTTTAGATGGAATACATTTGAGTTATTTCCATCTCAGAAGCATAAGGAAGAAAACAAAACAAACAAAAAAGGCAATTACACATATCCATTGTTACACTCAGGAGCTACGGTCTACGGTTTGTAATAAAAAAAAATCTAATAGAAAAAAGCAATTTCAGTCTTTCCCAAATATTCCAATTTTCCCAGAAACTTTTCCAATTTTTCTTTCCCTAAATACCATATTCAGACATTATAAACATTTAAAAAAAAAAATTGGTTCACATAAAAAAGCACTTTCAGTTTTTTCCAAATTTTCAGGGCAATTTTTCAGTTTTTCCATTTCTAAAAACCTTATTTGAACTAGACCTGCACATATGAGCGTCTAGGAGCACTCAGTTTAGTTCACAACTACCTCGAGAACTAGGTCGCTCTTTTAGTTTGTTAGTTCCCGTCTCTAATTCAGAGGAACAGACCGTTCGCTCGCCTTGATACCGCTACTGCACACGCTATTTTGTTTGTTATGACAGTTTTATTAGGACATCAATCATTTTTTGTTGTTTCTACATGGAATTTAATATGACCTTAACAAAAGTTGTTACTTAACAATAGCCCTTTCAAATTACATCAGCATGATCAGTGGTCGCCGATAAACTTAAGTGCTCAATAGCTATGTCCACACTTGTTCAACTTTTGGTCGTCAGAGGCATGCGTCATATTGCACGGGAGAGAGGCTCGAAAGGCATGCGGCAGGGGCATGCCCGAGATCCTCAATTCGTTCAACAAACCAGGAGGCACGGCGTATTGCAAGCGTTTCCAGGTGAAGTGGATTCTCGTGCGTCTCCACTTGCAATATGTCACTCATTCTAGTAAGCTTACACAATATCGCGGCACTTTTGTGACGTTATTTTGTAGGTTTTTGGTCATTCATTTAAGTGACGTAATTATAATCAGTATTTAGTAATTTTTCGCATCATTTAAAATCAAATCAAGCTTATTTTAATTAATATTTTGCATTGATTGATTGTTGTGAAAAATTTTGACAGTGTAGGATTGTTTGTTTTGCAGAGATTCTTGAACAAAAATTTGGCGCAGGGCGCGTAATATTTAGTGTGCAGTTGTACAGTATATTCACGTAGGTAATATTTAATCTCGTTTAACGAATGGGTTCAAGTTTCATCATATACTTAGTATACCAATAGACAGATTTAAGCAGCACTAAGTATCATATTATTCAGTAACAGTAAATCAAATTTGTTGTAATAAGCAGTCAGATGCATTTACACATGTATGTGAAAGTATTAACGAACATTCTGAATAAACAAGCCATTTGTACAGAGGAAGCCTGTCATCTATTTAAAAATTTCAGGAAGTTTCTGATTATTCATTGGAATGGAATATTTTCTGTTAAACGATGTCAATTGTATGGTTACATTATGTCAGCTGCAAAAACTGCAACATTTTTTATGATGTCAAATACAGATTCAGATTTGTCATACGTGCATTAACATCAAGAGGCTTACACAATGAACAAGTAATTAACTCAATCAACATCTTCTTAACGCCTTATAATCTTAACACCTTATAATCTTAACTTACTTATTGCTATGCACGATTCTCTTGGATCAAGAACAGTTCGTTCTAATACGTTAGATATCAGAAAATCACTCATTGGCGGGTAAGGGCAGGGTTCGGGACGTTGCACTAATGAAATAAATACAAAAAAAAATCTAGTAAAAGCCGTACCGTTTCTGAATTATACGCAGCTAAAGTTGGCCAATAAGAGCGCTGCGCGGGCAAATTCAAACAGCTTTCCACAGGCGGTGTTGCCAAGCGTACTCAAGGCATGGGACTGCCAAAGAAAGCTATAAGAACAACTCTCTTCAGAAGCGGGGATCGAACCCGCAAGCTTCAGTTTGAGAGTCTGGTGTCTTACCGACTACACTGCCAACGCACTACAATTTCTTTATTTTTAGAAGCCACTAGGGCGGACTATTTGTTAGTAATCGGAATTAATCGGTAATCCACGACATTTTTCGGGAAGTCAGTGGTGGGGCCGAAGGAATTTTTTATAGGTATTGGTTTTGAATTAGTTGATCTAATTGCTAGAATAATCTTTAATTTTTGTACAAAAATCGTTTAGTTACTGGCACAAAAAAAATTGTCTGCAAACTTAACTTATTCGTTGCAAAGAAGCTTCTTTTATTCCATGTAATCGTATTTCACTAGATTTCAATCACAACATTTTTATTGATTAACGTGAATATCCATGCTACTATTTTGCAACAATAAAACATTAAACAGTAAACTTTTGAAAAAAAGAACCAATAAACCCATTATCACCGTTTGTAACGAAACTTTCTCTGCTGCAAAAAGCTTGTTCTTATTCAAACAAGTTGTAAACATTTTGGTAGCGTGTATCAACTCGCTAACGCGCGGCAAGCCGCAAAAGTTAAACAGGCTATTATTCATTGAAATCCCTTTTGTCACTGATACAAAACAAAATTACTGTACAGTAATTTCATTTTCAACTTGACGTTATCTGTCGCATCATTGAAACCCAACACGGATTTGCTTACAATAAGCGTCAAACTGCGACAGTAACTGTAAAATAAATAATCTCTGAAAAATCTTGTTTTTAGTAAAAATGTATCCCAATAAACAACAATAACAAAAAAATACGGTCCCTTACATTTTACAGCAACTGCTCAAAATGTCCTCCCTCAACTGCAATACTGAGACGACAACGCTGAGTTACTAAACTTTGCAGTCTTCCAAAATTGTTACTTTCTCTAATTTCATCAAAAGCTGGAATTATCCTAGCCAAAAATTCTTCTTCCGTTTCTACTTCAGTCTCATAAACAATGGCATTGACAGCTCCCCGAAAAATGTCACGGATTACCAATTAATTCCGATTACTAACAAACAGTCCGCCCTAATGGTTTCTAAAATCAAAGAAGTTGTAGTGCCTTGGCAGCGTAGTCGGTAAGACGTCAGACTCTCAAACTGAAGCTTGTGGATTCGATCCCCGCTTCCGAAGAGAGTTTTTCTTTTCGCTTTCTTTGGCGGTCCCATGCCTCGAGTACGCTTGGCAACACCACCTGTGGAAGGCTGTTTGAATTCGCCCGCACAGCGCTCTTATTGGCCAACTTTAGCTGCGTATAATTCAGAAACGGTATGACTTTTACTAGATTTTTTTTTGTATTTATTTCGTTAGTGCAACATCCCGAACACTGCCCTTACCCACCGATGAGTGAATTTCTAACCACCCTGTACACGCAAGGGCGTATCCAAGATCAGAACTAGGGGGGGGGGGCAACATCTGAATTGGGGTGGGGAACTCATATTTATTTCGAGGAAGTGGGGTGGGTGACTGAAACATGCCGATTTCTTACACAATAAAACTCAAACCTATTGAGGGAACTATTTTTATTATTGATTCACATAGTAATCCAAGGACCAACTATGCAGTTAATAAAGATCGTAACACAATTATAGTTTTTTATGGAAACATTAATCCTCTCCGATTCTCAGAAAAATTTTCAATAACTTTATTTGTCAATATCTCACGGTGTACTTTCAAGAAAATTCGATGCACACTCATCAGGCATAATCCAGTCAATCTTTCCTCTCTCATAGTACTCCTGAGCCAGTTCTTCACTCGTCAAAGCGTACTGAAGGCAACTTGATTTTTCTTCTAAGCGGGGGGGGGGGGGGGGGCGAGGGGGGGGGGGCAGCAGCACCTCTCCCTCTCGCTGGATACGCCCATGTGTACACGGGTAGGTAATACGCAGGTTTCTTTCTTCCAGAAACCAAATTTATTGAATGTGTGCTATACTCAGCAACATTTTCCAGATACATCTCCAGCTGAAAAGGTTCATGTTATCTCATTAGCAAGCAGTTATATCGCCATGGTATACGGCCTGTCGGTGACGTAAAATACGAATTCATCTCGTCTCCGGGAAGCATTCAAAGAATGTATTCGAGGAATTCTCCGAAGTGGGGTGAATCCACTGTCATTTGCGGTGATTCCGCGCCAAGTTCCGGGAATAGTAGTTCCTGTGCTGGCATCTTCACTATCCAAAGATCCCACTGGGCAGTAAAACCTTGTACAATCCGGCTGCATACGAATGAAATTGTGCAAATATAAGACTATGTCTACAATCGTGTTTTTAACTTTGATTTCAGTTGGCTTCCGGGAAATTCAGAAAATGGCTTTTTTAACCGTGAGCCTTGCTCTAACAGCCTATAATTGGAAATCCTTTTTGGCAATCCTTCATCCAAATAAACTTTATATGGTTTAGTTAGATGAGATGTCAAACAAAATGCATCCTCGGTAACCACCGGTATTTCGCTAATATAATATTGGATCATCCATCCAGCTGCGGCTACACCAGAACACTGAGGGGCATGCCTCATGAGGTGTGAATGTGGACACTAAAAGGCATGCCTCCTGAGGCGTGCCTCTAGGGCATGCCTCAAGATGAACATATTGCAAGAGGAACAGGCAAGAGGAAAAGGCAAGTTGAAAGCGAAGAAGCACAAGTGTGGACATAACTATTGTCCTATGCACAAATCGATAAATATGATTTATCTTTCGAGTGATGTGATGTGTGATTACCTAAATGCCTCTTCAGAAGTGTTATGTAATTTCAAAATTCACAAAGTCAAACAAATGTTTGCTCGTGCATATGTTTTTGCTTCATTTTTGTTAATTATGTTCACTTGGAAGCTTTTCTTTCTTTTGATATTTAATTAAATTAAATTAGTTATGGAAAGTGGTAGCAATAACAAAGAAGAGTCAATTTCCGGTGAATCGGAAGTCATTGAGCGATTATTTATTAGTGTACGAGAGGATTATCCAACACATTCAAAATATTTAGATGATGAATGAAACTGATGAAGACACAAAAGTTAAAATATTTTTGAATTTAGTGAGGCTTTTTTTTTCTTTTATGTAACTTTCACAAAGCTGTTAAACAACTGGAAGGTAATAACGTCACAATCTGAGATAAATATTATATTATCACAACTTTAAAATCAGTGCTAGAAAAATGTAAAAGAGATTGTTTCTTTGGTTAAGATTACAAGAAAAAGTCCTTAGAAGCCAAATTCTCCAGAACTTTACTCTGAAATAACAATATTACATGAAAGTATTTCATTAATAAAGTTGAGCTTTTTATCGACATTAATTTAACATCGATAAAGCATTTGACAATTTTACTGTAGGCAAAAAATTGTTAAAGGTGCAAAAAAAAAAAAAAAAAAAAAAAAAGGTTAAAAAATAAAATAGTAAAACATACGATTTGTCTTTTTTTACTATTTCGTAAAATATTATATTTTTATTCTAAAAAAATACTATAATCAACCGAAAAAAATGTTTGTAATCCTAGCGACGAATGGTGATTAACTAATTAGTAGACTTGCACATTATAGTTCCTGACTGGTAACGCTCAGTTTAGTTTGCAGCTCCTTAGCGAACTAGGTCACTCTCCCTCTCGGAATCCAGGAAGACAGATCGTTAGTTCGCTTTGCTACCGCTGTTGCGTGTGCTCTTTTGTTTGTTATGGTAGTTGTGGCTATCGGTGGTTGTCTTAATTGTTAGTGGGATCGTAGCGGGTTTTGTTTTCACATTTTTGATAAATTTCCGTTTGCGACTTCCACAATAATTATTAATGTTGAACAGCTTTTTCCTTTTCTTTTTCTTTTTTTTTTTTTTTTTTGTCGTCAGTCTTTCGACTGGTTTGATGCAATCCTCCATCCTTTCCTATCCTGTGCTAACCTCTTCATTTCTACATACCCCTTACAGCCCACGTCATCAATTATCTGTTTCATATATTCTAATCTCTGTCTTCCTCTACAGTTCTTACCTTCAACTGTTCCCTCCACTAACAAGTTAACCAATCCAGCATGTCTCAAAATATGACCTACCAGCCTGTCTCTTCTTTCTGTAAGCTTCTTCCATAGACTTCTTTTCTCACCCATCATTTCCAAAACTCGTTCATTTCTTACTTTGTCTGTCCACTTAATTTTCAGCATTCTTCTGTAACACCACATTTCAAATGCTTCAATTTTCTTTCTTTCCGGTATTCCTAAAGTCCACGTTTCGCTACCATAAAGAGCTGTGCTCCACACAAAGAGTTTCAAAAAGTTCTTTCTAATTCCTAGATCAATATTTGAAACTAAAAGGTTTCTCTTTTTCATGAAAGCTCTTTTTGCTAGTGCTATTCTGCTTTTGACATCATTCTTGCTTCGGCCATCGGTTGTAATTTTACTTCCCAAGTAACAGAATTCGCTTACTTCTCCTATTGCATCTGATCCTATTTTTATATTTAATCTAGTATTGGTATCATTTCTGCTACATTTCATCACTTTTGTCTTGCTTTGATTTATATTCAGTCCAAAATCTTCCTTCAGTATTTCGTTCATGCCATTCAGTAACTTCTCAATATCCTCAGCCCTCTCTGCTAACAAGACAATGTCATCAGCAAAACGTAGCATACTGATTTTTTCTCCCAGAAAACTTATGCCACATGGAAATTTTTCTTTGACTTTCTTCATTGCTGCCTCTACATACAAGTTGAATATTAACGGGGATAGACTACAACCTTGTCTCACACCCTTTTTTACTGATGCATGTCTCTCGTGATTCTCTACTTTTATTACAGCCACTTGATTCTTATATAGTTTATAGAGTATTCTTCTATCTCGATACTTTAGACCTGACTTCTTTAAAATTTTGAACATCTTGTCCCACCTAACATTATCAAAAGCTTTTTTTATACAACCAAAAAGTGTCGGTTTACTCTATTTTCGTGTGTGTAAATAACTTTGACTGATAGTTACCGACGTAACCACCAATGGGAGACTTGAGACTAATACCATACAAAAACATCAGTGATCTGTGCAGGGTATATATGGCTGCAAAGTGAAATACAGGGACACATATATCTTTTGTCAAAATATGAAAACGCCATCTGTCGACCAATTTCAACCACCATATCTCCCACACCCCATAGCTACCAACGTGACACCACCATGGTGAAAGTTGCGAGATTTGAGGTTAATGTCACACACAATCATCATTGGACTCAGCTAGGTAGTTTTGGTTGTGGAATGAAATATAGACTAAAATATATTTTTATATCAGGTCCAACACTTTCAACCACCATATCTACCACATCCCCGCCATTTCTACTGACATGCAATCACCATGGTGCACGGTGAAAAACTCAGGGTTACTACCACACACAAACGCCCGTGGTCTGCACTTGGTAGTTCTTCCTGCAAGTTGAAACATAGGGGAAGACATGTCTTTGACAGAAGAAGGAAAATGCCCTATTTCGACCAATATCAGCCACCATATCTCCCACATCCCCATACCTACCGACATGTAACCACCATAGCACACGATGGGAGATTCGATGCTACTACCACACACAAACAGCAGTGTTTTGCGATGTATAGTTGTCGCAGCAAAGTGAAATATACAGACACATATACCTTTGTTTGAAATACCAAAATATCCTTGATTGACCGCTATCAAACATAATATCTCCCACATCCCCAAAGATACTGAAAAATCGGCCAACATTGTTCACGATCCGTGAATGTATGCCACACAAACACCAGTGATCAGCACTGGATACTTTTATCTAAAGGTGGTACATAGGCAAACATACGACTTTGGTCGAAATGTGAAAGTGCCCCAGGTTGACCTCTTTCAACCACCATATCTCCCACACCCCATAACTACTGACATGTAACCACCACAGTGCACAATGGGAGACTCGATGCTACTATATCAGTGATCTGTGCTATGCAGTTGTGGCAGCAAAATGAAATATACAGACACATATGCCTTTGGTCAAAATACGAAAATATCCTTGATCGACCACTTTCAACCACCATACCTCCCACACCCCCACAGATATCAAAAAACGGCCAATGTTGTGGACGATCGATGAATGTATGCTACTACCACACACAAACATCAGTGATCTGCACTGGATACTTTTGGCTAAAAAGTGATTAATAGGGACAAACACACCTTTGGTCGAAATGCAAAAATGCCCCAGGTCGACCACTTTCAACCACCTTATCTCCCACACTCCCATAGCTACCGACATCTAACCACCATAGTGCACGATAGGAGACGTTATGCTACTAACAAACACAAACACCAATAGTCTGTGCTCTTTAGTTGTGGCAGGGAAGAGAAGTATAGGGACACACAAGTCTATAGTAGAAATACGAAAAAGCCCTACATCGACCACCTTTAACCGCCATATCTCCCACACCACCACAGTTAATGGCATTCGGCCAACATTGTGCACGATAGGAAACTCCATGCTACTACCACATACAAACACCAGTGATCTGTGCTAGGTAGTGGCGGCTGAAACGTGAAACATAGGGAAACACACATCTATTTTTATGTATAACATTATCAACATTTAAAGAAAAAAAATTGTTTCACAGGAAAAAAAATACTTTCATTTCTTCCAAATTATCTGGACAAATTTTTTAATTTTTTTTTCTCTAAACACCTTTTTCAGAATATTACGAATATATTTAAAAAAAAAAAAAAAGGCAAATTCGTCCTTAGAAAAAAGTACTTCCAGTTTTTCCTGAATTTTCCAATTTTCTGGATAACTTTTCCAATTTTTCTTTCTCTAAAAACCTTATATTTTTAAAGAAAAATAAGCGAAATCATTCCAGCCTTACTTAAGTGATGCGATTGCCAATGAACAGCATTTCTTTTTTATTTATATAGACTAGCAGAGTAACTGAGGTTGCCTGTTATATGGTTAAGGTTGATTTACTCTTAGAGTAATTTTTGTTGCATAATTTGAAATGTGTGTCAAATTCTCCCATCTTTCAAAAAAACTTTTTCATAAACTGTAATTCAATTGCCAAACTATCGAATTAACCACAACAGATAATGGTAGAGAATAACAGAAAAGAACAGTCACAGTTGATAATTAGATAATAGATTCTTTTAAAAAGTTCTGAAGTGAAATCAGTTCTCCAAAGATTTGTTTAAGCTTTGCAATTATTTTTATTCTGGTGAAATATCAAGTTTTATCACATTTCTATTCAACTTGAATGCCATTTTCCCCCACTTACTGTGCTCTTAAAATCTAAAAAAATTAGTATCTCACTTAATGGGTTATAACTTTTAACGAAATTATCTCTGTTTCCTTAGAATCATCTGCTTTACCTCAGGTAGCTATATTTCTTTTCACAAATCCTTCCTTTTTACTCACTTTACTGTTATTATATGAATTTTTGTATGTACCTATTAAGTGCATTTTTTGGCTTCAAACCTTTTTTTTAATATTTTCTTTCGCCCACTAAAAACTTGCAGCCTTCAATTTTTGTAAGAATGTCCTTCTTGATGCCAACTACCTACTGTCCCAGTTAAATTTGGATTATCCACTTAAATAAATGACATTCTATTGTTTACTGTGTTTTCGACTGTCAGCGGTAAAATCAAATTTCAAATGGCTATATCTTGTAGCATTAAGAGACATATTGCAGAGCTTTCAGGTTTTCTAATGCAGATCTTACACAATCAATAATACTGACAATATCTTGTTATATTGGCAATAATATTGACTGTGTAGGGTAAAAGAATTGTATTGATGGTAAATATTGATCGAGTAGGCCTATTGATGGAAATTTGGATTTTTTGTTATTCAGAGATCAATACTTGAAAGTAGAGGGGATTCTGCCAATTTTACTGACCATATTTCCGTTAGATCATGTTACACATCAGGAGCAACCACATACATTCTTACTTTGTGACATGCTTTGTATTTCCATTCACAAATAAGGTATGTAATTATACTCCGTGGTTCATCAGCAGATGGATAAAGTAATTTTAGATTTCAGAAAAGAGCAATCATAATAATGAACAACACTAAAACATAGATATCTTTTAGATCTTCATTCAAATATGTCAACATTCTCCCATTTCCATGCCTTTGAATCTGCCTGATTTTGTTTTTAGAAATAATGTGAGTAAAGATTCAGCACATGACACCAATAACACACAAAACACTAAAGACTATCACAAAGAAACATTTCACTTAAGGATTGAGAACCTGCTAACACAACCATTTCTTCATTTTTTTTAATTGCATTTTTGAAAAGGGTTTGGAAACACCAAAAACACTGGTTACAGAGCTTGAAAATGCTAAAATCACTGTTAAGTTTATGTTAATATTTGAGAAGCACTTGTTGTTTGGTTTACCAAGATTATCTAGTTTCTGACCTACATATTTCAGTCTTAAATATTTAAAACACACACACACTGTATTCTATGTGATTTCCCCACTGTGTTTCCAATTGCTACAAAATAAAACAATATTAGCTAAATCAAAATTAGTTTAAATTTTGTCTGATAATGATTGCATCATTTCAGTGAACGCATCCATAACTAATGAAAATAGTTCTTAGAAAGAACTGTAGGTGAAGCTAGTGATGACTCCTATCAATGAATTTGATCAGGTTAAGAGGAAGAACTGTAGGTGAAGCTAATGAGCACTCCTGTCATTGAATTTGATCAGGTTAACTGGAAGAACTGTAGGTGAAGCTAATGAGCACTCCTGTCATTGAATTTGATCAGGTTGGCAGTCAGCTACTATTTCACCAGCAAATTTAGTAAAGTTTCGCAAGAAAGTAATT
Source organism: Vandiemenella viatica (assembly GCA_031002005.1). Classification (NCBI taxonomy): domain Eukaryota; kingdom Metazoa; phylum Arthropoda; class Insecta; order Orthoptera; family Morabidae; genus Vandiemenella; species Vandiemenella viatica. The sequence continues at coordinate 111,121,120 of JARYHS010008075.1, read as the reverse complement.
CTTGGATTTTTTGTTCTATATTTATTTAATCACTGTGCATCAATGAGGTGTCTTTCTGGGAATGCATATGAAAACTTATATCAATAAGAAATTACGATTTCAACGATATTTACAAATAAGTATTTCAATGCACTTCTTGCTGTTATTGAAAAGCCACCTAAAAGATGGCCAACACTTATGTCACCTAGAGGTTTATTTAAAACAGTCATTTCAGGAAAGGTTAATCTGGGAACATTCTCGGATATTACACGTTCCCAAAATGATTGTGATGTTTCCAAAATGATATCTCCTCTCATGAGGAGATATAAAAACAGTGTTATGGTTTTAGCACTGTATGTATCTAAAACCAAGTAAAGTATTATGGAGTGGGAGAAACAAATGTTAAAAATTACAAAAAGAGTTATCGATCTAGAGTCCAATTTTAGAGTTAAAAATTCTACTAGCAAAAGAAATTCCAGTAATGAAGAAAGATTTATATGATATCTACTGCTATAGTAAAGGTACGAAAAGTCTTAAAGTTTAAACCGAATATCTGAAAATATTATGATATTACTTTGGGAATAATAATATTACTATAGAAAATGACTAATTTTTTATATTTTATTTAATTTAATATGTAGGTAAAAAAGTGCAAAAAATGTTTTAAAACATGATAATGCATGAATTATTTGAGTAAAAACATGTTCTGCATTTATTTCATCATTTTGGGAATGCAGTCATTTACAGGGTCATCCACAAAAGGACAAATCAATATAATGAACAATTTTCTTCCAAATTAAAATACATAATAATTTCATGACATGTCCAGGTAATTCAACATTAAACAATATGCATATTTTACCTTAAAGAAATTTGTATGTCATAAATATGTAATTTTTCCATGGAGATGACTAATTTTAATGTCAAATCTTAAATGCACAAAATCTTTCATATAATTTTGATAGTATTAGTTTAGCTTGCACCTAAAATACACATTTATCATTATTAACAGCAATTTCATTAATTAATAAAATTTTTACTCAGTTTTTGAAAACTTTCCCGGAATGATGATATCTAGCACTTGTTCGATATCAAATGACTTTTACACAAATAGTTCAAAATGTTGTACGTGCTACTTATAAATAATGTTTGGCTGCTAATCTAGTAATTATCAGAACCACTTTTTGGCATTAAAACAAAAGTATTTTATAAAAAAATCGATCATGGAATTTCCCACCTTGATGATTTTGTGCTAGTTGTTCTTTCTTTGCAGATTTAAGCTCAAAGTCTTGTTTGAATTTAACCCCTTTATCAAGGTCTCTCCACTGCTACTCCCCTTTATGGGTGTTAATACAGGACTTTCCTTAAAATTATTATGACTATCGCATATAGAAGCTTTCTTTTCCCACACTGTGTTTCATTCTGAGTAGTCTTGTATGATATGAGCTGGACCCGTTGTTCTGACCAGATGTCACTGTTAATTCTACCTAGTCTATTTTAATATTTTATCCATGATGGATTGGTGGAATTCAGCTACTGTGATATCAAATTTGGGTTGATATGGAAGACACCAATCAGTCACAATTTGTTATTACTATGTTTATTCAACCATTACCGGTTTCGAGCAAACAATGCTCATCATCAGATGGTTTGCATTTATTATGTCTTTAGATATGCAGATGCAAATTGTGAGCATGTTTGTGCGCCCTATAATAACAGAAAAGTAGCATTTGTTGAAAAAGAGTGATTTAAAGTGATGAAAGTTAATCTCTAGTATTTACTTACATTAGATATCTGAATATTTCTGGAAACATACTCTTGTAAGTGGCGAGAAGATATGATGCATTTATATGAAGGCACATTTTTTAAAAAAATACTGCACTAACACTGATGATATCATTACTATTATGTAGAATCTGAACAGAACTTAGGAGCACGCTGTAAACTTGCTTCTGCATTTGCAACGATATCATCAGTGTTAATGCAGTTTTTTTTTTTGACAGGACTATATATTGCCTTTCACTTTCTATAATTGCTAGGTCATTAAAAACTTTCTAGCTTACAATGATATTGTCAGGAGAGGCAGATACTAAACAGCAAAGTCATACTGTTGTCTTGCCAGTCTCCCTGATGTAAACTCCCACAAAAATTTCAATCAAGTATCTATAACAATGTTAGTGTTTCCTTTTATTTAAAAATATATATATGTATATAAGCTTTGAACTACTTCTAGTGTGTAGTATATGCTCTTTTCCACAATGAAATGCCTTTTAAAAATCTATGAATGCCAGGTGTGTCAAAGTTCTTTTTTGTACTATATTTTATAGTAAACAATAGCTGCAATGTCATCATCATCAACAATCGTGGTAGGTAGCATTTGTTGCTATGGAGAAACCTAAACTCCAGCAGTAATTAGGAATGTTGCTACAGGATTGGTAGAGGATGGGTAGTGAGCAGTTTGAAAAATGTCATGTATCATAGAATAATAAAACATTTTACACATTACAATATTCTCACTAGTTTACAGTTTGGATTCCAAATTCATCCACTGAAATGGATACATATTCATTTTTAAATAACACAACTGTGGTATTGAATAATAAATATTCCCTGAAGGAATCTGTGAGCTTGTAAGAGCATTGACTGTTTTCATCATGAATTAACTTTGAGAACATAGGAATATTATGGTATTTATGGAACCATAGGTAAATGTTTTAATTTATAAATGAAAAGCCAATTGCAAAAAGTCTCCCTTTTTGAGTCTAAAATCAGTAAAGAAGCCTCATAGGACTGGGAGAAAATTCTACATTTCACAAAGCCCTGTCATTAGACACTTTCTTCTTATACATCAGTGATCTTCCTGAAAACTTATCTGACAAGGACTATGAGTTTTATTTGCAGAAAACACTAACCTGATTTAAAAATGGTAATCTAGAATTTAATGCAAATTAAGTACTTAGTGAAGTAGCAAACTGGTCTAGGGCCAACTCATCAGAATTAAATTTTGATAAAACATGTATTAGGTTTATAACAAAAAATTATGTACAACACAATTTACATATAAACTATTACAGTAACACAATCTTGGAAATAAAGAATATAAAGTTTTTTGGCATTCAAATGGATGAGAATGCCTTGTTGGCGAGACATTATGAAGTTACTACTGATGAAATTATCTAGTTCCACCAATGCAATAAGAACACTTTCTCTAACAACAGATCTAGGATTAATGAAACAGGTGTACTACTCTTTATCAACATTCAGTCAACTAGTATGGCATAATTTTTCGTAAAACTCTTCACAAAGTAAAAAAGATTTCATTGCACTTAAAAGAGCTATTAAGTTGCTGTGTGGGGTAAAGCAAGAAAATCTTGAAGACAATTTAAAAAGCTCAATATTCTCACAATTACTTCTCAGTATACAAATTATTTCATGCACTCGCTTTTGTAGAACATTTTAAGTTGTTTACGTCAAATTAGGTACACAATTTCAATACAAGAAACAAAAATAACATACAAAATACAAACATCACTGTTATTAGTACAAAGATGAGTTAATTAATCCAGGACAATCTGTTTAATAAACTTACTGGGGGATTATCTTACTGGCAACTCCTGCTCCATTCAAGAATTTGTACAATAGAATTGTATCCAATATGCCTTTTGCTAAATTCATCTGTACAAATTAATGTTTATTTATTTATTTTGTCTTTGTAAAATATAGCAATATTTTCACTATGATTATTATTCATCAATCATGTGTATATAATTACTAAAACATATTCCACATCCCAGAAGTCCTTCCTCAGAGACGATCTATGGGGCAAAGGTAATAAGTAAATAAAACTGTGTCTCAATTTATTTTACCCAATCTCTGTGGTATTGTTGCTTTGCTTTTTTGGATTAATTTTGTAAGCAATTTCTATTTTATTCTCCTCTTCCATGCCTTCTTTCCTCTTTTCATTCCATTTAACCCTTTTTCATCTCTATAAAAAATCTTGTACTAAGCATTTCACAGGGTGACCAGTCTGTAACTGTCCTGATATTACTCCATTCCATTTTCTTTTTCTTTTCTTATGGCTGGCTTTATGCATCATCAATGTTGAGGTCATTAGAAGAGGGAAAAGTCTGAAGGCAAGGAAAAAGAAATTCGACCTTTGCCTTTTGAAGGAACAGTCCCGGCATTCACCTGGAACGATTTGGGAAAACCACGGGAAACCCAAATCTGGATGGCCAGATGGGGATTCTAACCCTCGTCCTCCCAAATGTAAGGCCAGAGCATTACCACTCTCTCACACTCAGTCACTCCATTCCTAACTGATATCATCCTCAATCAGTATGTGTGCACACTGCTATTGAAGTCTGTACTGATAAAAATGTAAAATATTTTCTTCCCATAGTAAATGTGCTTTATAAATTTAGTTTCCTCTATTAGCTTGTCTGTTCATTCTTTCTTCTTTTTCCACTGTGACAAAAGCCAATTTTTTTTGCTTTACTAGGTGGCACATATTTCTTCCTCTATATGCAGAATTCTACAGCATGGTAGTCATTTTTTTTTCTTGTAAATATTTAATCTTTTAAAGATGGTTGGCCTCTCAATAGAATGAATTGATCAAATTAATTTCTTTAGATGCTAAAAACTACAACACATTCTGATACAATTCTTTTTCATAGATTCTCAATGGATTCTTTTGATAATTCTGGTTTTCAGATTCTCCAGCAAAAACATTTTTTTTTTTTTTTTTTTTTTTATCTAGACAGAAGTTTAAGTTCTTATAACATTTTTCATCTTCTTTTATCTACCCTTCATATGGCACATATGTGCACGATAAAGAGGAGTAGCCTGTATTCAACTTTAGTATTAATGATATAATTCTTTCAATTATCAGCATATATTCTCTGGTATATTTTTTTACATTTCTCACCTATCACCCTAGTGACTCCACAACTTATTCAATTTTCTGCTCTTTGGGAGAGCACCACAATGTTCTAAATCTTTGAAATTCTTTGGCTTTAACTACACTTAGCATGTTGCAATGTTTACCCTGTATTCTTAAATATTTGATCCTTAGTATTGCACTTTTCATGTGACAACATTTAGCATCTCTTTCATTGCCTTGCTGGGTTGTCAGTTTGATCCATCTTTCATCCATCACTGTGTGTGTGAAACTTGTTAGCTATGCTCCAGAAAATTCCCAAATAAGATAACACCAACTTCTTAGCAGAGTAATTGAGTCATGTGGTTGCCACTCCAGTACATCCCAACTTGCTCATATTTCTGCTCTTAGCTGGTATGATCCAGTTAGCTTCACACCAATGGAATGCATTTTCCAGGGACTGTGTGGCTACATTCCCATGAACATGACAAAAGGATTTGATAGTAGAGCTTCTAAAAATAAAACAAGCATTTCTCAAAGGTTATTACATCAACATAAGTGCTGAGACCTAGCAGTCTTTAGTCCCCAATGGGAGCAATTTAATGCAATTCTGATACCATCTAAAACAGATACTTCTTGATTCCATTTCTCTCATATACATAAGAAGCGAAGGCAAAATCCAAACCCAGGATAACATATATTCTTCACGAGTATCTCACAGTTAGAGGAATAATTTACACCAAAGCACAGTTTATACATAAAGCAAAGGTGCAAAAACTTGGGGAAAATTTTTTTTAGATAGAGATGTTTTGCACTTTGAGATTTTCACAAGGGGACATTCAAGGATTCGTGGCAGTCGTGATCACTTATCAGAATATTCTTTCTGTGTACCAATGTTAAGGATATTTTCTGAGCAATGGAAGAAATAAATGAAGTCACAGAGTGCTGTACAGATTGGGGAATAATTGGGGAAGAAGCCAAAATGTGTTAGTATTGAATGTTTCATATGATGATTTTCTTTGTTAAAACTCATCAGAAAAATTTTATATAAAAAAATCAAAAGATCTTAAGGATACACAAATAAATCAAACTTATCGTTTAAAAGATCTCTTTAATCTGTTATATTTGAGTTGACAAAATCTTTGGTATAAAGATTTCTAGTGAAAATCATTGACTGTTGTTATTTTCATCAAGTGTGTTAAATATAACAGAAGTAATGAAATTTTAAACTGTAACTATAGGAAATTACATATTTTATGCTTTCACATTACCATACTAACATAGTTTTCAGTAATATACATATTGATATAAAAATGACTCACCATAAAATATTCCAAAAGAATGCAGGAAGAAAAATAAGAATTACTTAGAAAAATTGCTGTACACATATAAAGTTGAGTGAAGAACATTTTTTCAACACAGTTTAGTAAAAGAACAAATTAAATTTCAGTTTTCAGCAATTTATATTCTACATTCCAAACCAATATTGTATGTTTCTCAGTTCAAGGGCATATTCAGGAAAGGGACTTCACATAAATGGGAGAGAGAATTTCTGTATTCCAAAGATTGAAACAATTCAATTACTGCCACAGTTTAAAGTTAAAAAGAAAAAGTTAGTTACAATGACACTCTTCATGCTGCTTTAATTATAGCTTTGAAAAGTTTAAGGCTTATAAAAAGATTAGCAGAATGAAAAAAAAAGCCATAGTGATTCACCACAGCAATAAACTACCGCATCCACTAAAACTGACAGACCTTTCATAGCTATTAAAGAAAAAAGAAAGAAAAATGTTTTGTCATAATATCAAAACAAAAAATGGCCAAAGAAAGTAAGCCAATTAGCTACAGAAGTTTAAAGCTAGACACATAAAAACAAGATGAACACAAACTAAAGTATTTCATAACTTTTAATCAAGACATGTGAAAAGAAGATGGATGTGCACACAACAACTACAGTGTTGATGACAGATTGTTTATCATTGGAAATAGTGATAAAGGAAAAAAAGGGATGTAATAAAATATAGTAATGTAAAAAATGTGTTATAAAATAAACAGCTGCTTGGTTTACCAGTGTCAGGAAGCAAATGTGTGCTGAAGCTGGCAGAATGAATCCAATCAATTTTTTTACTGAAACTACCACATCTTCAGAACTTTATAGATAGGAAATAGTTTCTAAACATTTCTTTGGCATTAGGCACCTGCCTAGCCTCTATCTCTATAAAACAATTTGTTTTTATTATTATTTTATATTATTATGTATTAGAAGTTAGTCGTGACTTTGTACGCTTCAAAGTTTGCTATAAATAAGAGTGTTCTTTAATAAAAATAGTAATAAATATTTCATGTAATATTGAAAATTTATTTATATTCTATAACAAAAACACAATTACCGTAGTATTTAACCTCTATTCGATCGATTATTTCTGCTTTAAAATAGAAATTCAATGTTAAAGTATGAATTAATTGTTTCTTCATTGTGATCTTTGGTTAATTTCACAGTCCTAGCTTTAATACATTTACTGAAAGGTTTAACATGTGTGTCCATCATATATTTTTTTTTTAATATTAAACTTCATTTGCTTTTTGGATTACAGTTTTGTTTTTTTAATATGTTAATTTGATTATTTAATTCTGATTTGAAATAGAAATTTGTATATAAAGTAGTAACTTATAGTTTCTTCATTATCAGCTTTGACAATGTTATCACAAGTTTCTTTCAGTTTCTCAATCTGTCAAATCAACTAATGTGTGTGCCAGTTATTATGCTTGGTTAGGTGATTTACTAAAACACATGTATACATATTTAATGAATTGGGTAAGGAGTGGAGCTACAATGTTTTAATGAGCCACAAAATAGAATAGTGCAATAATTTAATTACAGCTTAATTAAAACCAACAACCAATTTCTGCTTTAACATGTATATTTCTGTGTTATCAATATTTTTAGTACTGCAAACTCAATAGATGGCATTATAAGTTTCGTTTTTAAAATTTATTAATGTTAAAACATACTGAGGAAATGTAAACATAATATTTTCAACACCACTAACTGCCAACCGAATTTTATATCTATGGACAAATTACTAGAAACTATGTACATACAGCTTAAAAAAGAAAAAAGGTTAAGAAAAGATTTATATTTCCTGCTTCAGAAGTATTAGTTTATGAAGTACATACAATTTTGCAGTGTTAAACAAAACACACCTATGAATATTTCAGAACATTCTTGTTTTAATCTTTGAAAATCAGTGCATGTGGTATCTGTGAAAAAAAGTGGCAGTACCAGCTTCAAAGTAGAAGACTTTGGTATTGGCAGTATACGAATTTACAGTAACAATTTCCAAATGAAATACTTCTTTTGTAGGATGAAAACTATCCTACGTTATTATCCAGACTAAATACTACCTGCATATCAAATTTTGTTTAAATCTGTTGAGAAATTAAGGCATGATTAAGCAAAATAATCCAAACATCCATCCATCAAAACATTCTTATTTACAACATTATTACGATTATTTTCTTGTAATACTATAATATTTATTCTTAATCGCTATTACCAGTAATGTAACATGGCATCGTTTCCTACTCCCCCCCTCTCTCCCCCACTCTCACTCACTATGTCTAAACCACAAAGTTACTATAGGTTCCATCATGGTAGAAGATGGTTCATGCCAGCCCATCAACTTGCCATGTGCTCAATGCACTTCTGTATGGTTAAAGGTTATTGCAAAATATTGTTTTTTTTGTTTTTTTTTTGTGGACCTTGATACAAGATTTACTGCAACATTATTTCTAAGATAGGAAACAAAGGATGTTGAATTAGAAATTATAAAAAAAATAAAACAAGGATGTAGAAAGAAGTGATTGTTTTCAACGGTTGACAGCAGAACATATAATTCACATGTATACGACCTTTTAGGCAGAACATGATATAGAATGAAGAAGGGCAATTAAATGAAAGCCCTTCATCACCATATTCCAACTAACTCTGTACTGAAATTTTCATCATAAAAAAGGTTTTGTAAAAAACAGAATAAACAGCGATATGATGGTGTGACAACAAGAATATATGATGGATGCAATAACACATCTCAACAAAGCACAAATAATGTCAATACTGTCATGGAGGACCACAATACCTTCATGACCAGCTAATTCTGTTCATTTTTCTAGAATTGCATTGTTAAGTCTGGTTAGTTTTTTTATGCACGCGTCTAAATTGATAGTCGAAGTAGACAATTCCTTTTAATTGCGAAAAATTTAATTACATAACTTTTTTTTACATACATATCAGGTTTGGGTCCTCTTCTTGCTCCATAATATAATTAAATTTAATTATAAACAGCCCATTTATAGTCACTTGTAATCCACTTTTTCAAAAATGGATCACTCCCATTATGTTTCATACGAGTAAGATATTAATGCATCAACATCAAGCTATGTGAATTTCCTTTAGTTCCTGAGAAACAGAATATTTTTTATGCAGCCATTTTGTTTTTAACACTTTCCAAGATATGTTTCATATATACCAAGCTTCTCTGTAGTGACACGTGTTGTGCTATAATGAATCCACTATTATTAATGCTTCCACTTTAAATGGGAGGCCAGAATGAAATTTAATTCACAAATCTTGACACTGAAGTTTTTTCAGATGCCTGCAAAACTATACAACCAATCGATAAAATTATGTTAAGTGACAACTGAAGTACAAACTATCAAACAATACGAGTTTGAAATTATATAAATATTATATAATATTAGAGATGTTCTGACTATGACTTTGGCCGACTAGCCGATTAGTCGGTTGTAAAGAGGCTGACTAGTCGGCCAAGCCAATCACGGTTTCAGGGGTATTCGGCAATTTCCGTGACGCCTCGTTTACAGCTGATTCGCGCACAAGTCGCAACCACAGCCTATGAGCATGTCGGAACATGTATTGTTTAGTTCACATTGTTTCTTGATTTTTGCTTGTGCACAGGTCAGAGCGGTGTTTTTGTGTAAAAAATAAGAACAACAGTGTTGTTATTGTCCATTTATGTGAAAGATAATTAAAATTAATTTAATCATGCCAAAAAGAAGGTCTCATTTATGGATTTTTTTTGATCAATTGGACAATGATTCGCATAAAGTGGAGAGTAATCAGTGCCAAAAGATAATTTCTCGTGGTGGGCAGATGAACTACCTACAACAGTGCTTACTCCATCAACTTCAGTGTCATCAGAGGTCAGTTTATGTCAGAAAAGCCAGCAAAATATTGGAGATAGTTTTTTAGTACAATGATCACATGAAGACTCAAGATCGAGAGACATCAATATTGTGATTGGTAAGATGATTGCACTTGACAACCAGCTGTGTCAATTGTTGAAAATACTGGCTTTAGAAACTTGATGAGAAAAGTTAAACCAAAATATAGCATACTGGGCAGAAAGTATTTCACAGAAAACATCATTCCTCATCTTTACGAAGAGACTAAATCTGAAATACGAAGAGGAGTGCTGAGTGCAGCAGCAATTTCAGTCACTACCGACATGTGGACAAACACAAATAACAAGGAAAGTTTTTTTGAGTTTTTACAGCTCACTGGCTTGACGATAGTTTCAAATATCATCACACAGTATTGCAAATGAAACATTTCCCCGAAACACGTACTGCCAATAATATAAAAAATTGTTTAGAAGAAATTTCAACTTTGTGAAATATAGATACAACCAAAATTCACGCCGTTGTGCGAGACAATGTGACGAAAGGAATCAACGATTCAGTATTTAAGGGAGTACCTTGTTTCATACATACTCTACAACTAGCAATCAATACTGCAATGAACCATGATACCATGACACAAATACTTGTAAAATCAAGACGAATTGTCACACACTTTAACCATTCTAATCAGGCTCAGTCAAAACATCATGATCTGCAGCAAGAACAAAATTTACCAGACTACCAGCTTGTCCAAGAGGAATGTACCAAATGGAATTCCATGTACCATATATATTGTCGCCTTATAGAACAAAAACGGGCTGTTTCTTTATACGTGGCTGAAACATCGGTAAATTTTGAAAATTTGCTTACTGAAGAGTGGAAAATATTCAGAAAAAGCATTGAATTGCTGAAGACATTTGAAGAGATTACTAAGATTATAAGTTCAAGTTGCTCTTCGGTGTCTGAAGTAATACCTCATCTGAAAACCTTAGAGAAATAGCTAGAAATTTACAATGGTGAAAACAAAGAAATCATGGAAATGAAAGTCCTGCTGGAAAATGATTTGAAGAGTAGGTTCGACTTGGAGCATAACAATGTCTTCACCTTGGCTACATTGTTGGATCCAAGTTATAAGCAACAGTTTTTCAAGACAAAGGACCTCATCACCATTAGGTCTCAATTTTTAATAGAATCTCTGAAAAATAGCACGAGTGATGACTAGAGCGACAAAGGCAAAGATGATCTACACAGCACTTCCATCAATGAAGACAATATAGAAACAGCAACACAGCGGAATTTTTGGCATTGCTACCAAAAATTTGTATCAAGAAAAATAGAAGATATTCAAGAAGACAGGTCAAGGGCAGCTCATGAACTGCAGTCCTACTGTGCGTTACCGGTGATAAAGAGCAATGAGGACCCATTTCAGTGGTGGAGTCGCAACAGTTCTAGGCATCCTGAAATGTCGCACATCGCTAAAGTGTACCTTAGCTGTCCTGCAAGTTCCGTTTACAGTGAGCGATTGTTCTCCAAGGCTGGAAACTTATACGAAAAAAAAAAAAAAAAAAAAAAAGATTGCTGCCAGATAGGGCAGAAGCTTTAGTCTTTTACATCATAATTTACCTTTAGTTAAAAAATATGACTAAGTAATAAAAAATATAAGGAGATGACATTTTTGTTTGTCACAAATTTGTTTTGATTAGATTATGTACGGTTATAAATCATATAAGTACGTTAAACTGATTGTTTTTGTTTTATGATGCAGTTAATATTTTTCTTACAGTACATCATGTACATGTAATCTTGTATCAATATTACTTAGCCTGTTAATAAAAAAAAATCCTGCTGTTTCGTTTCAATAAGAAGAAATATTTATTGAAGATAAGAAGATATGTTGGTTTGTTTGTTAATTAAGATACTGTTTTTTTATATAAATGTCATAGTATTCTTTTTACAAGTAATTTTAGCGAGTGATTGCCAAAGGAAAGGTTGCTTTACATTTCAAAATGTGTAAGACTGATTCTAAAATAAAAAGATTAAATAATAATCAAGGTTTATATTTTATGTAATGTTCCCTACATACATTTTATACGTACTAAGAAGCCGGATAGTCGGCACTCTTTCCGAATAGTCGCCGACTATGAAAGTGGCCAGATAGTCGGCTTTGCCGACTAGTCTGAACATCTCTAGTAAATATACCTAAACGCTTAACTAAGCCGACTTATCTGCGAAACTCGCAATTTGCCAATCCTTCATTTGCATCGTTTTGTTGCAACAAAATCACAAGGAAGAATAGCTACAAAACTTTTAATAATATTATGTAACCTGTTAGTGAATAATGAGAAAACTTAAAGACTTACAACAGAAATTATTTGGCTTTTTCCTAATTGTAGAAATATTACGGTGGTGGTTAAGATATTTATACCTTACACATTAACAATGCAGCATAGATAAATATATTTCATTTTCAGAAACAATTAATTAAAATTCTGTCTTTTCACAACTGTGAATGATTTACCGTGTCATGAATTTTTGGAAACAAGCAATACCATTTCTATTGCTGAGGCACAACTGTGTCAGCCCTATTGCACTGCAACCCCCTTTACCACTTCCATTTCAATCACAGATACTTGAAGTTTCAGTACCGATAATTTCTAAAATACCTTTTAATTAAATCAACAAAAGGTTTCTTGGGCATATTTTAGGGTTTAATAAGTTCTGAATCTTACAAGGAGCATTAACACATGACTCAAGGTTTGAGTATATTGTTTGGGGAAAATGTTGCATCAGAGGACTCCAGTGGTTAGAACCATCTCAAACAGCCACATCGTCAAAGTTACGCCAGATTCAGAAATTTGAGAAAACGTATAAAAAGCGTCAACACCCTTTCGTTATTTAACAGTCAAAGATCATGTATTGCCTCTCCACAAGTATTGTGAAGATACAAACCGATGTCTTTATTGCAGTTTAGAATCATACTTGGAGGCAAAATAATTAATGTGTCTAGCCATAAATCTGATAAGTTAGCCATTTGGGGCATAAATGTTGATCACTGAATGATATTGAGCCAAAAATAGGTGTAATGCAGCCAAGAATTAATTTCTTTCGTCAGAAAGTATGTTAGGATTCTCAATGGCTCAGAATATTGTTTACATGCTGCAAGTTTAACTTGGCTATATTGCACAACACAAAAGCGTGGAAGAGAGTGAGGTATACAGACAGGGGTCCTCCAAGAATACTTCACTATATGGCATCTCAGACCAATCTTGCAAAAACAGAGGTGTATTTCTTTTATTTATCAAGCCAGCAGGCAAGGCAATAGCTGTCCTCTCATAAGTACTGGATCAGTTCCTTTTAATTCCAACCATAAATACCTTGGGAGTAACAATTGATAAGTTATTCACATACCACAAGCATCGGGCAAATACTGCTGGCAAAATCAAGCCCAGAGTCAATCTATTGAGGAAACTGGAGGGCACCTCCTGGAGAACACAAACCAAGGGGATAACCAATGACCTAGTTATTATCCTGCCAAATATTGAGCCCCAGTATGACTGAACAGTGCTCATACTCAGGTGGGCATCAATCTAAACATTGCTATGCGGACTGTAGAAGGTGTACTGCAAATCGACCCCCAGTCTTGGCTATCAGTGTAATGCAAGCATTGAGATCCTGGCTAAATGAGCAAGACAGAAAAAATTATTTTGGTCCAGGTAACAGTTGGGCAGAGAGAAAGTTAAGAAGCAGAAAATGAGTCTGCATAGTGAGAAAAGTGAAAAGGAATGTTCCATCTAGTAGGAAGAAAGATCTCTAATATACTCTGGAAGAAGAAATCAAGGATAGGCCAGAAAAAGCATGTGAAAGCAAAGTACAATTATAATTGGTTGAAAGACCCCAAGGTGGTGGTCAGCCATATTTAATCAAATCAGTATTATCCTGGCGTTTGTCGATGTCAGAAGTAATAAATATGGTGAGGATAGCTGCCATGTGGTCATTGGAAGCACTCTAAATCCACGAATATCGTTTGAACGAGTGGTGAATCAGAGTCAGGTATCCTCGCAAACTATTAACCATTTTGCCAGAATGCTTGTTGGTAATAGAATGAGTCAGTAGAATACTTTTCTGAGTGTAGCAACCTGCTAGTAATTATCGACCGATTGTCCATTATTGTAATACTTGGATTAGCATGTGTCTGGTACTGACCCGTGACTTTAAGATGTGAATAAATATAATAGTAACTGTATTGCAAGTGTTTAGTGTTTATTATTTCGGACTAATGTATCCCCTTTCTGAGTAAACTATTTGAAAGAGTGAAAAGTGATTTCACGGAATACGGGTGGTGGCAAAATTTGATTCTATTGAATTTGTGCAGTGCTAACTTTATAACATCGGTCAGGTACCATTCAGTTCTAAGTACAGCACAGTCAAATCTTAATAACAGTGTATGGATTTAATAAAGAAGTTAACATTTAGTTGTGAGCGAGGCAAGTTGGATGACATGATAGCTATTCGTTACCCACACAGTGGCAACTTGTTGTTGGTATTAAAATAATAATATAATCTTGCAACAGTGAACCAACAACTTGTCATTACACCAGCCATTTCCAATATCTGCCCTCCATTGCTTTGTTCAACTACAGAGTAATACTTTGTCACAACTACAGAGTATTACTTTGTCAATCATAAATATATTTAACACATTGTCCTATATTGTACAGTGCAAACTTTACTGTTGTTACTGTATTTTCTTTATTAAATCAGGTTAACTATCATTAAAAAATGTCGGGACACAGGATAGATTGATGTACAAGGGATAGCATCTGTAAGTGTACAAGGAATCATTGTTTTACAATTTGATTAATTCAGGAAAGCTTGTGAAATTGTTATATTAATTTGCAGTGAGCCAAGTTATTTCAACTCATTTGTCTTATATGTATGTCGACATAACACGACTTTACAATTTGATTATTTCTAAGGAAAGCTTCAAAAGCAATTTTCAAATTTAACTGAGATTCAAACACACCAAATCATGAAAACTCAATTTTTGTAATAATATTAACACTTTATTTATTTATTCATTTGACCTTAGGTCTTGAATAGACCATACAGTCAGTCTGGGGGAATTACAAGTTACTATCAAGTGCTTTTAAAATTTAAAAAATAAATTAATAACTAGTGCTTTACAAAAAATTACAGAGATATAGATGCATTAAATATGTATGTCAGTGTGCTTAATGATACGGTAAATTTTGTTGCTATTTGTAGCAAGTAGTACTGTCACTGGTTGGAAGTGGCTGCTGTGCTCGCACAAGAGACTTGATGAAAGTTGCTTTCTGTTGGTGAAAATTAGAGAAATTGAAGAATAAATGATTGAGGTTCTGTAGTGCCTGTCCACTACATGTGTAATAGGGTGTGTTTACTACCTGGGTGTGATAAAGGATGATAGATGTGATGCATCGTCATTGAGAGTTCCATCTATGTGATGCATCATCATTGAGAGCTCGATCATGCATACCAAAGTCTTCATGGAGGATACGTCCGTACTATAGCGTACTGTAGGCCTCTGTGTTGTTTCAATTCAATCCAGCTCATCGTACATTGCTGGTATGCATTGCTCACCATTGTTCCCTGATAATCAACTGTGTTGTTGGCTGTGATTAAGCTTCAGCCCAAACTATATGCCTCCTTGGCTAATATATCGACATGCTCGTTACATCTAATTCCAGAGTTCACGGGTATCCAGATGGTTGACGGTGGAAGTGCATTGATTAAGTTCTACAATCTGTTGGCTTATATTGATGTGGTATCTATTGAATACTTTATTCATATAGAATTTGGATTTTTCTTCTTATTTGTGTACAGTAATGATATATTTGTGCACATATATTCATTTTTTCTGGTTTCTTTTGTGTGATTGTTTTGAGATTTGGAGAAAGACTCATTTGTTCTGTAAACTATTTGGTGAAATTCATGTCAGACAATTTTGTAATTAATTAAGAGCTGGTACCAGTCGTAGATTGGGAAATATTTGAAGTAGAAATTTGCCTTCCGACAATAACTCTGTTATTATGGTATTTTCAATGCTATCTTGTCAAGCTTTAGAATGTTGTGGATGAATGTGGTTTTAAAGTAGTAATCTAAAGGAGAGAATTTCCCCACATTTAAAATTCTACTAATTTTTGTGCATTGCACTTCCAAAAATAAGTACAGTTTTGGAAGGGATTGAAATGCAGAAGTTGAAAACTTCAGCTAAGTAAACCCGAGCTATTTTGGCCCGGGGATTAGGAAAATCACAAAATTAATTAAAAGGAAAACATAGTATGTTATGAAATTCCTATTACACAAAAAGTTGTTTCAAAACAACTCACTGCTGAACGATGTTTTTTTTTTAAAAAAAAGGTAGGGGGAGAGTGATCGGGGAAGATCAAATTACGAAAAATAAATTTAGAGGGGTAAAAATTAGGAAAGTATACAATACAAATCTACACGTATAGTGGTGAAGGATATGGAGCTTGATACATAAACTAAATCTTACATTGTGGTCTGTTGCAAGGGAAGAAATCATGGGATTGTTTAACTGAATTAAGTTGTATTACTCATCTACTTCTGAAGTAGTTTCTATCAATTCACTCACAACCTTTGCGACCTTTCTTGAAATGCCAAGCGAGTGTGCATTTCACTACAAGTATCTAGCTAGACTTAAATAGAAGACATTTCCATAACTGCTACATAGGTTAATTAACACTACAAACTGAATAATTTTTTAGTGTTTCCTAAATATTCACAATTGTGAAAAATGTACTTGATGCCTATTTTTGATCAATAACACAAATTATTCTACATACAGAATACTATCAAGTTGAAATGTAACTTTGTAAATTTTTCCTCTTAATTTGAGAAAATTATTGACTGTATACTTTCTGGCTGCACAATTCTCAAAAATACCAAAGTCACAAACAAAATTCAATTACATTACACTGCTCTCTTGGTGAAAATAAGTAAATTTTCATTAAAATCAATTACAAACAGTAATGCAGTAAACATTATACTATTTGTACGTCTGTTATATTGCTCAAAAGCATGTGTAACTATTATTTTAAAACAACTTTCAAACTTTCAGTACCCACCATCAAGTAATTCTTCAACAGCAGTTCGGACACCTTTGTCGAAGGCCCGTGCATCTGCTGCTGTCTGGAAAGTGAGACCAAATTTTTTGTCGCCCGTTTTCCAATGATGAAATGTGGGCATTACCTTATTGTACTCAAAATCTTTCTTGATTGTACAGCTGAAGACAACCTGTGAAACAGGCATCATTTTACTCAAACTTATGTCTTACTTGTGATTCAAACATAATATTGAATTTAAGCAAACAAATCCCTAGGGGAAAAAAAATTGTTTGACTTTTTTTTCTCATTTTAAAGATGCAAACTGAATGCTGACAAAGCTGGCAAAATTCTTACAATGGATTTCAATCAGAAAAACATTTTGTAAATAAAATACACCATTATTAAAAGACAAATGCACATTTTTTATTATTATTTTAACTGTCTAGTTGGTAACTTGTCACATATTGGTTATATTTAAATTCAAGCAATTTTTCTGTTGAGTACTTAAATTTATATCATTAGATTGTATCCACATGGCAGATCTTGGAGTAACACCTAACTACTAAAAAGTACAGACTGTAATGAACACAATTTGAAGGCTTGGCATACCACTGATTCAAGTTTAATAAATCAACCAAATAACTTGGCAATATTCAAGACCATTTTTACAAAAAGAGTGATGAATTAGCTTCATCTTTCATTGTTATGCCCAACTGAGGAGCACGAATGAACTTATTTAGCAGATGTGTTTTTCTTATTTTCCCGGAATCTCTTCATCCTCTTGCCGAGCTCTTTCCTACACTCTTTCGTCCAGGTGTTTGATAAATCAGGTTCATTATTAGTATTGGGTAACTGTTACAAGTGGTATATATAAATCAAAACTAAAAAAATCAGTTGAAGTTTCGTCGACCTGGGAAATTTTTTGCCAAAAACTGTTCTTGCTTTACATATTCACTAACTGACTCAAGCAATTTCCTATCTATACTGTATAGAGGTCAGGGTTCTAATGGGATACATCATATCAAAGTGTAACTGATGCAGATCCCAAGTCACTATGATTGGAAACAGCTGTGCTAAATAACTGTCAGAACATTTGCATGGGTCACCATTATGATTGCAGGAAGAGATGCAAGGAAGACCTTGTGTAATAGATTTCCACCTGCAACACCCTTCCCGCCAATTAAGGTGCACCAAAAATTTTGCGCAGTTCAAGGTTTACGTGAGAGGCCAACAGAGGCTAACCTTCTGATCCATGTTGCTAATACACATGTATCGGATGTTCCATGACTGGAATTAACACGGATGCCAAAAAGGACTTCCGCCGAGATCTCATCACGCACACCGGACAACTCTTGGTGCAACATACTTTGCGCATGGTCACCTATCCATTCTGCTGAGGGTCCGCTCAACATCCTCGGACCACGTGCCTATGCCGGCGGCACAGCTACATCGCCAAGAGTGTGCGACTCCAACTGTGTTTGTGAGTGAAGTGGATGACACCTATCTGGAGCCACAGTATTAAACTGTTGAGAAGATGCGACCTCTACGTGCAGATGTATTACCACCCTCAGCAGATACTGAGAGCTGGACTACTGAACCACTACATGCTAGTAACGTACTTTTGGGAGTTATCGTTACCACTGTAAGCCCATGTGCTCTGCCCAGAAAACGCTCCGTACCAATTAACGGAAATTGCAGACAGCCCCCTCATGTATTATTAATCGCGGTGCCGCTTGCAAGAGGATTCATGCTCACTGACTGTTTTAAGTTAGCTAGTTGAGGCTCACAGCTACTGAGAACAATAACTTTATTACAATCATTGCAGTCTAACTTTTAATCTGGTACCGTTTATGTTCAGATGTTTTCTTAATTGTTTGTATTGGAAATACTGGTCAAGGAGCCTAGGTAATCTTTGTAATCAATGGAAACTTTGTGCAATTAAATATTGCAAAGTGTAGTTGTCTATGATTCTCTAAGAACCCTCCTACCCCAAATATAAATGTTGACCTGGTATCTTTCTAATACACTTTTGTCTGTGTTCTCTCGTAAATTATTAGTGATTGCTATTAAATTTCCATTTCACGAGTTGAAACATTACAACTGGTGCCCAACATGGAACACTGGTGAGAAGAGGAAACCCCAAGGGAACGCCATGAGGAATCTGTGCACGATGTACAGCGGTCTGTTGAATAAACAAATATTGCTGGGATGTTAAACTCGGCAGTCTACATGTTACAAAGCCATGCAAGACTTTAACGGAATGATGCGTGTGATTTTTGTGAAGGGTTTGTGCTGGTAGTCATACATTGCATCAAGAGTTGAAGGAGAAAGATTTTACTGGTTTGCCGAAGAATTTTAGGAGATACATGCCAACCAACACTTGAAGATGAAGGAGTTTGAAGTGTTGTATTTGTAACGATCCCGACAGTGTTGGATTATAACTGGTAAAGTCCAGGTCCGCACATTGAGGAATAACATGTGTCGTGATTGACGTAATGACAGTTTTATTATCCACCAGAACCAATTCGAGACCAGACTCGCTGGGAAACGGACTATGTGGTAGGGCCGAACAAAATGCAGCGGAAAGAAGAAGGAAAGAGATACTTGCTTTGAAACTACATAGATAATCATTGTGCCATTCAAATCCTTGTGACTGACAGAAGTGGATATTTTTTTCCTTTGATTGTCAAGCGAATTGGGAGGAGGCCAAACCGTGGTTGGACAATAAAATGTTTTGTCTATATTTGTATATGTAGGCTAAGAATTATTGGGTAATTTTATTTCAGCTTTGTTTAGATTAAGATATCCTTGATAACCTGTTCTGTTTGAAAAACTCTCTTGACCACTAAATGTTTTGATTTATGGTGGATGTAACAGAAGCCAGTGGGGGATCGGATTCACAGGGCTCCATTGATGAAGCCACACCCACCATAATCCTTGCCATTATATATGTGGGATATATGCAAGATATTTCAGATGAAATGGACAAGGGAGGCCAAATTGATAGTGTAGCACTAGATCTGTCAAAGGCATTTGACAGAGTGAGCCATAAAATGGTAGTAAATAAGGTAAAAAACTATTGGAGTGGATGAGAAAGTGATTTTCTGGGTAGAAGAATTTTTAAAAGGTAGAAAACAGAAAGTTAGGGTAGGAAAATGTAGTATCAAAAGAAGTGGAAGTAAAAATGGGAGTGCCACAGGGTAGCATATTGGGACCATTCCTATTCGTTATTCTAATGAATAATTGTGTTGATTGTTTACTATCTGAAATTAGATTGTTTGCAGATGACATAATGCTATATAAAAGAATCAAAACGATAGAGGATTGTAAACAGTTGCAGGGTGATCTGGACAGGATATCTAACTGGGTTGATAAACATGGGATGAAGATAAATGCAAAGAAGAGTCAGCTTATTAGATAAACAAATAAAAAACAAAAGGTTAATTATCAGTACAAGGTGAGAAAAGAATTGCTTGCAGTCGACTTGAAATGTAAATATATTGGCATTACATTTGATAACAAGCTTAACTGGGCAGGACACATTGGACAGGTGGTAGGAAAAGGTTTCAAAATTCTGCACTTGTTGGAGAGAGTGATGAGGGGATCTACGAGAAAAGTAAAGGAATTGGATTACAAAACTTTGGTCAGACCATTGCTCGAATATGGTAGTGTAGTACGGGACCCTCATTTTGCGTATCAAATACAGGAATTGGAGAGGGTGCAAAAAATGGCTGCTAGATTTGTTCCTGGAAATTATCGCAGAATGCAATCAGTGACGGATATGATAAAGGAGCTGAAATGGGATTCATTGCAAGACAGGAGGAGGATGAGGAGGGTCATGGGAGTGTACAGAGCGTACACTGGCGATGAGGCACGGAAAGATATTGGATTAGGTATGAAAAGTAGTGCATGGAAGGGAAAATATGACCATGACCACAAGCTAGCACTCTATTTCAGGCACAAGGGTGTGGGAAGATTCTCTTTTTTTTAGAAAAGGGTGTCAAGGATGGGAATGAGTTACCAAGAGAAATGATGAATAATTTACCCAAAATGTTGAAAGAATTTAAAGATAAAATTTGTAGAGGGCAAATGTAGGTGGGTGTAGGATAGGGGGAAGATGGAGGTGTAGGGAAATTGCCACCGGAGCCTGTGCTCCATTGAAATTAAATTAATTAATTAGTTTGCCGTGATTTGCCCTTTTGCTAATGATTTTCATTTTGAAATTACTATATATTTGGGAAGGCTTTCCATATTTTAATGTTTGTCATTACTTGGGCATTTGGTTTATATAAAAGGTAGGAATTTCTTTGCTGACCAGTCATGTGACAAGATTGTAAATAACTGGTTGCAGGGGCCACATAATGGAAATTCTGAGTATACTGTGGCACTGGAAGTGTAGAGTGATCTTGTGCGGATTAAAAAAAAAACTTTCTAAGTACATTTTTTTCGTTGAAAGGGAGACTACGTGCTGAATATCTGTTAGCACATTCGCATAGGACACCATTATGGCCACAGGAAGAAATGTGATGAAGACCTCGTGTAATAGATTTCCGTCCGCAACACCCTTCCCACCAATTACGAGCGCTGAAGATATCGTGCTGTTTGAGGTTTAATTGAGTAGCCAATAAAGGGTAACCTCCTGACCCACATTGCTAATACACATGTATCAGATGTTCCATGTCTGGGGTCGATACGGGTGCTGGAAAGGACTCTAGCCATCCATTGGGACCTCATCTCGTATGCCGGACAACGACTCTTGGAGCAGCCTGCATTGGGCGCGGTTGAGTATCCTTTCCACTGAAGGTAAGCTCAACAGCCGAAGAACACTTACCAATGCCAACAGCACAGCGACATCGCCTACAGGGTGCGACGTCAACTGTGTTTGAGAGTGAAGTGCATGCCGCCTATATGGGGCTGCAATATTAAAGTGTTGAGAAGATGTGACCTCTGCGTGCAACTGGATTACTGCCATCGGCAGATACTGGGAGCTGTACTACTGAACCGCTACAAGCTAGTAGTACTTTCAGGCGATATTGTGACCAGCCTTGGGGGTTGTGCTTGTGGATCCCATGTGCTCTGCCCAGAAAACGCTCTGTGCCAATTAAAGTTGGGAAATGCAGACGGCCCCCTCATGTATTATTAATCATGGTGCTGCTTGCGAGAGGATTCATGCTCACTGACTGTTTGTAATCAATGGAAGTTTTGTGCAATTAAATATTGCAAAGTGTAGTTGCCTGTGATTCTCTCTGATTAAGGAAAAGAACACTCCTACCCCAAATATAAATGTTGACCTGGTATCTTTCTAATACATTTTTGTAAATTAGTAACGATTGCTTTTACATTTCCATTTCGCGAGTTGAAACATTACACAGCCAAACCAAACCATGATGCAGGTGCTGCTTGTGAAAGATGCAAAATCAGCCTCGGGGGTTGTGCTTGTGGACATGTAAGGTTAAACCACACAGGCCTACACCTAAACAGATGGGGGAGAGTGGTACCAATGCTGTAAAGAAGATTAATTCCAGTTATGAAGGTGTTATAACAGTGCTCAGATTTCTTTTTTTTTTTAGGTTAGTGGCTGCTGATAATAGAATCACCAAAGGGGTACTGATTACAGGTACACAGTGGAGGAATCATAAAATGAAACAAATGAATTAGACATAACAATAAAAGAGAGCGCTTCAAAAGGGAAAATGAAGGGTATTGAAGGGAATTGAAGAGAATAGGACAGCTATGAGTGAACAACCCCATGCATGACACGGAAAGTGGGGTTGCCTCTCACTCGACAAGTTCTACAGTGTATGAACCTGATATAGTGTGAGGGTCTCATGCCTGAGGCACTGTCACTCGCTGATACTATATTTTTTTTCACTTATGGCTTTACGCCTCGTCGACGTCGACGAGGTCATTAGAGGTGGGATGGGACTAGGGACAAGGAATGGGAGGGAATTTGGCCACGGCATTTTGAATGAAGCATCCTGGCATTCACCTGGAGTGATTTGGGGAAACCATGGAAAACTCAAATCTGGATGCCCAGACGGGGATTCAAACCAGCGTCTTCCCAAATGCGAGGCCAGAGCATTAACCGCTCACCCAGTACACTTGGTTTGCTGGTACTGTTAAAGCCCAATGACAATGAGATAAGGATGATGGAGACAGGATTTCGGTGAAACAAGGAGCCTCCAGTCTGTATGTACACATTGGCAGCAGATGTCCTCCTCATACCCAATGATCTACTCAGGAATCCAGTACTGCATCTATGTCGGTGCAGGCCTATTCTGGATCGCCACTAACCATCAAAAAAGGGGAAGGCTCTAGAAAATGTAACCTAAACATGAGAAGTCACTTTTGAACATGGCTGGGCAACCACAACCACAAAGTAAAAAACTTCCAAAATGTTCACAAAACAATACTATTACAGTAATTTTTTTTTGTTTTTAAACTGCACTCTTTAATGCAGAAATACCTCCAAAGCTGTCACACTATACGAAATGGAACAAAGACAGTCAACAGACACTAGCCATAGACAGAAAATTTGACAAAATCAACCACATCCTCTTCTTTCCATTTGGTGTGACATGTACGAGTGATTACTTTAAACCAGAATCAGTCTGTTCAGCTAGCAACTACATTCACATCAATAAGTAACTGCAAGGGTAAAAATTCTGAAACATGCACTGGTAGACGAAGACAGCAGTATAATGAACAAAGTAATGACCCAATTCCATTTCAATTAAAAAAGAGGCTATCAGTTGACCAACTGCAATTTTTTTCCGAAATGATCATACTGGAGTTGTAAAGTATCCCAAAAGGATATTGTGGGGAAAAAAAGGGCT
This sequence comes from Vandiemenella viatica, assembly GCA_031002005.1. Classification (NCBI taxonomy): domain Eukaryota; kingdom Metazoa; phylum Arthropoda; class Insecta; order Orthoptera; family Morabidae; genus Vandiemenella; species Vandiemenella viatica. Next base: position 111,097,121 of record JARYHS010008075.1, on the reverse strand, counting down.
TAGTTATGGCCCCACAAAATTTGGCCAAAAATTCATACATTTTGAAAATTGTGCAGTTCTTAATGTATTTAATTGTATGAAACTCAAAAATTATGATAGAGATTTGAAGCTATAGACATTAACATAACATTCAAGAATGAAACAGAAATAACTTAAAATAAGCTGAAGAATTACATATCTTATAGGGAAATTATGGTTTTTTGTAATTTTAAGATGCTGGATCATTTTTTAAACTATACCAATTTATATCCTTCATAGCATAGGAATACTGATAAATTTCTTTCTAGGCCATGATGAAAGTTTCTTACAGCATCTTGTTAAAATATCAAAAAATGCCAGAATTTCACATTTTCAAATTGCCATAATTCAAAAAAGCCATTTTTAAACAAATCTGACCAAATAATATCCTCGTAGCATGTAGTTGAGTATGGAGTCAGATTGGTGGGTATTTTATTTTTATAGCTGCCACATTTTTTTTAATGGAAAATTATTCTGTATGTAAAAGTTTTATTCCTTAGCATGTAACTAGGAATTTAATTTACTTTTTAAAAGAAATTATTACATTTGAACATCCACTATTTTTCATATTAACTAGAATTTGTTTTTCTGATGTAAAATTATCAAAGTTAATATATGCAATAAAATCCCTTAAATAGCTTAAAAGAAGCAATATCCAGCTTCAAAGTACTATTTTCACAACAGCAATATTTTGTTTATTTACAGATAATTAGTAAAATCTATAAATTTTAATATTATTACATAATTTTTATTATAATATGATAATTTAATAATTCTAGCTGGTGCTCATGACTTCCTACGTGTTTGTAAAGAATTTGGACTGACAGCTACCATCATCTACCCACCATAGTGCACGATGGGAGACTCGATGCTATTACCACACACAAACACCAGTCACCTGTAGTTTAGGCAGCAAAGTAAAATTTACGGGGACACATGACTTTGGATCGAAATATGAAAATATCCTTGATTGACCAATTTCACTTCCACAGTTACCGAAATTCGGCCAACATTGTGATTGATGGGTGACTCTGTGCTACTACCACACACAAACACCAGTGACCTGCCCTAGATAGTTTCGGCTGAAAAGTGATACACCATGACACATACGTTTTAGGTAGAAATATGAAAGTGCCGCAGGTCGATCACTTTCAAGCACCATATCTCCCCCAGCCCCATAGCTACCGACATCTAACCACAATAGTACACGATAAGAGACACAATACCACTACCACACACAAACACCAATGGTCTATGCTATGTAGTTGTGGCAGCAGAGTGACAAACGTCTTTGGTTGAAATATGAAAATACCCTGCAGCGACAACTTTTAACCACCGTATCTCCCACATCCCCACAACTATCGGGATTCAGCCAACGTTGTGAATGATAGGAAACTCCATGCTACTTCCAAACACAAACACCAGTGATTTGTGCTAGGTAGTGGTGGCTGAAAAGTGAAATATAGGAAAATACACGTCTATTCTTTATATATATATATATATGATTTAAACTACACAGTAAATAACCTAATAGTTTTGCCTTTTGGTTTTCCAGAGAATTGGTGTGCGATTTTGCCAGATAAACTCAGAGCTAGCAATGGCAAAACGAACAAATCTTGTTGTTAACTAGTATTGCCTATTGTGGCAGATGACATTACACACAATAAGCACATGCTATTTATACTCTTGTACTAATAAAAAAAATAAAAAAAAATAAGTATCAAGTATCTGGCCATTGAAAATTTTCAATGTGATATAGCCTACATTTCAGTTGGTGCTGCAAGACACTTCAAAAACAAATACCAATTTCATGAGTTTTCTAAAGGTAATCAAACTATTTCAACAAAATGGACTTACACACCAACAGGACATGGGAAGAGTGCATCTGGTGGTGTAGATGCATTTTTCAAACATTATGCCACAAAATTCAACCTTCAGAAAAAACAAGCTCTGGCTATTAGAAATGCAGCTTTATTTGATAATAGAGTGAGCAGAATATTAAGAACTACCACACTATTACTACTTAAAACAGAAAGTTTTCAAGCTTTTCACACCTGTAAACAAAAGGAATGGGCTAATATAAAACCTGTAATTGGTATACGATCACAGCATTGTTCACTGGTTCAGAAAAATGAAGCTTATTTGGCAAGAACAGTTGAGCACAATGATCAGAAAATGCAAATAGTACTGCAGATGTTGAAAATAATAATAATAATAATCACCAAAGGTGAAGGAAGTAGAGCATCAGCAACAAAAAAAACAAAAAATATACAAACATATGACTGAGCCTGTGTATAAATTAAAGAGTTTGTGTATGTGCATGCCCTGCTTATATTTCACTACTGTATAGAGTGGATCTTTTTATAGAGCATTTCTGTGTGCATTACGGAAACTGCTGAAATTTTATTGTAAGTAAATTTGGTTCTGGTTTCTAAAGCTGGCTGCGAGCATTATCAGCATTGTTTAGCAGCATAGTACCATTGTTGTGTTGCCGTTAACCTTGAAAGAGTTATTTTTGTTTCATTGCATTCTGTCTGATATCGCGTAATAAAATTATTTGATAGAAACTTTGGAATTTAACTGTCTGTCATTATGGAAAATAAGTATTGTGTGCTAGTTAGGATGAATGATCAAAGTAACTTGGGGGAATCAGGGGACACCAAAAATTTGGGAGTCGTGAGGTTTGAAGGTCAATACACAAGTCGTATTAGTGTTCATGATGGTAATGATTGTCATATTCAAACTGAATTTAGCAGTAGTCTGAATGTAAATGCTGATGTAAATGGTGTTGCCGAATATTTTGCAAATCGCATTTTTGATGATAAAGATGTTAATAATGTATTAAGTAATGAGAATACTGATAATGGGGGACTACAGCAATTAAGACGAAATGTGATGTTCTCAATGGAGCTGGATCAAACAGATTATACTCGAGATAGGAACACTGGTTTCCAACAAATGATATCATTTTTGATGCAAATGCAAGAAAAACAAGACAAATCAAGTCAAGAAATAAGCCATGAAGTTCACAAAAGCTGAGGAATGACAAGAAAAATCAAATCAAGAAATGAAAAGATAATTAAAAGAAGACATATATAAAAATTAAGAGAAAAGCAAATCAAGAAATAAAACTAGACCTTAGAGGACTTAAAAAAAATATATGGCAAGTCAAAATGAAATAAGGGAATATCAACAAAAAACAAAAGGCGAATTGCAAGCCATGAAACAGGAGATAAGCAAAATTAAGAATGATTGGAAACAAGAGATACAGGTGGACTTAAATACTTTTGAAAAAGAGGTGAAACAAAGTGTTTCCATTTTGGTGGACCAGTACGTGGCTTGAAAGAAAGGAAATATTATAACAAAAGTCGAAAACTCTCTAAATGTGAAACTGAAGGGGAATCAAGAACCAGGAGCAAAAAAAGAAGTAGTGATGACGCATTCTAAGGAAATAGAACAGCAAGTAAACGGTTTGTCAAATGAAGTTGGCGGTATACGTAAAAGTGTTAGTCACTTTAAGGAAAGATTGGAAAAAATGGAACAAAGGCCTAACACAGTTGTTAGCAGCAATGTCACGACATGCAATCAATCACCCTTACCTAAAGCAATATTTAAACTGGGCGGAAAAATCCATCCAGCAGATTTTGTGAAAATATTCTCTACAGTTTGTATGTAGAATGGTCGAATATGGACAAGATTCGGTATGTTCGAAGCAAGCTGAAAGATGGAGCATTCTCTTGTAGTTGTGAGATACCTGAGGATTGTGACAATTATAATGAATTTTTGAGAATGTTTCGTGACAAATTTTGGTCTGTAAAAAGTAATGAAGATGAAAGTGAAGAAAAGGAAGAATATGAAAATGAAGAGAAGCAAATAAGAACATTTTTATAAGAAATTACGTGGAAGAATAATACGCAGGTGCATCACGTAGTGCAGCATCTGCAAAATTACTAAAGGGTAATGAGAATGCGAATATAGTTGTGCGGCAGGTCGATACTAACGCTACGACTTGTTTTTAATTCAGCGGGGAAGAAAAGGAAATGAAATTATTGATGCAGGGTACAAAAGAGGATGGCCAACAGAAAACTAATATTAACAATTTAAAGAAGGAATGCTTGTCAAGATCAAACCGGGAAGAAATAGGTGAATGGTCACACGAAGAAGTCATTAAAGATTTGTTAAATGAAAATATTTACGAAGCTGCAGAAAATGAAATATGCCAGCCACTGATTGATGTAAAGATGTTTGGTATGGAATGCCAGGCGCTCGTTGATTCAGGCAGTGATTTAAGAGCTACTTCTAACATATTGTAAGAGCATATAACCTACAGGCGAAAAATAACATAAATGGCAGTTAATTATGTACAAATTATGGAAGCTTCAGGAAAGCTAAGTAAATGATTGAAAGCACAAATTTGTTTGGAATTGGAGGTAAAAAAAATCCAGATAGAACACCGTTGTATAGTGATACCAGGATTAAACATAAATTGTATATTAGGAATGGATCTGTTAATGAAGTACCGCATACTTATTGACTGTGGATAAGGAGAGAAAAAGTTTATAAAAGATGGAACAGAACATGTAAAATTCGATAAAGAGGTGGTGAATGGATCGGGAATTTAAGAAATATTAAATTACAAATGATGCAGCAATTTCATGCAGAAGAGGAAGGATTTAGCTGTGCAAAAATATTTGAAGGAGATTGTAGTTAAACAAGTGGTAATACCATAAGGAGTAAAATTAATGAATTTTAAAATATAACGTGGAAGCAGAGAGAATGTTTGTTGGATATTTTACAAAGAAAAGCAAACATTTTCACAACGTCCAGGTATTTTAAAGAACTTTGAATGTAAGTTGAAAATTAAATCACATGACCCGTTTTTTGTAAAACCATATTCAGTACCCTTAGCAAAGAAAAATGCTGTTGAACAAGATGCTACAATGGGGCATTATCAAAAGAAGTGATAGCTCTTATAATAATCTGCTTATTGTCGTCAGAAAGAAGGATGGATCTGTGAGGCTAGTTTTGGATGCAAGGACCTTGAACTAAATCGTAGAAAAGGAAACTAATAGGCAAGAAATGTTAACAGAGATGTTTCAGAAATTTCACAGCTTTAAATACATGACAAGCCTCGATCTAACTGCTGGCTATTGGCAAATTCCGCTGGCGAAAGAATCACGAAAATACACTGCCTTTCTGTATGGGAGCAAAAATTATGAATATTGTGTTGTCCCATTTGGTTTCAATATATCAGTTTCAATATTCATATGTGCACTGGATCAGGTTCTCGGATGAACTGTTATGTGAATATCAATTTATGAAGACGATATTTTAATAAGCTCAAGTACCTGAGACGACCATTGTAAAACATTGGAAGAAGTTTTGAAAGCTTTGAAATTGTCAAAATGTGAATTTGTAAAAACGGAAATAAAATTTTTAGGACACTGAGTAACTACACCAGGAATAGAACCAGATCCTGACAAATCAGAAGCAATAGCAAAATTTCCCATACCGAACAATAAGAAGCAATTAAAATCATTTTTTGGATTATGTGGCTTTTATCGAAAATTTGTTGCTGATCAATCTTTTAATCATCCTCATCTAAATAAGCTGAGAAAGAAAAATGCAACATGGGTTTAAACTCTGGAATGCCAGCAAGCTTTTGAAAAATTGAAACAAGAATTGAACAACAGTGAAATACTATATCACCCAAATCTAAATTTGTCTTTATGTATGAAACGGACAGTTCCGATTATGGCTTGGGAGTGCACCTATTTCAAACTGAAAATGTTGGAGGCCAAGAAGAACTAAGATCGATAGCTTTCGGTAGTCGGTTGGTAAATAAAAACGAAAGGTCTTACGGAATCTTGGGAAAAGAAGTCCTAAGCATTACATGGGGATTCTATAAATTCAAATATTATTTGTGGGGGCACAAAACCAATGTTTTCACAGATAAAAAGGCTTTGATTTTTTACAAGAGTACAAACTATTGAATAGACGGTTAACTAGGTGAGGTCTATTTTTACAACAATTTTAATATGAAATGTGATACTTCAAAGGTCCCAACAACAACGTAGAGGATCCTTTATCAAGGTTGCTGTAGGTCAAGGCAATGTAAACAAAACAGTCGGCTCTGAGAACATATTTAAAATATGTTATTTGAAGGGAGCAGAGCATGAGAAGAGAGTGAAGAAAATTTGCAAACATATGAGGAGTAAACAAAATGAAGATGACTGCTTAAAATTAGTGAAGCAAAATTTAGGGAATAAAAAAGATAAACTGAAAAAGTGTTACAGACAGTATGGTGGTATTCTGTTTTGAAGAAAAGAAGAATTTTTTGCTTTACACCTCATCGATGCTACGGTCATTAGAGGAGGGATGAACTAGGGAGGGAACTTGGCCTCGGCCTTTTATTTTTTATTTTTTTTTGTAGGCAACATCCCGAAATTCGCCTGGAGTAATTTGGGGAAACCATGGAAAACCCAAATCTGGATGTCCGGAAGGGGATTCGAACCAGCGTTCTCCCGAATACAAGGCCAGAACATTAACCGCTCACCCACCACGCTCGGAAGAATGGAAGTTGTGTTGGCCGAACCAGTATGTAGACGTAATAATTGATCATATTCATTTGAGTTATGGACACTATGGGCCTGAAAAATGTTATCGGAAAGTACAAGAAGTGGTGATTTTTTACAATATGTGCAAGCGAATAACCAGAAGATTAACTAACTGTGGTCAATGTCAATGAACTAAAGTATCCATATTAGCAACAAAGAATCGAACGCTAAGCATATTATTGGGGAAGGTACTAGAATTACTGGCAGGGGATTTGTATGTTCCCTTACCTAGATATAGAGGAGGATTTATGTACATAATTCTTATCCTCGACGTATTCTCAAAATTTATGAAGCTCTATGCCTTAAAGAAAGCAACTGGAAAAGCATTGATAACAAAGTTAGAATGGGGTTATGGGATGACTAGTGTTGCAAACTGAAAAAAAAAAAACAATTTTTTTTTCAGCTTTGTGGAAAAAAACATGAAAAAAAACCTAGAACCCTGGGTTTTTTTTCTAAATTTTTTTTTTCCTTTCAGAAAACAATAAGTTTGATAAATTACATTTTTATTTATGAAACTTACCCTTTACAAGTGTGTTTTAAATCTTACTGAATCATATAATGTCTTACATAATGATTCATAAATGTATCTATATGGTAACAATTTTATTCATCTTCTATGTAAGTACCACTGTTTGTTCTTCTGGCTCCTTAGATTCATAACTTCAGAAATAGTTACATTTTCTTTTACTGGTTATTCTTGTATTGCACGCAAAAGATTTTGAGATTGCAATTTTAAATTCTGAGCAAAGTACACATTCTGCATAAAGACTGCGCTGATAATTCTCTTATAAGTTTGAATTTATTATCATACAAGATAGGAGCTTTATTTCTTTTTCAATTGTTGGCTTACGATTCATAATTACTGACAATTTAATGACTCAGCATCACTACACGCTGAGAGTCTAACAAGTATACGAATAAAAAGGAAAGCACAATAAGTAATAAAAAGAGGCAATTACTAATTTTTTGAAAAGATCCGTAGGTCTACAGATAAGTTCGTAGGGTTGGCAGCACTAGTTCAAATACCGAGTATCAATCCAAACAACGGGGAACGACGATTCCTCTTCGGGAAGTCTCCGTTCGTAAAAGAAAACTTCAATGTTGCCAATATTTTCGTAATTTTCTTTTCTACCGAACCAGAAAAGTAAGGTAGATTTAAAAATTAAGATAAGTACTTAATATAAACTCTAAAACAGTCATATTAAACGATAAATGCCTTAGAAATTTGTGATTTAGTAGTCATGAAAAAAAATGTGTCCCTGAAAAAAAAAATACGTTTTTTTTATAGGTTTTTTTTTTTCAAGTCAGAAAAAAAATGTTTTTTTACAACACTAGGGATGACCAAAGGTGATTTTATAGAATAATGCAAGTCAGTTTATTTAAAGAAGATGGACTGCATGTATGCAAGAGAATAGTATTTGACATATTAAAATATCTGCTTACCATCTGGCAAGTAAACCTTAGGAATGAATGAGAGATTCAAGTCATCTGTTTTAAACTCATTGTTGCCAAGCATGCTAAATGAATTGAGTATGTAAAAGATTTTAAAGAGATAATTAACAATATTCTGAGTGAAACTAAAGGATACACAATGCACCGAATCATGTTTGATGAAGATCCTCCTAATATAATAAATAAAAATATGAAGTTTCCACCAATGACAAAGATTGATAGAGAGGAGCTGTTAGCAAATGTCAAGAAAATGCTGAAAAAGAAAGCGGCTGAAATTAAGAGAAGGCATGACAAAGGAATAAAGATGGCCGAGTTTAATGTGGGAGGTCTCGTTTTGGTGAGAACACAGAAAAAGTCGTGTGAAGTAAATTCTTAAATTAAAAAGTTTTTTTTTTTTAAGATTTATCATGAGTCTTTCAAAATAATTGCAATGTTAGTGCTTATTTGTTAGCCTACCCCAAGTCAAACAAAACATTTGGTTTGAGAAATTTTGTGGACTTAAAGTTGTATAAGAATAAAGAGATGTGATATTGCATTTGTTAACACTGTGTGAAAATGTTGAACAATGGTAAATAAGAAATGGACTGAAAGAGATGGTGATTATTATTATTATTAGGTTTTTTACGTCTTATTTATTGTGTGTGTGTGTGTGTGTGTGTGTGTGTGTGTGTGTGTGTGTGTAAATAGCAGGATAGGGATTTGGACACTGTGAAGGTGCAAATATTATATATAAATAGTGCGGTGGTTGAGAAAGACAACCATCATCTACAAATATAACTGTGGTGGTTTCGAATTAGTCCGTGGATTAAACGCTGATATAGTGACCTCACAGGAAACCTGTTTGAACTTTAAAATCACCATTGGTGATTAATTAAAGTGTAAAGACAATGCCGCTTTATGTACTACATCTCGACAAATGAATCTGAGGTTTTCAACACCCAATTAAATTATGCCTCGATGTGGGGGCAGGTGTGACATTTATGTCCAACCACTTTGAACAGAGTTTTTCTGCTTAGTAAATAATTATTCTTGTATTAGTACTATGCATTTAACAATGTTCTGAGTACAATTAGTGTAAATAAATGTAATGAAATGTAAATAGGGTTCAACAGATTGTAGTATGTGTAGTGAATGGGGCAGTAATAGCATCTTAGTTTGTACGTCTAGAAATAATGGTTAAGAGTCGCACTCGAGAGCTTGTGCGGGAAGGCTCACAAGTAAGCTCCGCAAGTTGTCGTATAATCTGAAAATGTTATGCGGAAGAATTTATAATGAGTGTAAAGTTGAGATTGAATTTTAAGAGTATTAAACCTAATGTCAGTATTAATTGAACTGTGTGTTTTGATTTATTGAAATTATTTTAAGGAATCTTTAATATCATGGGCATGGTTGCTACTTCATTATTAATTATTGGTAATTAAAAACAAGAGCTGTGCAGCTTGCAGAGTTAGACGCGGTCAGAGGGCCGACAACGCACAACATGCTGTGTTTATACAAGCAGCTCGCAAGTGCCCACTGTATTATCAGTTAAAGCATTCCAAATTTTTAAATGAATATAACCACCAATTTCTTCAGGACCTTGCAATTTTTTAAAAACTTCTGATTTTTTATAACTAATTTGGAAACCTGTGCATTTTCATAGTAAATTTATTTCTGCGGGGAAAATGATCATCACATTGCTCCCTTTATCTTCTTCCGATGTATTACCACAATCGTGCTTTAATCATAAATCAATTTACTACTGTCCCAAATTAACAAATCCTACTTCATCAGATGATAAAAGATATTATCCTCACTTCAGTGTTCATCTCTAGAGCACCGAACAGATTGAAGATGGTACAGCCAATTGTCACTAAGAGCTAAATGTGCACCTGTAAACCTTTCTCATAATTTTAACTATGGATCTAATGAAATATCCCTTGCTTCAGTTTTAACAAACACATTTATCAAAGATGAGGGCTAAATGGTTGTGAAAAAAAAAGAATATATGAAAAACAATATTTCAGATAATCCCAAATTTATTTTAAACTACCTGCGCCCACAACTTTGTCCCACAGCATTTGAGATTTATGCTGTTAATTCAAGGGTTACATATTACAGAAATATTGGCTGTATAGGTAAAAGCAGAGGAGCAGACTTTCTTGGATCTTTTCCTCTCCTGATTTTCGACTATACATTTTTATGCTTGAAGCCGATTGGGAAAGCTTATATTTGTTGATGACCCATAGACACACTTCAATTTTTCACATGACTTCTCTGCAAACAGTACTTGAAGTGGTGCTACACTTTGTGTACAGACTGCTTTATTTGTATTGATATAAGCCCCCTAATAAAGTCAACACATCACTCGTGGTAGGCGTTTCAACTGCGAGAAAGATTTTTTTTTTTTTTTTTGCTCTCATCAGTCTTTAGACTGGTTTGATGCAATCCTCCATCCCTTCCTATCCTGTGCTAACCTCTTCATTTCTACATACCCCTTACAACCCACATCCTCAATTATCTGCTTCATATATTCTAATCTCTGTCTACCTCTACAGTTCTTACCTTCAACTGTTCCCTCCACTAACAAATTAACCAATCCAGCATGTCTCAAAATATGACCTACCAGCCTGTCTCTTCTTCCTGTAAGCTTCTTCCATAAACTTCTTTCCTCACCCATCATTTCCAAAACTCGTTCATTTCTTACTTTGTCTGACCACCTAATTTTCAGCCTTCTTCTGTAGCACCAGATTTCAAATGCTTCAAGTTTCTTTCTTTCCGGTATTCCTAAAGTCCATGTTTCACTACCGTAAAGTGCTGTGCTCCACACATAGAGTTTTAAGAAGTTCTTTCTAATTCCCAGATCAATATTTGAAACTAAAAGGTTTCTCTTTTTCATGAAGGCTCTTTTTGCTAGTGCTATTCTGCTTTTAACATCATTCCTGCTTCGGCCATCAGTTGTAATTTTGCTTCCCAAGTAACAGAACTCACTCACTTCTCCTATTGCATCAGATTCTATTTTTATATTTAATCTGCTAGTATTGGTGTCATTTCTGCTACATTTCATCACTTTTGTTTTACTTTGATTTATATTCAATCCAAAATCTTCCTTCAGTATTTTGTTCATGCCATTCAATAACTTCTCAATATCCTCAGCCCTCTCTGCTAATAGGACAATGTCGTCAGCAAATCGTAGCATACTGATTTTTTCTCACTGAACACTTATGCCACATGCAAATTTTTCATTGACTTTCTTCAATGCTTCTTCAACATACAAGTTGAATATTAACGGGGATAGACTACAACCTTGTCTCACACCCTTTTTAACTGATGCATATCTCTCGTGATTCTCTACTTTTATTACAGCCACTTGATTCTTATATAGTTTATAGAGTATTCTTCTATCTCGATACTTTAGACCTGACTTCTTTAAAATTTTGAACATCTTGTCCCACCTAACATTATGCGAGAAAGATGTGTAATCTAAAATCCAGTGTTCCTGAGTAAACTGCATCATCACTGACAAACCACTAGTCCTACTGAGGCTGTATTCACACCATATGTTATTCAGGTGGTGAGTAATGGTTTTAGTTATGTTTCATTCTGATAGGTGGCTCTGGTGTTTAACTTCTATACTGTTACTGCTCATACATGCAGGAATCCATTTAATATTGTACCGAGTGGGGCGGTGTAACGGTTAGCATTCTCGCCTCGCATTCGGGAGGACGGCGGTTCGAATCCCCGTCCGGGCATCCAGATTTGGGTTTTCCATGGTTTCCCCAAATCACTCCAGGCAAATGCCGGGATGCTTCCTTCAAAAGGCCATGGCCGAATTCCTTCCCATTCCTTGCCCCCCATCCTTTCCCGTCTCTAAAAGACCTCGATGATAAAAAAAAAGAGACGTAAAGCAGTTAAAAAAAAAAAATAATAATATTGTCTGGTGGAGCTTTCTTACAGTCAAAATGCCTATCAGATTCCAGTGCCACATATCGAAATGAAATATAAAAAAGGAAAACCTTCTGCACCACCTCAATAACATTTCATGTTGACATGGACTGAATTAGTCCCATGGTTTGTCCATGATGATGCAGTTTATGCACACCTAGGATTTTGTATATAAAGATATTCAGGTTTCACTTAAAATGCTATTTATTTGTTTTGATCATCTTTTGCCATCATCCATTCTTCTTCTCTGGAAAACAATGGGTTAATAATCTCTTTCTACAAATTCATATTACTTTGTAATATGTTACCTGTTCCATTATTATTGTCATTAAAGAATGTCTCCTCTTGTAAGCACCTTAGAATTTTGGCAAATTCTAGTTTTGCTTAGGCGGGACTTAGAAATTTCGAGAAGAGTAGTTTTCAACTTAAAGTAATTTCACTGTAATCTTGCTCACAGTAACAATTCATCATAAAAATCATTTTAAAGTGTATTTATCATATCGAAAAACGTTTAGCTTAAGAGATATTTAGGTTGAAACTGTTAGTTGAGGCACTAAGGCTATACTACAGCCCCGGTATCGGCCTTGGTTCCTTACACTCTGAAAGAATCAATTCTTTCAAGAACTAATCAGAATGGTTTTTTTTTAAAAAAAATGCAGTAACCAATTAACCCTTGCCAACAACAGAATTATCTTACTTTTGCTGCATCTGTTTCAATTTTGATACCATAGCTCATCTATTTACTGCTGTTATCATCACAATATGGGCATTGTTTAGCTTTTATTTCATCCAAATGAATCTCAAAATTTTATTCTAATGAACAAAGACTGAACTTAACAAACAATTTTCACTAGTCGAAGTACTGTACATAGGTTTTAAGATAATACAAAGAATGCAGCAAAATTTAAGAGCATTAAATGCAATGTGCCCACTCATAGTAGCAAATTATTCTGAGAACAAAAACATCAGTCTAACATACACAATTAAGAAATGGTAAAATGCTTACCGACTGATCTGAAATTCGCTTTCCATATATCAGATACTCGTGTTTACTTTCTCCAATATCACAGGGTATTGCATGTTTACGGACAGACACGTTGGACAGGCCCCCGCCCCCCATAGGGACCCAACCACCCGTGCTGTCGTCACGCATCATCACCTGGGCACGTACTCGAACCAGATAGTTGCCACTGAAAATACGAGTGAAAAATTAATATAAATATTCTCTTTCCAAAGTGCAAAAATTTTCAGACAATTTAAAAAAAATGAGAACACTAAATTATTCAAATAGCCATTAACAAGTAAAACTAGCATTGTTGAGTGTTAAGTTGTTCTCAAACACTGAGGGTTCCATACACAAATTTATTAATTTTACTTAACTAAATAAAAAAATGTAATAACTTTTTTTAAATAAATAATGTATTTTTAAATCGAAGTGAAGTCTTTACTGGTGTACCACCAGATTGTATTGAAATAACATAATATTTTGACTGAAGCACAGATAGACTCACGCATGTAAAATATGGCAGAGCACCTACGACTCAATCGAGAGGTACACCCAGTAAGATTTCATTGAAATCCTACAGAAAGTCACCATTCTCTACTAGAGTTCATTAAACACTTTGCCAAATTGTCTTTTGAATATTATATATAAAGAGATTTAAAAAAGTGAAAAACTTATTGGGCTTCTTGAAAACTACTGAATTTTTAATTATTTTCACAAAATATTTTTTATCAAGTCATGAAATTCTTCAATGAAAAATGTAATTTTGTTGAAACAAATTATCTGATGATGTATAAAAATTCAACTATTCTGCAAAAACCATAAACTCCCAAAAGATTTATCTAAATGCACTATAAAACTTTGAGGTTATATATCACCGCAAATTTTTAAGGAATTTTAAAATCAATAGTTGCAGTGAAATTTTTAATGGTATTTTTCACTTCCAAAAAGGGAAAATCCAAACACTGAGTATGACGTGTTTTGAGCTTGTATTTGATACCCAATATTACCTACAGGAAGTATTTTTGAGCCCACCACTAGATCCCTTATAATTATTTTCGCTTCACATGATTTCCAAAACTTTATGCTACAGTCATTTAAAGTTAGTAGAGCTAAAGAGATGTGACAGAGAGGCAAATGATTGTGCAGAAGGTACAGAAACCTTAATTATGATTACAGGGTGGGGTCAGAATTGCTTGTTGAAAGTTTGAAGTGTATTTTTTTTTTTATGTCATCAGTCTTTCGATTGGCTTGACTCAATCCTCCATCCCTTCCTAATCTTGTGCTAACTTCTTCATCTCTACATATACCTTACAACCCACGTCCTCAATTATCTGCTTCATATAATACTAGCTGACCCGGCGAACTCTGTTTCGCCTTAGAGGCAATAAATAAGCAGATTTTTTATTTTATTAAGTTCAATTTTATATTAGGAAATACAAATAAAAAAATTAAGTATTTTAATGATTCTTTATTGTTCATTTATTTTGGTGCATATGTTGCACTCTTCAGTTAAGTACCTTGTGATACACCACATTTTTTGTTTCATTATCAGGCGCAAGAACAAACAACGCAGATGGTCTTCTGACCCGTTAACATGCCATATATAATGGACCATGGGAAAAACGGGGATTTTGTCATTACCCACGCCAAAGAGGTGTTTTGAAAACATTTCTTCAGATCAATCATTTTGCAATTCCAAAGATAATCATAAAGTACTTTTGTTTTGTTTTGATTGACTGGCAGTAATATTATTTTCGTTGATGACACGGAAACCCTTTTTCCGTTCGAACTTTATTTTGGGCAGGCATAGACTAATATTCATACAGTCTAATCAACTTGCAGGCATACCATTGATAATCCTAACGCATCTTTGTTTTGTTTTGATTGACTGGTTTGTATGGGAAAAGAAAAGTGTTGATTTTACTATTTTCCTCGCAATTTTTAAGTTTTTTCTCTCCATAAGAACCTTCCTTGTGGATTAACGAAAATATGGGGGAAAAAATTAGCCGAATTGGTCGAGCCATTCTCGAGTTTTGCGCTTAGAAACACATTTGGTAATTCATTTTCATTTGTATAGACTTTAAAAGTAAGAAAGTATTATTACTTGCAGCCAATTCAATAATCGTGAATTCTACCTAAGCATAATTTAAAACTAATGGAACCCATCAACACAAGGCTTACCAGAACTTTGCATTCTTAAAATAATAGGATAAGTGTGGTTCGATCGTCAGACGCTACCGCATATTGCTTCTCAACTAAAATACCAGAAATCGATTTTGCTTTTTAGGTATCTTAGTATTGCATGCTTTTAAACTGATGCATTCTATTTTCATAGTCAAAACTTTCCTGATAGGCGGCATGGGTCTAAATGTAAACACACTGAACAAATAAACACACAATTGGTTTTTGAGAGAAGCGAAAATTTAAAAGCAACCAAGAAAATGACACATACGGAGAAAGGAATGGCAACACGTACATTAGTGGTATTATTTTCGCTGATCAAAGGCAGGCATAGATCAATATCCATAGAGCCTAATCAACCTGAAGGCATACAAAGATAATCCTAACGCGCCTCTGTCTTGTTTTGAATGAGGGACATAAAAAGTGTTGTTTTTACTATTTTCCTTCCAATTTTTACATTCAACCATACTTAACCACAGACAAAATTATGTTTAGCTGTCATTTGCGTTTTGTTATTCCAAGTCAGATGAGTTTTTGTTATTACACGTTGTATTCTCTTTGACTTTTTGTTATTCCAAGTCAGATGCGTTTTTGTTACACCATGTTTTATAGTGACTTGTCACGTCACATGGGAACAGGATAAAAAGTATCCTATGTCCGTCTCCTGGTTCTAAGCTACCTCCATACCAATTTTCAGCCAAATCGGTACAACCGTTCTTGAGTTATAAATAGTGTCACTAACACGATTTTCTTTTATATATATAGATAATCTCTGCCTTCCTCTACGGTTCTCACCTTAGACTGTTTCCTCCACCAGCAAATTAAATAATCCAGCGTGTCTCACGATATGACCTACCAGCCTGTCTCTTCTTTCTGTAAGCTTCTTCCACAAAGTTCTTTCCTCACCCAACATTTCCAAAACTTGTCCATTTCTTACTTTGTCTGTCCACTTAATTTTCAACATTCTTCTGTAGCACCAAATTTCAAACGCTTGAATTTTCCTTCTTACCGGTATTCCTAAAGTCCGTGCTTTGCTTCCTTAAAGTGCTGTGCTCCACACATAGAGTTTAAAAAAAATCTTTCCAGTTCCTAGATCAATGTTTGAAACTAAAAGATTTCTCTTTTTCATGAAGGTTCTTTTTGCTAGAGCTATTCTGCTTTTAACAATTATTCCTGCTTCGGCCATCGGTTGCAATTTTGCTTTCCAACTATCTTGGCATAATGTTTGACAACAAACTCAATTGGGCAGAGCACACTGGGCAGGTAACAGGACAACGTTACAAAATCCTTCTTTTACTGGAGAGGGTAATGAGAGAATGTACCAGAGAAGTTAGGGAGCTGGGTTACAAAACTTTGTTCAGACCATTGGTTGAATTTGGTGGTGTAGTTTGGAACCCACATTTTGGTTATCAAATACAGGAGTTGGAAGGTGTGCAAAGAAAAGCAGCTAGATTTGTTTGTGGAAATTATCACAGGACCAAGTCAGTAACTAATATTATAAAAGAAATGGATTGTGATCCATTGGAGGAAAGGAAGGGGGGCTATATCGGTAATGGGGCTTGGAGGGATATTGGTCAAAGAATTAGGAATAGTGCACGCAAGAGGAAAGGTGACCATGACCACAAGCTTGCACTTGATTTCAAGCATAAGGGAGTGAATTTTTTTTCTTTTGTTCGTAAGGCTGTCAAGGATTGGAACAAATTACCAAGTGTAGTAATGAATAAATTAACAAAAACACTTAATGAATTTAACATTAAAATTGGTAAAGTAAATGACGAAGGAATTTAGCATTCCAATTATAACAAAAAATTTAAAAATTATTTATATAAAAAGTGGTAATTAGATGACTAGCATAATTGCCACTGGAGTGTTGGCTACATCACAATTAAATTAATAATAATATCAATAACCTAAAAATCTCAATAATTCTGAAGCAAAAATAAATAGTATATCAGCATCCAGCTATTCAATGGTTAATAGAACCAGCATCTTACACACACAATAACTTATCAGAGATAATTTGTTGTTTTTACTAAGAAAAACCATTGGAAACCTTATTCACTGAAAAGTGTTTATGAAGCCAA
Organism: Vandiemenella viatica; assembly: GCA_031002005.1. Taxonomy (NCBI): domain Eukaryota; kingdom Metazoa; phylum Arthropoda; class Insecta; order Orthoptera; family Morabidae; genus Vandiemenella; species Vandiemenella viatica. The sequence goes on along the minus strand of JARYHS010008075.1, from coordinate 111,079,839 downwards.
AATGTCTCACGGGTTTCATTTGCATACCATGGTATAAAAGCATTTGCTTGATTCCTTAATATTCATACTACAACTAACTTACCTGCAATGAAATATCTTTTATGTAAAAGTTAGGGAATAATTCAAAGTGAAGGCTTACCTGTAAAAATCAAGCACTACTACATGATCCTCTTAATACACAAAACCAAAGATATTCTTTCTGCCATGAAAAATTTCAATCAACCCAATCTTCCAAAAATGAGTAAGTTACTGTGCCCCACTATAACAGCATCTCTGTTATGTTCATAGCAGGAAAATAATTTCTTAGATTCCTGCTGAATCAAACTTGGTATAGATTTCACACCTGACACATCTCCACTGACAGTCTTTCCACACGAAATAACTTCATGTAAAAAATGTAAAAACCCTCACTTTAGTGTTCTACCGGATGTAACATATATTGAATACTATGTCTAGAAAAGTGAAGCAGATGGTGTTAAGACATTCTGCCACTCTAAACATTTTACAGTTCCGAGTGGAGCTCTCCACAATGGTATAGCTGAAAATGTTCTGTAGCAAAAATTTATCACAAACAAGCTAAAACATAGATTCCCATTCTTTCTTGGCCAAACGCCCCAACCTTTCTTTTAAAAAAATTACTCACCATCTAATTCTTGAAAAAAAAAATACTCACCTCCCCCTTTCTAAAAAAATTACTGGTCCCTTCTTTTCAGAAAAAAAACCCACACAGACTCCACTTCTTTAAATAAATAATGCAAGCCTTAGTGCTCCGATATTTTTTGGCTCATAACCAACTTTCTGAAACAGTGATTTTATTGCACCTCTCTTTAGTGAAGTGTATATAGAAAAACAAGGACACATTTCTAACATTATTTTATTAAAAGATGTTAGCATTATATTGGTGTATTGTTCACAGTATTATTGATTAGAGTGCTGAGCTCATGTAATGATGCTAATTTTTCAATATTTCACGAGTTATTTCAGCAATTTTAAATAGTCATGTTCCACTGTTGACAATTTGTTTCTCTTCTTAGCTAGTAAATTGCTGACTATGCTAAATCCTCTTCTGGCTACAAATAATCATGGGAGTGCAATTAAAAACTTATTTGATACAACCTTAAAGCAAATAGGGGTAATTCCGGAACGGGGTAATTACGAAAAAGTTTAATGGCAGACTTAATTTTAAGGTTAGGGAGTTTCCATGCTAGTATATTGTACATCGAGATCAGTTGGTCACACTGATAGTTCTTGGCGCCATTTTTGTGTACGTCATTGTTATGAGAAGGGCGGACTCAAGAGAACAGTCATAAACATCCGTTTTTCAAACCAACTACTCCTCTTTAGAGCCTTGCAGGTAAGTGAAAACAATATTTTATTGAAACATATAGTGTTTTATTAACTTTTGAAGATTATGAATGATTGATTTTATGTGTTTTTGAAAATGGCAGGTGTACCTGCATCCATTTTGAGGTTAGTCCGGAATTACCCCACCGCAAAAGAGTAGCGGGGTAATTTCGGACGATAAGGTTTCCTTTCCAGGTTCCATTATTAATTCACATTTTGGTCTGTTTTAGGTATAAAATGCCAAGGACTTGTGTTAAAAAAAAAGGTTGGCCCCTCCTATTTAGCTGATGACTTGGCTAATGCTGTTAGGGATGTAGAAAATAAAAATATGACAATCAAAGGGGCAATAACATTGTTACACCCTTTACAAACAATAAACCAGGACAAGAATGGTACTTGGCATTTATGAAGAGGCATCCTCAATTAACTTTGAAGAAGGCTGAACAAATTCAAAAGGCTAGGACGGATGCAAGAGACCCTGAAGTTGTGTTTTATTTTCTTAATATGCTACAAAATTTGTATGAAGAAAAAGGAATGCATGATAAACCCAATTTTGTTTTCAATTGTGATGAGTCTGGCTTCTCTCAAGATCCAACAAGGTGGCGAGGTATAGGACAGAAAGGTGTCCCACTGAGTAGAATCTCAGGTGGATCAGGGAAAGAAAATACCCCTGTTCTCACTTGTGTCTCTGCCGACGGCAGCTTTATGCCACCACTTATCATTTTTAAAGGAGCAGCAGTCCAGGGTTGGTGGGTTTCAAAAGAGGCCTATCCTGGAACAGTCTATGCAGCCTCTGCTAATGGATATATGGAAGAGCCAGTGTTTTTTTCATGGTTCACCGATTCTTTTATTCCTTTTGCTGAAAATTAAAGGAGCAGGAGAATTTACCTCATCAGCATACAGTGCTAGTGTATGATGGTCATTCTAGTCACTACAGTATTAGAATAATTAAAGCTGCATGTGACAGAAATATCTCTCTTGTTAAATTGCCCAGCCACATTACCGATAAAATGCAACCACTTGATAAATGTGTGTTTGGTCCATTGAAAAATCTTTGGGAACCTGAACTTATTGAGTATGCCAAGCAACAGGTGGGCCATGGTCCTGGGCATCTCACCAAACAACTGTTTAGGAAGCATTTAGGCAGAATTTGGTCAAAAGGAATGAAGAAAGCTAACATCCAAAGTGGCTTCAAATCAACAGGAATTTTTCCCATTGACATAAAAAGGGTGGGTGAAACCTTGTTTACAGAGCTGTAACTGCAATCTTACAATGCCAAGAAAGAAAGATGTTTGAAACAATCATCTGCTTTTAGTTCAGGCCTTCCTTCCCCTCCAACGACAAAGAAATTAGTCAAAAAGTCTGGCCCAAGTTCAATCGATAGTCCCTGATCAGAGGAATCTTTCAAGATGGTAGAATCTGCTTCAAACTTTCCTTCACCACAAGAACCTCCTCTCCATATTCCTCGAACTGCTGGCGTCACCACTTGCACACAGATTAATGGAGATGAAGAAAACACAATTGAAGCAAAAGCCTTAGATTTGTCAACTAAAATGCATGGCAATACCCCAGAAAAGCCCATTAGCATAATTGATATTTTTGCAAGCAAAATTAAAAGTGTTCCAAAAAAAACCTGAATTTAGCACAGTCAAACAGAAAAAAAAACAGAACAAACGCTGAGATTAAAAAATCTCAAGTATGGAGAAGTTTTAACCACAGATGAGGTTCTGAAGGGGCTAGAGGTGGCCCAAGAAGCTAAACAGAAAAAAAAGGTGCCAAGAAAAGCTGGAACAACTAACGGATCTGCTAAAGAGAAAGAGGAATCAGAAGAAGAAGATTTAGAAGAGCAGATGCCAGATGTTAAAGACATCTCTGATGAGTATGAAGGGGAAAGTGAAGATGAAGATCTCGTTATTATGGAGGATTTTGAAGATTCAGAGGCAGCGTCCAAAGCTAATCAGGACGATTTTGTTCTGGTACAATTCAAAAAGCAAAGCCAAAAGGAATCGTTTGTTTTTTATATTGGAAAGGTTACTGAAATACAAGAAGTTGATTTGATTGTACCCTATCATTTTTAAGGGGGAAAAAAATAAATCTTTTATTTTTCTTAATGATCCTGACATAAGCCCAGTTTCAAAAAACGATATTAAAAAAGTTCTTCCTATACCTTCAGTACGCAGGGGGCTATTACAGTTTTAACCTAATATTTCCCTCAGATATTAAAATTCTTTAATTAGTTATTATGTTTTGTGCAAACAGAGTATGCAAACTCTAAATACCTAGTTAATGTTTCATATATGTTCCAACATATGTTTCTTTTATGTTCCTTTACGCATAATAAAGTTCTATTGAATTCAGTATCTAATAACTTTCCTTTCCTGTTCCATGCTGAAATAAATTTAAGAGCGATGACATCATTTGCCTGACACAATATCAGTGATATTGTGGGTAGATTAGAAGTAAGTATCATTGGAATTCCCCCAAAAATGCAAAACTATTTCCATCCGGAATTACCCCAAACTGCCAGTTGGAGTAATTACGGACGATGAGATCTGAGGCTGACACTTCACCTTCGATCTAATGAAGGTCTAACATATATACTTCCTAAATATTATTGAATGGACATTGCTTTGACCTATGATCTGTGTCCGAAATAACCCCACTGACAGTGGGTAATTCCGGACAAGGTGGGGTAATTCTGGAACCTAACCTACCAGCAGTAAAATAATTGTTTTAGCCATTAAATTGACATGATTGGATTCATTATCAAATAAGGAATCTGATCATATTCATTGATTGCGAATTTAACAAATTTATGAGGACTAAAACCAATTAAACACTGAAAAAATCATCAAAACCGTCCGGAATTAGCACAACCAACAATATAATTCTTGAAAGCAAGGGGGATGGGGGGGGGGGCGGAGGGTTGGTCCTCAGCTCCCCACAAATTTGAAATTTGCCTTGAATTAGAAACACCCACCAGTGGGCGGTACTGTCCCCATTGTGAAACCATTGCTTCAAAGCAATCATGTATAATAATGTCTACGAATATTTTTTTTTTTTTTTTGCAAATTTAATAGTTTTTCAATACAAGCTACAATCTATTAACAATACAGGAATAAAATTTAGGCATCAGTTAGGTAAAGGACCTTTAATCAAGCCAAACATCAATCATAAAAATTAACCAGCATCACAGAGTTTGCTAGTCCCTCATCGGGCACCTCCCCGGGTGGTGGATCAAGGGATGCCTTACAGATATGGGTGATACCTGGGAAATGAAACACCTGGGGCGGACAAAAACTACACTTCGATAAAATCTGACCTGTAGTGAGCAGCTACAAATGGTATCGGTATCCCTTGTTAAGAGTGGCCAAATTGTATACTGGCAATAGTTCTAAAAGCCTAAGCATCAGTTTAAGTGGCAAGTTGGACAAAATTTAAATGTTGCAACGTGATGGATGAAGAAAATAATATGGTAGCAGCTAGTAAGTGATGGGTACCAGTACTGCTCGATTAGTGTGAGAAATGGACTAAGACTACCCACTCAAGGAACAGAATCCCAGCATTTTCAGAGGTATTGGACTTAGCTGTGGTTAACACCCTTTACAAGAAAATGTCCATCACACCTCAAATACCTTCAGCAGCAGTGGAAGGAATGCGCAGATTGATTATTGGTTAATTCAAAGGGATGATCTTTAGTTTGTAACTGATGCAAAAGTTATACCATGGGACAACATCGTGCCCCAGCATCATCTGCTCCTTCTCAGTTTCAGGATTTGCTTCAAACTCTACAAGAAAAACAAAGTCTACATCAGAGCGAATTAAATGGTGGGAATTAAAGCAACATCACATCCAGCTGAAAACATCTATAAGCTTCCTAAAAATGCCAGAACATGGATATGATGTTGATGAAGTTTGGACAACAATCGCCAAACATATTAAGACCTATGTCATGGGCACAATGAAACCTGGATATCGTTTCATCAACAAAAAAGTGTAGTGGTGGATGATTAGGTGCCAGATGCCATCACAACAAAGAAGTTAGGTTATAAAACCTGGCTAAATTCAGGACTTGATTCCAATCAGCAGAAATATAGACGACTGAAGTCACTGGCTAAACAGTAAATGGCAAATTCAAAAGACAACTTTATGAATAATTGTAACGCCAATGCAATTGAAATTGTTGTTTTATTTTCCGAACGCATTTCGCTTCATTTGCGAAGCATCCTCAGTGGTTCTGTCTGTGGGTATTTATACATATAATTACATTTGTTCTATTTTAAATTTAAACATGAAAATTGTGGGTTACAGATTTAAGCTTACCGGTACTTACATTTTTCTTTGGTCTACATCTACATCTATACTCTGCAAATCACAAATACTGTGGGTGACAGAGGGTGCTAAGCACCAATCCTAATTCTGCGCATTCCAATCCCGAACAGATCGAGGAAAGAAGGAATACATAAATGACCCAGTACGGCATCTTATTTCTCTAATCTTATCCCTCCTGTCATTGCGACCTAAATAGGTTGGCGGAAGAAGTATTTCGTTGCACTCGTAACTTAAAGATTTTCGCATATTCTCCAGCAAATTCAAACGAAAACGACGTCGTCTGTCCACCAAACAATCCCAGCCCAACCCACGAATTAGCTCTGTGACACTTACGTAAGGACTGTAACTAGCAGTCACGAATCGAGCTGCTATTCTCTGTACTTTCTCTAATGTGTCAATCAATCCCCTGCGATACGGATCCCAAATTCCACAACAGTATTCCAAATGCGGACGCATATGCTTATAATTGTACAGCCTATTAGCATCGGTTATGATTGTAACTGCAGTATATATTACACATATTGGTTGCATTTTAGCGATTATTTGCGTAGCACTGTAATACATTGAGATCTGATGTCTTACGTTAGTTACTGTACATTGCTGATTATCAGGTTTGTTTACCGTTTGTCTTCTGTTTTACTCGGTGGGTGGCGCGCTTTTAATTATGTCTTCGTGCTTAGTTTGGTGTATTATTATTATTATTGGCTGTGTCCTTTTGTGGTGTATGGTTGTGTTTATTATTTGTTTTTGAGTACTGTGTACAGTGTTGGGTCCGTTAGGTTCGTGTATTCGTTTATTATGTTCTTTTCTTCTGCCTGTGATCTGTGGATGTAGTAGAGTCATAGAGTCAGACATGCAAATACTAACCATTAATAACAGCAAACCACAACTTCTAACATTTCAGAAAACTACTACATCCACAAATCACTGGCAGAAGAAAAGAACATAATAAACGAATACACGAACCTAACGGACCCTACACTATACACAGTACTCAAAAACAAATCATTAACACAACCATACACCACAAAAGGACACAGCCAATAATAATAATAATAATAATAATAATACACCAAACTAAGCACGAACACATATTTAAAAGCGCGCCACCCACCGAGTAAAACAGAAGACAAACGGTAAACAAACCTGATAATCAGCAATGTACAGTAACTAACGTAAGACATCAGATCTCAATGTATTACAGTGCTACGCAAATAATCGCTAAAATGCAACCAATATGTGTAATATATACTGCAGTTACAATCATAACTGATGCTAATAGGCTGTACAATTATAAGCATATGTGACCAAAGAAAAATGTAAGTACCGGTAAGCTTAAATCTGTAACCCACAATTTTCATGTTTAAATTTAAAATAGAACAAATGTAATTATATGTATAAATACCCACAGACAGAACCACTGAAGATGCTTCGCAAATGAAGCGAAACGTGTTCGGAAAATAAAACAACAATTTCAATTGCATTGGCGTTACAATTATTCATAAAATTGATCCTATCGCAATTGAGGAAATGGCCCACAATATCCAGATGTCAAAAGACAACTATTATAGGAACATGTGCAATGAACTAAATACCCCAGAAGGAGCAAAAAACATCTATTAGCTAGTGAAGATTCATCACCATTCCAATCAAAATGTTTGGCATGCTATGACCATTGAGTATGAAAACCAGAAACGTTACAGAAACTGACCGAGATCCTCAGCTGATAGAAAAGACAATTCGAAAATATCAGGAATGAAGAATTTCCACATCCGCCAATGCAATCTGCAGATCCGATATATGGCCCAGCTCCAGCCATTACAGTTGATGAAGTAGAGACCGCCATTAAGAAAATTAAAAATGGAAAGGCAACTGGACCAGATGATAACCCATCAGAGGTATGGGAGATGCTTGGATCACAGTCGACTGCTCCTGGCAGAAGTTTATAACAAGGTTGTAGACGATAGGTGGCCAACCTTTTCAGCAGCCGGGCCAAATTCTGGAACTACAACTCTCTGCCGGGCAGCATGCGTTACTTTCTTGGAAAAAATACTTTAATATTTTTATGAAGTAAAAAAAAAACACACACACAAAATGGAATATGGATATTTAATGAAGTATTAAATATACAATTACTTAATGCGTCTTTTGAGATTGTTTGTCAGAACTAAGGGCATCAATATTGATAGCGAAAACAGTTGTGGCTACACGTATAAAGTTCTCCAAATGAACATCAATGATTCGTGTTCTGTGTTGTGACTTGATACTGTTCATCTGACTGCAAAGCTATTCACACACAAATTTTTCCATATAGCGGAATCATCCGCAAAGCATGTTTGTAAAATGAAGGATATTCCTCCTTGTCCAGAACCATTCTGGTGGAATTTCTCCTTAAGCTGTGCGTCACACTACAATTCACAATATTCCATTTGCAAATTTCCTGGCAATGAATTTATATCAATGGAGAATGGCGTTGAAAATGCAGATAAAAGAATATGATGTTTTTTGAAATCTTGATATTGTTTTTCAAACTCAAGGTTCAAGTTTGATATTAATGAACTATACTTAATCACCAATGCCTGTGTCACGTCTGCTTGCAATGATAGCTTGGAAAAATTAGTGAAATTTTTATTTTTTAACTGTTGTTCCTAAGCCCAAGTTTCATTTGAAACGCGGCAATAAAATCAAACATATTATTAGTCAATTGGTCTTTGCATTGCAGACGAATGTTCAGGTTATTTAAATGGCTAGTTATATCGACTAGAAACTCGAAGTCACAAACCCAAGCCACGTCTTCAAACTCTTGGATATTTTTCAAATTTCTGGCATAGAATTATTGTATTCTCTTCCTTCAAATCAAACAATTTTTTTTAACATTTTTTCACGGGACAACCATCTTACTTCAGTATAAAATGTAAGGTCATTATAGTCAGAATCGAAATGCTTGAGGAATTCTTGGAATTGACGGTGGTTCAACCCCTTCGATCTAATGAAGTTCACTATTTTGATAACCACGGTCATGACATGATCCATTTTTAAATTGGCACATAAATTCTCTTGATGAATAATGCAATGAAAATTTAATAAGGAGGTATTATCAAGTTTGCAGGCTTCATTTTGAATCAGTTTTACTAAACCTTCATGTTTTCCAACTATTGCTGGAGCTCCATCCGTCGTCACGCCAGATAAGATGTGAAGTTTTAACGAAAAATGATTTAATGTTGCTGACTGCAGGTGTCGTGTTCTTAAGTGGATATAGAGCTGCTAATTCTTCTGTTTTGTTTAACTGGATATCAACACCTCTTACGAAAATCGCTACTTGGGCAGTATCTGTTAGATGTGTACTTTCATCCAATGCTTGAGAATAATATACGAAATCAGGTGCTGTGCTTTTCAAATTATCTTCAATATGTTTCCGAATGTCTTCCACACGTCTGGTAATAGTTTGACGAGAGAGGCTTATTTTTGAAAATTCCTTTTTCTTTTCTGGACACACAATTTCAATTATGCTCTCCTAATACTCCTTCACCATCTCCATACGGCTTCGATTTCTTGGCTAATAACGAAGGTACTGCATAGCTCGCTTCTACGTGGCACGTTGACTCTGCCAACAGTGCTAGTGCAGTGCTGTGTAGAAAGTTTTCTTTTTAATAATAATAATAATATTTAATTAAATTGAAATGGATCGCACGCTCCGGTGGTAATTTCCCTACTACTCATCTTTACCTGGTATAATCGAAACTCATCAAACTTATTTACATGTTTAGTTTCATGATGCCGTTCCATGTCTTTTAATATAGAAACAGATTCTTTGCATATTAAGCATATGGGCTTTGTTTTAAATTCTACAAAAAGTAGCTAATTGTCCACTTATCCTGAAAACTTTTCAATTCATCTGCAGCTTTTCGCTTCTTTGAACCAACGTCTTTACTAGTTGACGCTATTATTTCATTGAACTAGAAAGAGAAATGAATAAAAGTCACGTGCTTGTATTTTGCAGAAACTACTAAAACCGCAACGATTAAAAATTGTAATAACGGATATATATTCGGTAAAGATGCAACAACACAAGTATCACGTATTTTTAACAATAGTAATACAGTAGAACTCCAATTATCCGAATCAATTGGGACCGGGCCCCATTCGGATAATCAAAAATTCGGATAATTGGATTATTTCCGAAAAAGGGTCTATTTTAATTAATTACTGCATGTATTTTGAAAATTAAAAAAAACTATTTTAAAAGAAAAAGAGCTTTTAATTAATTACATGAATAGGCAATACTTTTATGTGTTAAGCGTACTTACAAGTGCTGTACAGTATGTACGTACCGTACTGTAAATAAGTCTTTGCTTGCTGAACATTTCCGTCTTAATTAAAAAAGCGATTCGGATAGTCGGAATTCAGATAATTGGAGTTCTACTGTACTTACAAACACACGACTTATATAAAACAGAAACTAGTTCTTAAAAGTCGTTCACGACATCACGCCACAAATACAACAGAACAGCAGACATATGGAATGTAGACAATGCATTTCGAAACAAATACAACAACCAAAGCAAAGAGCGTACTTCCATCTGTGGGTGGAAACATTAACTGCAGTAACCGACACAAGGGATCCAAGAATGTCAGGCAAACCACTAACGCGCTGAAAGTTACAGGAACATAAGCCGTGATAAGGCTCAGTTGTTCGCCCGCACTGTCAATCCCCGCAAGATCAATCGGGCGATGATCTTGGTTGAATATCGGCTTAACTTAGTGTAGAAGTCAAAGCTTACATATATAATGAATTAATGATCCAGCTCCGCGGGCCACGAAATAACCTACCGCGGGCCACAAGCGGCCCGCGGGTTGGCCATCCCTGTTGTAGACCAACACGAAACTCTTTGTACTTGGCTCACTAGTGTTACAACACCTCTTTGGAAAGGAAAGGGTGATGTGTTAGACTGTTCCAACTATCGCCTACTTTGCCACACAATGAAGATTTTTGAGTGCATTTTGGATGCATGCCTATCAGGCATAGTTAAGATAGCGCCAAATCAGTGTGGTTATGAAAGGCACAGTGACGACTGATGCTATTCGCATGTAAGTCTTTTAAAGGAAAGGCACCTTGAAAAAAGAAAACCACTGCACAAGGCTTTTTTCGAATTTTGAAAAGGCCTTCGATAGGCTACCTCGGGATCTAATCTGGTACGCACTGAGACAGCATGGGGTACCAGAGGTAAATGTTAAATGAATCCAGCTGTAGGAAATTCTGACTATCTTCCCATCAGAGTTGAAGTTCATCAAGGATAGATTTTGTCTTCACTCTTGTTTAACCTCTGTCTTGACACCATTGCTACAGAACTACTCACTCCACACCCCTGCACATTTCTCTACGCTGATGATATTATTGGATGACGATATCAAAATTGGAACAACAAATCCAACGATAAAAAACTTCCCTGGACAAACACGGCATGTGACTTAATTTACGGAGACCAAGTACACCAAGTGTGAGTTCCAAACAATGGGTCTGTTAATATTGATGGTGTTGAACTTTTTAAGTCAAGTTCAGATAACCGGGAACAATAATTTATTGAGATGGTCAGACACTCCCAGATGTCCAAAACATAGTCAATGCAGCCTGGATGAAGTGGTGTCAGGTCACAGGAATCCTTCTCAACGAGAAGCAGCCACTGTACCTTAAGTCAAAGATTTACAGAACCACAGTCTGACAGTGGCATAGTATGGAACCAAGTATTGGTCAGTCACAAAAAGACATGAACAGCTGCCTGTCATGGAAATTAAGACAATTCACAAGGAAGTAACTAGATCAGGCCACATCAGGAATGAGATCATTTGGGTGCGATTTGCTGTGGCTCCAATCCCTGAGAAAATGTGAGAGAGTTGTCTGCTATGGTACAGCCAAGTATTATGCAGCAACAAAACTTCAGTTGCGAGATCAGCATTCTATGTAATAGTCTTGTGTAGTTCGCGAACGAATTAGTTTGGAAACGCGCTCCCACAGACGATCTAGTTCCCAGATCGCTTCTTAGTTCGTTCAATTCTTTTCCGATGACCAAATTTTGTTTTAGGTTATTTGTTACTATGTCATGTAAAAGGAAACATTTCACTGTGGACACTTTTCACTGAAATAAAAAGAAAAGAAGAATCTTTTCAACATTAATAATTATTGCAGAAGTCACAAACAAATTTAACGAGGAATGTGGAAACAAAACATGCTTTGATCCCATTAACAATTAAAAGCCAACCATCAATAACCACAACTACCATAACAAACAAAACAGCTCATGCAGTAGTGGTAGTAAAGTGAGTGAATGATCTGCCTTCCTGGAATCTGAGAGGGGGAGCAACCTAGTTCGCTAAGGAGCTGTGAACTAAACTGAGTGCTACCAGTCGCGAACTATAATGTGCAAGTCTACTAATTAGTTAATCACCATTCGTCGCTAGGATTACCAACATTTTTTCGGTTGATTATAGTATTTTTTTAGAATAAGCTATAAAAAATATAACACACTTCAAAAATATAATATTTTACGAAAGAGTAGAAAAGGACAAAAGGTATGTTTTACCATTTTATACTTTAAGCTATATTTTTTGCACTTCTTGCATCTTTAACCATTTTTTGCCTACAGTAAAATTGTTATATGCTTTATCGTTGTTAAATTAATGTCGATTAAAAGCTCATCTTTATTAATGAAATACTTTCATGTAATATTGAAAATAAGATAGGATAGGGAAAATAAACAGTTACCCGTCACTTACCACAGATGAAGGCAGGAGGGCGAAACACGTAAAAACACAAAAACAAAAGAATTACACAATATTTCGACTTTAGTCTTACTCGTGTAGGAGGCGAGACATATGGCAGGGGGAAAGATGTGGTCACATCCGAGCCCGCCACATGAATGCATTCATGTGGCGGGCTCGGATGTGACCACATCTTTCCCCCTGCCATATGTCTCGCCTCCTACACGAGTAAGACTGAAAAGTCGAAATATTGTGTAATTCTTTTGTTTTTGTGTTTTTACGTGTTTCGCCCTCCTGCCTTCATCTGTGGTAAGTGACGGGTAACTGTTTATTTTCCCTATCCTATCTTATTTTCAGTGCCTCGCGGCAGTTTCTTTGTTTCCTTTATCCAATTTTCATGTAATATTGTTATTTCAGAGTAAAGTTCATTCTCTTTTTTACTCTGTTTTTTTCTCATAAATTTAGAACTTCTTATATTGTCTCACGGTCATCAAATGAAACCTCGAGTTTTAAATTTAATTTTTGGATTTTGTATAGCCAATTGCTTTCATTAAAATCTAACCGTTTACTGAGATACTCTTTATCAACGAATACTAGAAAATTGTTTTTAATATTATCACTTTCTGTGGAGAATTTGGCTTCTAAGGACTTTTTCTTGTTTTCTTAACGAAAGAAACAACCTCTTTTACATTTTTTCTTGTGCTGATTTTAATGTTGACATAATATAATATTTATCTCAGATTGTGACGTTATTACCTTCCAGTTGTTTAACAGCTTTATGAAAGTTACAAAAAAATATGGATCACTAAATTCAGAAAGATTTTAACTTTGGTGTCTTCATCAGTTTCATTCGTCGCCAAAATATTTTGAATGTGTATTTGATAGTACTCCCCTACAATGACTTCCGATTCACTGGAAATTGACGCACTTTCGTTATTGCTACCACTTTCCATAACTAATTTAATTTAATTAAATATCAAATGAAAGAAAAGCTTCCAAGTTAAAATAATTAGCAAAAACAAAGCAAAGAGCAAGCATTTGTTGACTTTGTGAATTTTGACATTACATAACACTTCTGAAAAGGTGTTTAGGTAAACGCACATCACATCATTCAAAAGATAAATCATAATGTGCCTTCACACATTTTACAAAGGGCGGAATTTGTTTATTAGTTTCTGTGTTGAAAAATAATAATAAAAAAATAAATCTTTCTCAAAATTAACATTCTACTAATGTATGAAAAGTAAAAACAGAACAGTCGAATGCCCCATTTTACCCGTTTGTGCAAAAGACAATGAGCACTTTGGTTTATTGGCGGTCACTGATCATCCTCATGTCATTTGAAAGGGCTAATATTAAGCAACATTCTTTTTGAAACGACAAAAAATGATTGATGTCCTAGTAAAACTGTCATAACAAACAAAATATCGCATGCAATAGCGGTAGCAAGGTGAGCGAATGATCTGTTCCTCTGAATTAGAGACGGGAACTAACAAACTAAAAGAGCGACCTAGTTCGCGAGGGAGCTGCGAACTAAACTGAGTGCTCCCAGTCGCGAACTATTATGCGCAAGTTTACTATGTAAGTCCGGAGGGCTGAAGACCACGATGGCGCTGGCTGGAGACCTTGCAGGAGGACATGCAACTAATCAATGCCTCACCTGAAGATATAAAAGATCGGTAAAAATGGAAGAAGTAGCCCCAATAAAGCAGACCCTGCAATGTGGGATTAATGCTGAGAAACAGACAGGGGAAAATTAATTGTTATAAAAATGTTCATCTAACTTGTGCAGTATCAATAATTAACACAGGAGTAGAAACTGCCTACCTACCGAGATGCAACGTTGGCATGTATAGAAAAAGATAGAAAGAAAGAAACTTGCAATGCCAATAGCGGCATGTGCAGCCCAAAAATAAAAAAAGAGACTATGTAAGCTTGGGACATAAATATTATCAATAGGAAAGTCACTAGATTCAAAGTCTAAAGAGACAATAAATGGGAGAGACTATATTGACCTCTTCCAACGAAATATCAACCTCTCCTTCACTTGGTGCACCTCATTTTTATGGATGAGGCTCTGGCAACTGAATGATCCCAATATAATTTTTCACCCACTGTTTGCCAATGTCATTCTGAAAGTAGTGCAGAAAAGCAAGGAATAGTCCAGGACAGCCTCTTGCTTTTACCTTGGAAGATAAGGTAAAGATGGAAATATAGTGTAGAAAGTTTTGGTATAGGAGAAAGAAATGAGTGAGGAAGTAGATTGTTAGAATTTAAAGAAAAATACAAACTTATTGTGGCATACACACTATTTAAGTGTGAAGAATGTACACCTGAAAACATTCAGGGGGTACAGATAGATATAAGACAGATGACCCCCCATTCAATTTCAAATTAGACAGGTGGAATCATAACTGATTACGATATTTTTTTTTTTTTAAATTAAACAGTAGATAATCATACTGCAGTTATGAAAAGGATTTTGCAAATAAAAAATTTTGGTTGAGTTATGGTCCGAAATTTGGTTAAAAATCCATAAATTTTGGAAATTGTGCAATACTTAATGTGTTTAATTGCATGTAACTAAAAAACTATAAAAGATAGAGTTAAAATTACTTTTGTTTGAAGCTATGGAAATGGACATTAACATAACATTAAAGAATTATGCCCAAATTAATAAAAATGCATATTTAACAGGAAAAATTGTTTTATTGTAATTCTAAAAAACTTCTCTCATAAAAAATTACATTTTATAATTTTAGTTTAATTATGCCAATTCACTGACCTCATAGGTAGGACTACTCATGCATTTATTTCTAGCTCCTGAAGAATCTCATTCATAGAGCAGCTTGTCAAATTATCCCAAAATTCCACATTTTTGAGTGGCCATTATTCAAAAAAAAAGTCCTTTTTTAAAAAAAAAAATCTTAATATCTAGCTAAACAATGTCCTAATGGCATGTAGTGGAGTCACGGTTTCAGATTGGTGGATTTTTGCTTTGCATAGTTACTACAATTTTTTGAAAATGGGAAAATATTCTGTATGTAAAAGTTTTATTGCATAAGGTTATTACACATTTAAGTTATTATTTTTTAAAAGAAAATACAATTTAGAACAGCCACAGTGGAAGAGTTGCACAATCTGTTTCAATTCATTTTCCTCAAAGGCTTGGGGTTATA
The DNA here is from genome assembly GCA_031002005.1 of Vandiemenella viatica. NCBI lineage: Eukaryota > Metazoa > Arthropoda > Insecta > Orthoptera > Morabidae > Vandiemenella > Vandiemenella viatica. The sequence goes on along the minus strand of JARYHS010008075.1, from coordinate 111,064,228 downwards.
CAGATAGTCCACATTGAGTGGTAAATTTCATCATTAACAAAACATTTTTATGGGCAACATAAATTCATCTTTCTTCCCCAAATTCTTCTGGCCATTAATTTTTTCTTCATTTTCTTGAATCATGAGGGTGCATAAATGATGCTGTGTTATCATCAATTGCTCAAGAAATATTTTTAATACATCTAATCCACCAGTCATCCTTTATGCATCCTATGTACAAACTTACCTACATAAAAATCACTAGCAATTTTTTTTTTTTTTTTTTTAGTCTGTGTTACTATTTGCATTTCAGAACATTGTGTGCAACTGTTCTTGCCATATAATTTTCATTTCTCTGAACCAGCCAATAACGCAGCGATTGTATGCCAATTACAGGTTTTACAGTACCCCATAGCTTTAGTTTACAGAGTCAAAACGCTTGAACATTTTCTGTTTTAAGTAGTAATAGTGTGGGAATTTTTACTATACTGCTGACTATATCAACAATTTCTAATAGCCAGTGCTGGTTCTCTCTGAAGGTTGAATTTTGTGGAATAATGTTTGAATAATCCAACCATACCATAATGTGCACTCTTCCCATGTCCAGTTGCTATGAAAATCCAATTTGTTGAAATATTGTGATTACCTTTAGAAAACTCATGAAATTGGTATTTGTTTTTGAAGTGGCTTGCAGCATCATCTGAAATGTATATCACTTCTTTGAAAATCATTAATTAGCAGATACTTGATGTGTCATTTTTATTAGTTCAAGAGCATAAAAAAATTTGCTGTATTGTGTTTAATATCATCCCAAACAACAGCAAAACTTTTCTTTTATAAGCAATACAAGTGAACAATGAGAGTTCATTTTGCCAGTGGTAGCTCTGAATTTCATGTGGCAAAATAACACACCAATTGGCTAGTTGATTAAATTTGAAAAATAGGTTTACCTTATAATGTATTTTACTCAAAAAAAGAATTATTTTTCAAAAAATTGAACATTTTCAACATATATTTTGCATTTTTTAAAACCAATTTAAATTTACTGTGAAAACGCTTAAGACTGCTATGGTGTCTTGGATGACGTCACACCATGTGAAACAAAACAGTATGATCGTGTCTGTGTATGGCAGTTAAGTTTCCTTATGTTTTCTTTCATTAAAAATGAATTCCTTGTATTATAAGTGCTGTATTCTACCCAAGGGAAGAAGTACAACTATAATAACTCCAAGTTATTTATATGTGTTTCAAACAATGAGCAAATACGGAAAAAGTTGCTAAAGCTTGCAAGGTGGAAGGATGCTCACCGTTTATCTGAAGATTCAAGAATTTATTTTTGTGAAGATGTAAGTGTTTGCACGCAATAAATATATTTCTAAGTCTAAAGCTAAACTGATGATCTTTACAGAATTACTATTTCTCAAGTATTGATAAAATACAGTAGAAGTCCAATTATCTGAGGTAAACGGGACCGGGCCCACCTCGGATAATGAAAAATTCGGATAACCGGAGGTCAAGGAAAGAGGTTACAATGATTCAAAAAACGTATTGAAACTTAAATAATATTTAATTTATAAACGTTTCTTGGGAAACAAACCGAGTAATATCATTACTGATGCACAATATTTCGGCGACTTTATTCTCCATCGCCATCTTCATGTGCAGTTGTAAGTCTTGAAGTCTGCCTTGAAGTCAGCCTTGAGCGGGTTGTGCATCAGTAATGATATTACTCGGTTTGTTTCCCGAGAAACGTTTAAAAAATAAACACCTCATACATTTGCAGCACATTCTTCCCCCATATCCTATCTTTCAATGAATGCAATTTCAGATCCTGTATCATCAGTTAGTGATTGTATTCGGCAATAACTTCCACAAACCAATCCAGCTGCCCTCCTTTATTTGATGCACAAAACGTGGGTCCCACACTCCTCCATCAAATTCACCAAGGTTTTTTAAACCAATCCCCTTTCTCATCATCATCATCTCTAATAGATGAAATACTATAATTTATTAATTTTAATTTATCTGTGTATCTTATCTGCTGACTCTTCTTGGCATTTAACTTTATCCCATGTTGAGGTAGTAATTATGCTGACCAGATCCCTCTGTAGCTTTCCACAGTCCTCTACTACTTTAATAGTACTGTACAACAATGTTGTAAGCATATAACCCAACTTCTGAACTAAACAATTAACACAATCATGCATCAGAATAAGAACAGCAATAGTCCCACTACACTAACCTCTTCCATTTTCACTTCTACTTCTACCGATAGTGCTTTTCCTACTCTTTCTCATTGCTTTATACCTTGCTCTACACAGCAAGTTGGTTATTTTTCCAGACCACAATTTTATGGTTCATTTTGACAAACAAATTGGAGAAATTCAGTGTTACACTATCAACTAGACGTCCCATAACCACTTAATTCAAAATATCTTTCATACAACCCACTAAATGACACACATGAACAGGGCCACATTTAGACTCTGTGGGGCCCCTTGGCTATACATGTGGTACGGGCCCCCCTGCAAGCAGTGGTCCCTCTCACCGGGGGCTTATATTCAAAATTCGGCCCAAAAAATTTATGGGCGACCTTTTTTTTTTAAGCTCCACTACTTGTGGTGCGGGCCCCTAACCTACAGCCTATATAACCTATGCTTAAATGCGGTCCTGCACATGAATATATTTGCCTACAACAATGTTGCTGATTTGTAAACCAACTTCTTTCATTTCAGACATTTCTAATGTGGTTGCATATCAATATCTCCACTACATCTCTACCACTGATGTCAAACAATAGACTTCTAATTTTCATTACTATTTGTAACACTATTTGTCTCACATCCTGTATAGACTGGTATGGCACATTTCCAGTCTGGTAAGCAACAAGTCTCCAGACTCAATCTAAACCATATTTCAAGGTAATGATACAATATCACATTCACCCATCTTTAACATACCCATAGTAATATTATCCACACCAGCCAAAGTTTTTAAGCTTTCTTAATTCGTTCATAACATCTAAAGGATATATTTAAAAACATTTCTACTAAAAGGGGGTTTCAATAAGAGCGCAAGATTTTATTTGCAAGCCAGTTTGGCTGTTATGATTCAACAACTCAACATTTCAACATGTTCATAGGAGACTTTGGTTTTTTCAGCTCATCAATGTCATTAAAGATGGGGAAGGACTGGGGGCAAGGAAAAGGTAGGAATTCAGCCATTGCCTTTTAAAGGAGCCACTCCGGCATTCGGCTGGAGTGATTGGGGGAAATCTGGATGGCCGGGTGGGGATTTGAACCTGCATCCTCCCAAATGCAAGGCCAGAGCATTACCACACTCAGTGTTAGGAGATAGACAGAAGTTAGTAAACATGCAGCGCAAAACAAAATAGTGTTGTCGTTCAACTTTACTATCAAACCGGTGAAAGTTCTGTTGCCATGATTCCATAAATGCATTACATTTTTGGTGGAAATAATTTTACAAATTCATTAAATGTGAAAAGAACAACTGAAAAATTTGTAAGCAATCATTCAGTTGTTGAATGATGTAAAACACAAGACAAAAGTTCATAGTGGTTGTTCAAAAGAAAACATCATAGCATTTCGTGAGAGTGTGGCCGAGAGTCCAAGGACCTTGATCATCATCGTGCACATGAACTGGACATTTCAACAGCCACTCTTCACTGTATTATCACTGAAAATTTGCTTACAAAATCCAATTGTCTCAAGAACTTATGTCAACAGAACACGCACAGCAAGGAGTTCACCAAATATATCATCTCCTGTTTTCGTGACCACATTTGGCTACCACGATCTTGGGATTTAACACCTATGGACTTTTTTCTGTGGTTTTATGAAGTCTCAGGTTTACCCATGACAATCCATTCACTAAAGACAGAAATTGAAAACTGTCAGTGAAATATTGTGACATTTATGCAAAACCGTTGTTGAAAATTTTGCCAGAAAAGTACGCATGTACCGCCCAAGCTATGGAGGCCATTTGCCTGATGTGGTACTTAAAATAACTATTTCAAAAAAATCCTCACTAATCACTTTCCCTACTTATCCACAACTGTCTTTATACCTTCACTACCACTCAGTTTTCTAACACGGCCATTTCCAGAAGCATGAAAGAGTGGTCGCCCAGAACCCATTAAAATTATTCATACACCCAGCTTTAGTTTCTTCCTTTGCCGTGCCTTGTGTAGTTGTTTCAATTTTTCCTAATGCTTTGTTATCTCTTAACTCCATTGTTTTCTTTTTTTACATAGCTTCCTCACCTCCCTACTATAGAAGGTAGGTATTTCAGAATAAGCATTTCTTCCCCCTTCTTCAACTTCTTTTCACCTACGCAGTATTCTGTTTCCATATATAGAACCTTACCTTAAAAATGTTCTCTATTCTGAAATGTGTACCTTTTTTATTATCCCTCCCACAAACCCTTTCAATTTTGGACAGTTTACTGAACTCTCTTCTATCCATCAGTATCATTGACTGGGGTCCCAACAATCAGGATTTATTAGGAAAATATACAAGTTCTCACCCCTCATCCACTTCTCTACTATTTACGAGGGTGGCTCAGAAACTAATGCACCACATTTTTTTCCCCTTAAATTATTTATTGAACTTGATGAAACTTATACACGAGAAAGAATGATGTTTCTTCTACACTCCGTATTTTTCTACGTAATTTCCTTCCCATTCTATGGCCTTCCTCCAGGGAGACACAAGAGCGTGTATGGCCTGGCAGTACCACTCCTCATTCTGTTCACGAAGCCATTTCTTCACTGTGCGAATCATCTCTTCATCAACCTCAAAATGTCTCCCACGAATAGCCCAAACAAGTGAAAGTTTGAGGGAGTTGGGTCAAAGCTATATGGTGGATGGGGTAACACTGTCCAACTCTGTTTCGTGGTGTATTCCAATGTCATCAAACTTGTGTGAGGGCATGCATTATCATGTTGAAGCAATCACCTGGATTAACGGCATCCATGTTGCTGAAAGTGCTTCTTGAGTTTGGTTAATGTGTTCACATACATCTCAGAACCCATGGTGGTGCTTCTCGGCATCATAACAATGAGTATGACACCATCACAGTTCCAAAACACAGTGATCATGACCTTTACAGTGGAAGCAGCTGCTTTGAATTTTTTCTTCTGTGGAGAGTCAGGATTGCACCATTCAAATGATTGCCGTTTTGTTTCAGGCTCAAAATGGTGAACCCAGGTTTCATCATCTGGGACAAGAAGGCTCTCCCCTCAGCTTCAAAAGGTTGCAGCAACTTGGAAGAAATGTTTTTTCTAAGAGTTTTGTATTCTTCCAGAGGATAGTGCAGAACCATAGTGAACAATTTTTTGTGTAATCAGGAGCACTGATGATTACACCCACACTTCCTTTACTGACCGACAGCTCCCATGCCAACTGCCAAGTCCTTATGAGTCAGTCCTCGCAAATGAGCACATCGGCACGCTGTATCTTGTCAAGTGTTACAGCAGCATGTGGCCTTCTCAACCACTGAAAATCTTGGAGCTCTGCATAACTGCTTTTAGATGGCCCCATCCTCTGTGCCCATATGTCAACTGCTGATGCTCCATAAACTGCACATAAACATTTGTGAATGTTTCCAACCGTTTCTTGCTCAGCAGTGAGAAATTCAATGACGACATGCTGCTTATAATGTACATCACTCACAGACACCAGGTTGAACCATTGTTGCAAGTACGCTATCTGTCGAAAGAAATGGAAACTTTGCGTGTGCACTCTGAAAACTACAAAGAATTCAAATCTAAAGTTTCACATTCATACCATTGTTGGGGGCTGAGAAAAAAAAATGTGGTGCGTTAGTTTCTAGGTCACCGTCATGTGCAAACCCACCATCTGGCACTTAAGTACTTGCAAATCTGTGCTCTCTGATGCTATTACTATTTCTTTCCTTTAGGTAATGACCATCCCACGCCTACCTCTGAATTCTTAATTTAATTTCTGTACTAGTACCTCATTTTGGTAACTCATTCTGCCAGTTCAATAAACAGCCACAATCTTCATTTCCTATTTTGTATCTACCCCCAGTAACTCACGATTAGTGAATTCCAGCAAACTGCAGAAGTCTGGGCTAACCAGTAATAGTTCTCCTCAACCAAGTCCTCCTATATCGCTGTTGGTAAACTACTATTCCCTGGGAAACCTCATTGTCTAACACAGTGTTTCTCAACTTGTGGTCTGTAAAGATGGTACAAGTGGTACGCAAGTAGAATATTAAAAACATAGATACCGTAATTGTATTATATAAGGTTATAAGTGATTATAAGCTATAAGCAAAACTTTTTAAAAGGTATCTACAATAATGCTATAAATGTGAAGTAAAGCTGTCTCTCTATCCATCTGTTCTTTTTCCGTGACTAAATAGCTAAAAACATATTGATGAAATTTGACAAGGAAATACTATGTATCATTTGGAAGTATATGATACATTTTTCTGTATAATAAACATATTTTGTCATGAAATTTTGAAAACTAACCGAATGGTGACAGACAGACAAATAGAGAGCATGCGCACGCCTGTGTGTGTGTGTGTGTAATGTCAATCAGGGTTTGTTTCTTTCATAGTTGGTTTGTGTATGATCTGTTTTTAAATTTTATGGCACAGCCTAAAAATAACAAAACTGGAGCACAATGTAATAAAAGCTGTGATCATGACTGGAATGGCAGAGGTGTTGAATCATCGAATGCCAATAATTCCAACAGACCTGCCATTCCAGTTTAAAAGAATACAGTTCCCATTGAAGTTAGCCTTTGTGATAACTATCAATAAAATTCAGGGCTGGCCCTGAATGAAGCAGGGGTTCACTTAGAAAAGATGTGGTTAGGGAGCATCAATAAACTACGTGGTTTGGGGGGGGGGGGGTGGCTGGAAAGCTACGCTGGGCTATGTGTGGGGGGGGGGGGGAGGGAGGGTTTCCGAGCCAGGCCATGTAGCTTACCATTAATATTATTTGTAACAGTTAAAATGAGGTACAGAACACACATATCAGGAAGTCCATTATTAATTGCAAGTTAAACCGTCAAGTATATTTGGAGATATTAATTTTCGAAAGATTTCGTTGACGTCATGGGAATTGAAAAGTCGATAACAGTCCCTGCAGCCATCTTCTAAATGCCCAGTCTTCCACTAGATTTTAAGCTATTAACTTCGCATAGCAAACTGCTCCAAATGGGTTGTTGTTGTGGCAAGGCAAAAAAAGGTTTTTTTTTCTGGCTTTGGGGGGGGAAAAAAACATGAAAAAAAATGTTGTTTTCTTTCTGGGACACTTTTTTCTCACAACTACTAAATCTCAAATTTGTAAGGCAGTTATCGTTTAATATGACTGTTTTAAGTAATTTTTAAATCTATTTTTTTATGGTTCAGTCTAAAAGAAAATTACGAAAATATTGGCGACATTGACTGAAGTTTTCTTTTACGAACGGGGACTTCCCAAAGAGGCTAGGTTGCGCGAGAAGGAATCCCCGTTCCCCGTTGTTTGGATTGTTACTAGCTATTTGAACTAGTGCTGTCAGCCCTACGAATTTATCTGTAGATCTACGGATCTTTTTTTAAAAATTAGGAATTTAAAATTTAGCTACGGTTTTTTGCCTCTTTTTATTATTTATTGTGCTTTCCTTATATTTGTATAGTGGTACTGACTCATTAAATTGTCAGTAATTATGAATCGTTTCCTTGCAGCCGTTGGTGTAAACCAACGACTGAAAAGAAGTAAAGCTCCTATTTTGTATGATAATAGATTTAAATTCAAACTTAAAAGACTGTAATACAGAACTATCAGTGCAGTCTTTATGAGCAGTGTGTACTTTGCTCACAATTTAAAATTGCAATCTTAAAATCTTTGGCGTACAATTCAAGAACAACCAGTAAAAGAAAATATAACTACTTCTGAAGTTACAGATATAGAGGAGACAGAAGAAGAAACAGGAAATTCTGACACCGACCGTACTAGTGTTGGTAGTGCTGATACCAGTGACTGCGGTACTGACATAAAGGATGAATAAAATTATGTTACCTATATAGATACATTTATGGATCCTTATGTAACACATTATATGATTCAGTAAGATTTAAAACACACTTGTAAAATGTAAGTTCCTTAAATTAAACTATAATTTATCAAATAAATTGTTTTCTGAAAAAAAAATTAGAAAAAAACAAGGGTGCTAGGTTTTTTTTCACAAAGCTGAAAAAAAACCTTTTTTTTTTAACTTGCAACACTAGGTAACCACCAACCATAAAAACACACAAACTCCCAATTTCCTTCACCGACAGCAGTGATTTACCTGATATGTCTTGAGATTTTTACATTTTTCTCAAACCTTCAAATAATCTGAAAAGTTGTTCAACAATAATTTTGAAGTAGTTTCAGGAATGAAAGCAAAGTGGTGTTGTGTCCCTAGGATAATCAATGCCTCATCTAAGCGACATTCCAAGAACAAATCTCACGTGGCATATTCTTCTTCTTGGGTTAAATAAGCAAGGTCTACCTTGGTAATGATTTCTATTGCCCTCACAAAGTTGTTGTGGGGTCTAAATTTGACTTTAACAGTGTCTTTGAAAACTAGTATAGGCTGCCAGTCTGTTTACTGAACCCCATACTGCACAAGCTTCTTTTCCACATGTTGCGGCCAAAAAGTGCCACTCTCTTTTCTCTTTAAAATCTTCCTCATGAAAGGAGAGATTCAAAAAGTTTTATTGTTTTTGTATTGGATGTCTGAAAAATAAAAAAATCTTTTTTGGAAATTTCTGAAATACGGATGCGAGATTTTTTTTTTAAAGGTGGAAGCAGCTAATCACATGACACATCACCAATGTCTATGAAGGAATCTGATGGCTTGGGTATGTTTTACTGAAAAATGAAGTTGATGAAGTAAAAATAAACTTCTTCATCCATCTAGGCCACCTACATAATCCTCATATACAAGAAATGTTCACATTCTGTGGGTATACATAATGAACATTCTGACAAGAGTGAATCCTTTTGTTTTTTACTTACTGCTTTATGCCTCGTCGACAGCTAAGGTCATTAGAGGCGGGATGGGACAGGGACAAGGAACGGAAAGGAATTTGGCCATGGCCTTTTTGAAGGAAGCATCCCGGCATTCGCCTGGAGTTATTTGGGGAAACCATGGAAAACCCAAATCTGGGTGCCCGGACGGGGATTTGAACCCGCGTTCTCCTGAATGAGAGGCCAGAATGTTAACGGTTCACCCACCACGCTCGCTAGAGTGAATCCTGCGACTCTCATAAGCTATGATCTACTTGCAAGTGAAGTATGCCAAACAAATGCAACTTTTTCAAACTACAAATGATGAACATATCCTACTACCCAATGGCAAGTGTTACATTAGATTAATTACTGTGCTCTTTCTTCAGGTTAGTGTTCATATCTATTTTCACATACTGTAAATATTAGCATTCTTGTATTATTCAGCCAGCTACAGGGAATTCATGAAAAACAAGCTTAGTTTGAAATTATTTCAACAATGAAGCCATCATCATCCCAAATGTATATTTTATCAGGTGATTTCAACACTAACTATTCTTGGAATTAATTTAAAAATATGTACATATTGAAAAAATATTTTTAGATTCTGATTAGAACTATTGATTCGGCCTATTGTATGTTTTCCCACAGGAGAGCTCTTAGAGCTATTCAATAATATCCATCACAAGTTTGGGTCAAATTCTTTAAAACTTTTACCTAGCTGTGATGCAAGAGTTGATATATCACAGTAAAATTTATATTATTCAGAATCTATATAAATGGTACACCTATGCCAAATTTTATAAAAAGTTTGAGATGGTGATATAAACTTTGTTTTAGAATTTTGTTGATTTCCCCTGAAATGTTCCTAGTGTGATGGATGACATTACAATCAAGAGAAGCCGAAATCCCACTAAATATTCCCAACTTTGCTAATTTTTTACTTTTGTCTTAATTCAAAATATGGTAGGCAAAATTCAAAGTATCCTTGCTTTTTTCATTCATTTAACATCAAGGGCCCAACAAAAATCTTTGAAAAAATGATTTTGAAGTATGGGCATTCAAATTATCCAAGTTTAAGTGTGCAAAGCTCATAATAACAAAGCAGTATTCTAAAACTGCATTATCTCAAGCAATGTAATACCACATTAAAGATATGGCTTTAATCAATGGTAAAGAGAATAAAAATGGACTCATCTTTTAGATGTGACATGTCTTACTGATTGCATAAGATTTTTCAGAATTTGAAAGTGTGAGAAAAGTCCACTAGAATTACAATATCTGTAAGATTGATAATCCTTAACTTTGAATTCAAACTAGTCAATGGCTCATCTATTTCATGAATAACAAAGAGGAATGGAGCATGTGCCTGATTTTGGTAAACCGAAATCTGGATGGCTGGACAGGGATTTGAACCTTGACCTCCCAAATTTGTGTGGTTTTTTTTGTGGGGGGTGGAAGGGGGGAGGGGGAAGGGGGAGGGGGGGGGGGGGGGAAAGGAGGTTAAAAATGATTGTCAAAAAGTGTAAACTAGAGATTACATCATAAAAGAAATCCTTACAGATAAGTTAATAATTATGTCTGACAATAAATAAATACTATGACAAAAGAGTGGCTGTAGTAAGGAGAAATAAAATGAGCTCAATATCGTCACAAAAAAGTCAAAAGTGAAGGTTAACAACTAACCACCTTTGTAAATTAACACTAAAGAAATAAAACTGACTTAGTACATTAATTTATGTATCTAGGTGAAAGGCGGAATTCTAATGGCAGATAAAAAGTAGATAATAAAGCAAGCATAGAAAGTAATAGAACTAATAGATTTATAGTACTCTGAAAAAAGTGAAACCACAATTAAAAAAAAAAAAGAGAGACATTTCAAAAGGAACCACAAACATCAGTATATCAGGGTTCAAAACAATAATGATAGAAATCATAATTGTTGTTGCCATATCTTTTTATTAAATAATAGGATAACATAAAATGGGTTACTTCTGTAACATGTCTTCCACAAGTCACTCTGAAAAACAATTTTTATGTTTTAATAGGGTAGGTAAATTATATATTATCTATTCTAGCATAGAAAGATGCACCGATCTTTAGTATCTCTCCTACAATATGGTAAATTCTACATTTATACACATAATGCATAATTACAATTAGCCTACAACTTTAAATGTCAAGTGACTCATAAAAAGTAACAATCAAAAACCATACCTGGACACAGGCAACAATTACCACAAATGCACTTTTCCTAACTCATGATTTTAACTTGAGGCCAAATCAAAGACTCATAGTTCTCTATCAAACAATGAAGATGCCTGACTAAATATCTAGAGCCACAATAAAACATCATGAACACTAGTGAAGTAAAACAGCAATGTAAGGTAACTGAACTGAAAATCATATTTTGCAATTGCCATCACCAATTTAATACGGCAATGCAAATAACTACAAGACAAATTTAAAGAAATTATTGTTTATTACAGTCATATCCTCTTTCAAACCAAAGGCCAATTTTCATACACAGCTACATAAGGACACACTTATAATGTAGTCCTTTAACCCTGCAGTGGTCGCGTGGATTACATATGTAGTCCACTCAAGCCATTTCTAATGGGACTTTTCAGAGCGCGACCACTGCAGGGTTAAAGTTTGAGGTACAATGTTCATCACCTGCCTAGGTAATACCTTCCAGTGCCTTGCTTCCCTACATTTGAAGGGAAACGTTGCTGCTCCCCTACGCCTGAAATCAAGGGCTAATTTATGGTCATGGCCCTCTTTTCATCTTCCTCATCCTAATCCAAAATAACTAACAATATTTGATTCTTCCTCATCACATGTATATGCTGTATACAGTAAAATTAAAAAGACCTATAAGCTCTGAAAACTGTCACTTCCAAAGCACCAAGTTATCAATTGATTCTATGTTACTTGTAAAGTGCCCAATAGCCTAAAAATACAATCAGCAATCTTCACAAATATTCTATCAAACTTTCTTATGACAGGATCATAACTGAACAAAAACTTTAAGGAAATTTGTCAACTAATAAGTTCAGGGAACATTACTACTCAAACTTTGCACAAAGGAAATTAACAATTATCCAAAGTGACCAAGGGAATTGTGTAATAAATACATCTATTCCAATCCTACACAGTACCAAAAGCAATATGCACTAAGCTTTATTCACAAATTTGCTTAGAAAAATAACTTTCCTAAAAGGAAAAGCTTAATAAAAGAAATGTAGTAATTATGTAATTTTTTGATTAAGTTACAGTCCAAACATCTACGAAGATATCAGATTTTTTTGTTTTTATTGTAATAAATAAAAAAAATTTAAAAAGTATCTCCAATTCTCTTCCTTTCAATGAGTCACAAGCTGTCATTTTAAGTTTAAACCATATCAGTGTAAAATAACGATGACACTTCATCTTATATGAACTGGTATTTACTCTTGGTACAAAAAGTGGGTCTACTGGAGATCGCGATTCCGCTACAACAACATATAGTAATATCGTTGGAATACTGATATAATCAGTCACAAGACGTATTATTATCAAGCAGTAATTTCGTTGTAATACAGCCTGGACCATTATTTTCAAACACAGATTAGGTTGTAATACAGCCTGGACCAGTATGAAACCGTTAAATGTATTATAGAAGAATTTATAGTGGAGTCTTGCGTTTGACCACTGCAGTATTATGGTGACAACTCCTGCCGGAATCGCGATCTCCAGTAATCCCCAAAAAGTTAGGGATTATAAACAAGAGCACAGTGTAAGGAAGTTAATATCAGTTTCCAGAAAAGTAAAACACAGTGGAAAAACTAAACAAAGCATTTTCAAGGTATGTACTACTAAGTTGTTACACCACTGCACTAAGCACACAACAATAGTTGATTAGCTGGATAACAGTCAACTAGCAACCAACAAAGTGATAAATATATCCATCCTTAAGAGTTTTAAAACTAATACATAAAGCAAAAAACATGAAAACTACATCTTATCACAAAGTATCTGTATAAATACGTTCTAATATGCCACTAAAGTATGAGAACACTAATACAATTGTCTCTACTGAAACAAAGGAAGGAAAAATGGTATTAAATGATCACACTGTTATACCATGACCTAGCCCCAAGTTTAAACATTTGTAGGTTCCAAACACACAAATCTTAGAAATCATACTGACGTACTTACTCTTCACATGCCTCTGTCATGATTTGCCAAGTAAAATATTCTACTTCTGCCCCATTTCGTTTTTAATTCCACCATTTTTGACGAATATAAAATACATCAGCCACAACTAGCACAGGACAGGAAGTAGTCTCTATGAAGATGCTTATTCAATCTTCAGGCTGGTGTCATCGCGCATGTCTGAATGCCAGAAGCAATAAAAATATAGTACGATCATATTAATGTAAGTAGCAGATAGTTTTATTCGAGCACACTATTACCAACAATAAATTATTGGCCTAATTACTATACATTTACTGGATTAATCCGCCTAAGAAAATACCAAAAAATGGCGTTCCTCTACTACATTGCTACATGCAAATGTAAATATGGAGTAATACCACCGCCTTCTTCAGTACCAGCTTCAGTGCCATTCCCAGGCAAAAGTTCCCTGGACTTCAAAACGTACAAAAGAAGAATCTAAATGTCCAGGAAAAAAAGATGATTGATTTTAGGAAGAACAAAACAATTCTCATTCCATTCAATTCCGACGTTTACGTGCTGCATGTTTTAAACGTATCAGCATATCATTATCAATTTTTATTTCCGATGGAGCTAACACTCAGATGGCAATTCCCCTAGTCATCTAACTAACCATTTTATTTTTTAAATTAACTTTTATAATTGGTGTGATAAATTCCTCCCACATTTACTTTTCCGATTTACAAATTTTTATTTTAAATTCCTTAAGTGTATTTGGTAAATTATTCATCTTTTCACTTAATAATTTGTCCCAACACCTAAAACAAAAGACAATTTCCCCTCCCTTGTGCATGAAATCGCTTGGCACCTTGTCATGGTCGTCTTTCCCCTTACATGCGCTACTCCTAATCTTTGACCAATATCCCTCCAAGCCTCATCACCAACATTTGCCCTGTTCATTCCCAGCACTCACTTCACCCTCCTACTTTCCTCTAACGACTCCCAATCCAGATCCTTTATCATATCACTTCTGACTGGGTCCTGCAATAATTTGCACAAACAAATCTTGATATTGCAAATAACTTTGGTACCCGTTCTCAAATTATTCAAGTGTAGTATTTTGCCATATTTTTATTTTTCACACATACCTTGAAGGTCTGCGGCTATCTTAGTCAAAATAATAATTATTTATTAAGAAGTAGCAAGAATTGCCGAAATCCCCTAAGAAAAGGAAGTGATCCTATTGTTTTCATGATATCTTTTATACTACTCCCCAGGGCCTCATTTAGGCTCTCTGGGCCCCTAGATATACAGGTGGTGCGGGGCCCCCTGTCACTTAAATTTTGAAATTTCCAAATTCGGCCCAAAAAAATTATGGGTGACCTTTTTTTTTAGCTTCACTACTGTCTCGGGCAGGAGACCCAGGATTGTGGTGCGGGCCCTCTCTTTGTGGTGCGGGCCCCCCTTTTTTGGTCCGCGCCCCTAGTCTACAGCCTATGTAGCATATGCTTAAACGCGACCCTGCTACTACTCCCGAGGTCTATGTTTTATCTCCAACCATATTTTGATCATACATTTGTTCCTGTTTTGTTCAGTATCAATCTTCCACTTCATTTCATTTTTGTTTTATCCTCCTGGGGAAGAAAAAAAAGCATGTACGTTGAAATTAAATTGTTTGAAGTTTACATAATCTTATATCTTTAAACGAGCAATTCTTGCATAAATATATTTCGGATCTCGGAAACGGCTATGACAATTTGGATGAAATTTGATATTTAGGTAACGTTTTGACTTTTAAGATTACCTACATGGTTGTCTTCCCAACAAAAAATCGAGTTTACAAAATACGAACAATTATTTCACTCGGTATCTCGAAAACGGCACTAGCGCCATCTCGTTGACAATTCAGGTACCAAAACCCTACCAATAATTTTTCTTTGATTTCAAAGAATATTTAAACGAACAGTTCTTGTATACTGGCTAACCCGTGGAAATATTATAACTGCAAGTTTAATTGCAAAACATTTAAAAAGGAAGATAATTAGAAAGTTATCATTGGTTTTTTCAGAGGTGATACATTACAGAAACTTCTTTGAAAATAATATTACCGGTACCAGTTATCAAGTAATCATCGTTTACTTTTTAACCATAAAGTAAATGTGGTTGTTAGTATGTCATTAAATACTACCACGCGAGGTATGAGCATAGTTTTATCGGAGTGAATGAACTTAGCACTGATGATGTTCTATCAATACCGTGACGTCACAATCTGATGATGAATTGTTATAGAACTCGACGAAACATTTAGAAAATAAAGAATAAATGTTCTTAAATCAGTTATAGGTGTGGTTCCTTGTGCTTTTGGCGACGTTTCTTCTGGTCCAGACCATATTTCAACCTAACAACAAAATAAAACATTGAAAGTACATGTCCACCGTATAGACATGGATTTGGTGGATTTTTTTTTTCTGGTCCAGTCCGGATCTAATCCTAACCTCTTCACTTGAGACATCAGAAAAATAAATTCTTAATTTTCGATTTGTCTCGACGAGTTTCATACAAATTCATCAAATTTGGATATGGCTACAATTATTTTCTGGTCCAGGTCACATTTCAACCAACTACGTCAAATTTTGACATACGATATCTCGAGAACTAGGGAAATATAAAAATAAATATTTTTTACTTTCAATTTTTCTCGTCGAATTACATAAGAATCAATCATCAAGGGTTATCGTAGAATCACCTGAATTACCACAAATCTCGCACCATTAATTAATCCCTAATAGCATTTTCCTTTGAAAGCAATTTATGAGGCGGTCTCGCAAATGTCTCTACCGATTTGGATGAAATTTCATATGTAGATAACGTTTTGCTTTTCAAGTTTTTAACACGATTTAAAAAAAAAAAAGGAGCAATTTTTGTATTTGGTTTCTCGAAAACGGCTCTTACCTCATTACGTAGAAGGTTCAGGTACCAGTAAGCCTACTGATGTTGGTTAAGCTTCTCTTTGGTTAACCGTGCACCTCAAAACGCCTATGAACCTTCAAGCCTTTTACTTTAATCAAACTTTACTCGAATTCTTGGATATTGAACAGAAATCGAAAGATGCCGAGCGAAGATCGGTCACCCAGATATTGCTATTTAAAAGCATCAAAACTGTAGAGGACTGTGAACGGTTGCAGGGTGATCTGGACACGATATCTAGCAGGTTGTTAAACATGGGATGAAGATAAATGCAAAGAAGAATCAGCTTATTAGATGCACACATAAAAATAAAAGGTTGATTAATTGCTTGTTGAAGACTTGAAATGTTAATATCTTGGCATAACATTTGATAAGAAGCTCAACTGGACAGCATAACTGGTCAGGTCGTAGAATAGGTTTCAAAATCCTTCACTTCGAGAAAGTGATTAGAGGATGTATGAAAGAAGTTAAAAAAAAACTCTGGCCTGGAAATTGCTTGAATATGGTGGTGCAATATGGGATCCACCATTTGGTATTAAATACTAGGGTTGGAAGGTGTACAAAAAAATGGTTGTGTAGGGAAATTGACACTGGAGCATGCGCTCCATCAAAATTAAATTAAAAATACTGTTTTGCTCTTTCCGAGGCAAGAGTGGGAGAATCTTCATTCAATCCTTATACAAAACTTTAAAAGTCTTTCTCATCGTTAATTCTTTACTTTAAATCGATGTAACTTATCAGGGAAGTGAGGGAAAATAGAGACAAAACTTGGTCAAGTCAATGCTTGAGCAGTGTGGCACCCGTATCGCTTCAGATAGAGGAGCCGGAGAGGATAGAAAAAGAGAGTTGCTTAATTTTCGTGGAAACATTACTGTAGAACACAACCAGGAATCACCATCATAAAGGATCTGGGTTAGATAGTCATTAAAATATAGGAGGTGACCGAAGAGAGTGTTGTGCAAGTTTACATACACTACTAAATATCCTGACTGGGATTGGGATAAATATTAGGATTATTATGTCGGAATGAAGAAATGACCATGACCATAAAACTAGCACCTGAATTTAAGTATAAAAGAATTGAGATATTCGAACAGATAGAGTTCGTTTGCGTGCAAAGCGGTGGCAAGAACAATCAGATTCTAGAGAACCTACTGATCGGAGAATACAAAGTGTCACTGGAACATTTTAATGTTGGATTGTGCAGTTCACAGGATTCTGACTGGGGTCTCATCAAATGAGGAGTACCTCAGGGTTTTTATATTTGATCCATTGTTGGTTTTGATATATGTAAATGACCAGCCTTGTCTTACAGCTGATTCTAAAAAAATATATGTCGCGTTGCAACCGGGGCAGGTGTGAATTCGAAGGTTACTTGTCAATGAACACAGCACTTAAACTGAGAACAGGTTTATTGAGAACTCAAACATACACGCAGCACTGACTGCCTCTTGGGCAGAATGCTCTTCTATTTATACACAGATAGAACGTACTAGAGATTACAAGAGTAGTTAACAAATGAAATGTGTAGAAGTTACAAGTGACCTTAGGAAACATGTAGAATCTTCTGGAAATAATAAACAGAATTAAATAATTTTTGTCAGTGGGCGGGATTGAACCGGCGACCTTCGGTACCGCAATTCGTGACGCTACCCGCTGCGCCATGCTGGCAGACGGTACACTGGCGTTCATGCGGCATTGCTCCCTCTCCTGAGGAAAACAGCGTCCCGCTGTTAGATTTCTTTTGGGGCACGCTGAAGTGTCCTGGATCTTGATCTTGTCGTGGGTCCTCTGTATGGCAGTTCTGGAGGGCCCCTCCTGTTTGTACTATTATCTTCCTGTCCGACTTCCTCAGTATCCAAACCGTCCTCAGAGTCCTTGAACAAGAAGCTGGTTGTGCCTAGCTGCTCGTCAGGATTGTAGTAAGGCTTCATGCGGAGGACGTGAACAATGTCCCTTCGCTTTCGTCGTTTCGAAGACGGCTCATAATCCTCGACTTCGTATGTGACGTCTGACCGGCGGCGTATGACACGATACGGACCAAAGTACCGCTTCAGTAACTTTTCTGATAGCCCAACCTTCCGGACAGGGGTAAAAATCCATACGAGATCTCCTGGGTTGTACGCAACAGGTCGGTGCTTGCCGTCATACCGCTGACGGTCCCTCTCCTGGGTGGCCAGTGTTCGTATGCGAGCCAGCTGTCTTGCTTCTTCGACCCTGGTAATGAGCTGTTTTATATAGTCATCCTGAGTGTCGTCCGGCTGGAATGGGAACAGCGTATCCATTGTGGTCTCAGCTTCACGGCCATGGAGCAGAAAAAACGGAGTGAAGCCTGTCGTATCTTGCCTTGCTGTATTATAAGCAAATGTGACCACTGGCAGTATTGTATCCCAATCCTTCTGCTCAACATCCACATACATCGACAGCATATCGGCTAATGTCTTGTTGAAGCGTTCTGTGAGACCGTTTGTCTGAGGGTGGTATGCAGTTGTCATCCTGTGGACAACGTCGCATCTTGACATGACCTCTGATACTAGTCTTGACTGGAATACCTTTCCACGATCGGATATCATCACACGTGGTGCTCCATGCTTCAAAATAATGTCTTCTACTAGAAATTTTGCAACCTCTGGAGCTTCTGCAGTCGGCACAGGTTTGGTGACAGCGTAGCGCGTGAGGTAGTCGGTGCAGACTATTATCCATCGGTTACCGGTTGTCGACTTCGGGAACCTCCCCAAAAGGTCGATCCCAATTCGGTGGAATGGAACTGCTGCAGGTGGAATTGGTACTAGATGACCTGGAGGTAATTGCGGCACATGTTTCCGTCGCTGGCACTCTTTACAGTGACTCACATAATGCTTGACAGATCGGTAGAGACCCTTCCAGTAATACCTGCGTCTGATTCGGTCCAGGGTCTTCACAAATCCCAGATGACCGGATATTGGAGCGTCGTGGAAATACTTGAGAATAGCTGGCTGGAGATGAGCTGGAACGACCAGAAGCCACTTGGGGCCTAGTGGATCGTAGTTGTTCTTATACAATGTCCCATCTATCAATTGAAACCCTCCTTTGGCCGGTTCTCCTTTCTCCAAGGCGTCTATGGTTCTTAATAACTCTGAATCTTCCCTCTGTTCAGCTGCAACGTCACCTAATTCAGCGAGGGCTGAAATTCCATTCATGCTGTTGTGTTCTATTAAAGGATTCCTTGAAAGGCTGTCGGCATCCTTGTGTTTGCGTCCGTTTTTGAATACCACCGTGACGTCGTACTCTTGAAGTCTAAGTGCCCATCTTGCTAGTCGACCTGATGGATCCTTCAAGCTGGTTAGCCAACATAAAGAATGGTGGTCTGTTACGACGGTGAAAGGTTTGCCGAATAAATACGGACGAAACTTGTTGATAGCCCAGACAACTGCGAGGCATTCTTTCTCGGTTGTAGAGTAGTTTATCTCGGGCTTAGAGAATACTCTTGATGCATAGGCTATCACCTTCTCAGCACCTTCCTGAATTTGCACAAGCACTGCACCGATCCCATAACCGCTGGCGTCAGTGTGAAGTTCAGTTTCTGCATTCTCGTCGTATAAGGCTAGAACTGGTGCGGAAGTTAGAGCCTCCTTAAGTGCCTGGAAAGATCTTTCTTTAGTTTCATCCCAGTAAAACTTGGCGTCTCCCTGCAAAAGTTCTTGCAGTGGACGTGCCATGTTACAGAATCCTTTTATGAAACGCCGGAAGTATGAGCACACCCAAGAAAGCAACGTAAAAGTCGCCGCCTACACGGACTGGAACCGGACTACAAAGGATATACTCAGTACGTCCTTCCGAAAGTCCGCGTCATTAGGAAACCCATGGCGGCAAGCCAGCTGCACATTCGACACCCATCGGTGTTCTCTGGAGACGCTGGACAGGACCCTAACAAATGGCTAAAAGGGTTCGACCGAGTCGCCAAGTACAACAAGTGGGATCATACCATGTGCTTGGCAAATGTTTATTTCTATCTGGACGGAACCGCCCAGCAGTGGTTCGAGAACAACGAAGATAAACTGAATAACTGGGAAATGTTCCAGACGGAACTTAAGAAAACGTTTGGGGACCACCAGCGACAAATCCGCTCGGCGGAAGAACAACTGAAGAACCGGGCCCAACGACATGGGGAGCCGACGCATCTTACATACAGGATGTTTTGGCCCTATGCAACGTAGTCAACCCGAATATGACTGAAGCCGACAAAATCACGCACCTAATGAAAGGTATTGCAGAAGACATGTACCAAGCTCTTCTGATAAAAGACGTCGCTACGACGGAAGAGTTCATCAGGTGGTGCCAGCGGATTGAGGAGATGCAACAAAGGAGGGTTGGGCGAAAGAAGTATGACAGACTTCCCAACGTAGTCCCTATGGCAGTTGTGGAAGACCAGCACGACTTTGCGTCTCTCATACGACAAATTGTGAGAGAAGAATTACAACAGTTCATGGCAGCTGGGACTCTTGAACCGAGTGAGCATCAGATCATGGCCATGGATGTAAGCCCAGTGGGTCATGAGGGAGCCGACGCGGCGGAAAAAAGAGGTATTTCAGACAATAGCTCCTGTCTGCCGAGCCAATCGCACTCGACGTGAAGAATGGCCTCGCCCTGATATGACGTATGCTGCAGCTGCCAAACGGCAGCCTAGGAACCGGCCGACACGGCCACAACCAAATCCTCCGGCACCTATGACGTCCGCAGACGAACGGACGTCTGGAGGACAGAAGACAACGCGCCAGTATGTTTCCACTGTGGGCGCCCTGGACATGTCGTACGATACTGCAGAGAGAGAAGACGAGTATTTGACGATTATTTTGCCGCAAGACGTCCGCCATCAGAACAGTTCTACCCAGCATCTCCACCAAACTATGTCGCGTTGCAACCGGGGCAGGTGTGAATTCGAAGGTTACTTGTCAATGAACACAGCACTTAAACTGAGAACAGGTTTATTGAGAACTCAAACATACACGCAGCACTGACTGCCTCTTGGGCAGAATGCTCTTCTATTTATACACAGATAGAACGTACTAGAGATTACAAGAGTAGTTAACAAATGAAATGTGTAGAAGTTACAAGTGACCTTAGGAAACATGTAGAATCTTCTGGAAATAATAAACAGAATTAAATAATTTTTGTCAGTGGGCGGGATTGAACCGGCGACCTTCGGTACCGCAATTCGTGACGCTACCCGCTGCGCCATGCTGGCAGACGGTACACTGGCGTTCATGCGGCAATATTTTTTACAGATGATGCAATCATAGCAATTAAAAAATAAACTATATATTTCTCGACTGGACATATTTATAACATCGGTGTTATTTATTACTATAAGCCCGTTACCGTTTTCTTTCTTTCTTTTTTTTTCATATCATCAAGGGGCTAGAATAGTTCGAATTTTCAGGGTCAAAGATTATGACATGTTGGCCTAATTTGCCCCAATACGAACTTGATCTGTGTTTTACCATTAGGGTGATAAAATCCCTTGAGCTCAAAGAACTTAGAAGTATTAATAGGCGTATTAAACACAGAAAGAGACGATCGACCTATCGTATAATTGTTTCAAAGGTCGTGGTTGCTAGACTCGAAGTTGCTGAAATACAGAATTGATTTGTATTTGACTATAAAAGATTACTCTGCAAATTTGGAAGAATTTTTATTTAAAGGGTGTGCGCAATTGCTTCGAAAGCATCACGTTACTTTTGATTGAGACTGGACAAGCATTAATAATATAATCTCTGATCAAAGTGTCCATACTGTACTAACTAGTTAGTACAGATTCCAGATTATTAAATAGTTAAGCAATTCCGAAAAAATGAATTGCTAGAATACCCGATTCGGTGACATATTTGATGTGATGTCCACTTGAAATAACCTAATAACTCAAGTACAGTGAGCATGAACAAAGACCGTTAATGAAAGTGGTCAGTAAAATAGGAAAAAGCAAATAAACCATAATGCATAAACTTTGGTCAGGTACCAACATTGGTAAACGTTTTAATTAAATTATATTTAGCCTAGGCTGGAATGACAATTGTCATTCATAGTTACAGCAGAGACCATGAATAATTTAAGTTTGTTAAAGGTTGCTTATACCATTTTCATTAGCGACATATTACTGAAAAGTACTCTCTTTTCCAAATTTTTTCAGTTGTAAAGTTTTTCCATATTTATTTTAGAAGGAAATGCTACGAAAAGCATACTTAATAAATTTGTTCAGTGAATTATTTTCATAGCAGTTGCTTGGCTATTAAACAGTGCATTGACCCTCCAATTTCAAAAATATCTATGGTCACTGTTAATTTGCCAGTGAAGGCCAGCTCGTGACGTCACTGTTCTAAAGCCAACAGCAATAGAGGTGAGTGAGTGAGTGAATGAGGGTGTGAGATTAGGAAATTATATAGCAGATGGCCTCACATTTGATGGCTTGTCCTTAAAATTTTATAAAATTTAAGACACAGATTATAACCAATATAAAAAATTTGAAAGCCAGTCTGTAAAGATTCTATGTTTGCTTATTGGAAGATACATACCTGTGACTTGTTAAAGGTTATGATGTATATATATATATATTATCAGTTTTTACAATTTCAGCCATAGGTGATCTCTGTATGAAAAAACTGGTTGTTTTTCCCATATTTTCACTCCTTAATGTCGGATTCAACAATCTTCTAGGCCAATCATATATATTATTTCTATAAGGTATTTTTTGTCACAAGCCTGTATCTTCCTTCATACTTAACCGAAATCAATGAATGAGGAGTCATTTTAAAGCTTATGGTCTTCCCTTTGGTCACATCATATTTTAAGAAATGAAGTTTTCGGAATTCTGCCCTTAAAGGGCGAGAATGTCAATATTTCTAAAATGCTGTTTTCTGTGTTATGAGTCAAATATCTCCCTTGATACCTATCTGAAACCGTTTTTATGAAGTATCATTTTAAAGATTAAGATATCCGCTTTAGTGACGTCGTATATTAAAACAGAAAATTTTCTGAATTCGACCCTTAAAGGGCAAAAGTATCAATATTTTTGCAATGCGTTTTTGTGTCACGAGCGATTTATCTCCCTTAATATCTAACCGATATAGATAAATGAGGTATCATATTAAAGAATAATGTCTCCGCCGTGGTAACATTATATTTTAAGAAAGGAATTTTTCGTAATTCGACCCTTAAAGGGCAAAAATGTCAATTTTTCTAAAATACGTTTTTTGTGTTTCGAGTCATTTATCTCACTCGATTTCTAACCAAAATCGATAAATGAAGTAGGAATATAAGGAGTAATGTATCAGCTTTGTGAAATCATATTTTAAGAAAGAATGTTTTTGGAATTCAACCCTTAAAGGAAAAAAGTATAAATTTTTCTATAACGCATTTTTGTGTCACGAACGATTTATCTCCCTTGATATGTAATCGATATAGATAAATGAGGTATCATATTAAAGAAATGTCTCAGCCGTGTAACATTATATTTTAAGAAAGGAATTTTTCGTAATTCGACCCTTAAAGGGCAAAAATGTCAATTTTTCTATAATGCGTTTTTTGTATCTCGAGCCATTTATCTCCCTGGATATCTGTCCAAAATCGATAAATCAAGTATGATTATGAAGAATAATGTCTCAGCTTTGGTAAGATAATATTTTAAGAAAGACTTTTTGGAAATCAACACTTAAAGGGAAAAAGGATAAATGGTTCTACAACGCATTTTTGTGTCACGAGCTATTTTTCTCCCTTGATATCTAACCGGTATAGATAAATGAGGTATATTATTAAAGACTGAGGTCTCCGCCGTGGTAACATTATATTTTAAGAAACGACTTTTTCGTAATTCGACCCTTAAAGGGCAAAAATGTCAATATTTCTAAAATACGTTTTTCGTGTTTCGAGTCATTTATCTCACTCGATTTCTAACCAAAATCGATAAATAAAGTAGGAGTATGTATGAAGAGTAATGACTAAGCATTGGTGACATCATATTCAACCTCACTATTCAATGCATTTTTTTCGCGAAATTTTCGCACGGGTCGTCTAGTTTAACTTATAGTAGTAGAACTTCATATCGAATTTTTATACATATATAGAATTTTAACATTTGTGGCAGAGTATGTGTATTCAATATTCAAGAGCAATTAACTAATATCATCAAGAAGTTAATCGTGGCAACAATTGGTAAGGCATGCATCAGCGCCAAGAAAAAGAAAGGGAATCCACCGTCTAGAAGAAGAAGGAATGCAATACGAGCAGCAAATTACAGAGAGAAACTGGCGCAGAAAGCTAACAAAGTCTTCGTGAATATGGGCACACAGACCGAGGACACAGCTATGCAAATAAGAGAGGTTTCTTCAACTACGACTGAAACTTCACGAAAACCGCGATCGAAACGGTGTGGTATTGGTTATCTCAGGAAAACTGAAGACCCTTATGACTCACAGGCAACACTAAGTATTGGAAGAATTACGCACGAACAAGAAACAGTGAAAACCAGTGAACCCAAGTATGCACCGATACACCCGGAACGAATATACGCGGATTTTGAAAACAACCTGCGACTTACTAAACTTGAGGAAGTTCATACACTGTCACTGGCTCTTCGGCACTTAACGAGAGGGCTACATCCGGCTGGCAAGCATGTCACCTTCCCTCACCCCGAGGCAGTCGACAGAATTCAACTAAAGGCAAATAACCTGCCAACAGACTATGCACAGCTTCTCACCTTGGTAAAACAAGTCTTTGAGAGGAGAGGCGAATCTTCGATCCCGATATCTTGTACAGGCAGTTTGTACAGACTTATGGCAGGACTGTACTAGACACGAAACTACCTTGGCCCCAATGTAATGTCTACACGAGGCATCCCTGATCACTCACGAAGCTAAGATCGCGCAACTCAATGCCAAGAGACGTATCACTGTCCTGCATGAAGTAAGGAAATTGGTGGAGGAGTTAGGTTTCGATATTGTCTGCCTCCGGAACCATATTCACAACAAGGCAAAATACCGTACATGCCGGCAACGTCGCAGATAATCACAACTGACCGAGACCCATGTCAGCCATAATAGTGTTCACAAACACACTGTAGTGACTAAACTAGCGCAGTTTTGTGATGAACACACCACATGTGTAGAAATTAGCACACACTGGGCAATTTTGTGGTACTAAACATGTACTTTCAACATCGAGATGAATTGAACCCTATTTGAATAAAATAAGGGAGATACATTTAGCTCTATCTGATCAACCTATGGTAATAACGGCTGACGTAAACGCAAAGTCGGCCCTGTGGCACAGTCGTCGAACTGATACTAGGGGTGAACTGCTGGTTGATCTTATAAACGAACTGCATCTTGAAGTCCAGAACAAAGAGAGAAATCCATACACCTTCCACAACACACTGCGCCTTCACCACATCGATGTAACTTTAACAAATAACGCTGCTGGAAATATGCTGCATGACTTCGAGTGACGGACAATCTTACCACGAGTGACCACAACGTCATAGTATTCGAAATTGCAAGGGAACAGACAACAGCCGATCCGGGAAAACCCTACTTCAAAACGCAGTACATATAAGACGGCTTCATGGCAGAGGCTGAGAGAAGCTTTCTTGTCTCCGGCAGTAGCGGAAGAGACTTCGATGTCGACAACATGGCGAGGGAACTAACATGGGCAATTCAGGATGCAATGAAAGCTGCTATTCCTCTGAAGAAGCTTGGTGGTAAAAACTGACAGTTTTTTGGACTGCACAATTGCAAGCACTAAGAGGAAAAGTAAGGAAAGCTAGGAAAGCCTACCAAAAGCCGAGTAGCAGAAGAAAGAGACTTTCTTCTTGCCAGATACAGGCAAATGAGAGTAGATTACAAGCAAAAAATTCTAACAACCAGACAAACTAGAT
>JARYHS010008075.1:110978195-111037189 GCA_031002005.1 Vandiemenella viatica | reverse complement strand
AGTCATTTAATAATGTCTTATATGTATAATCATGTCAATCTTAGTTTACGGGTTACCTGGCGACGGAAGTCGGGGCTTTGTCAATGCCAACTTCCGCCTGGTTCCATCGGTGGGAGTGTAATAGAACAGGCATACTGCCTTTAGTGTAATTTATTTAATTTCACAGAACTAACAGTGTTAATATAAGCTCTCTGACGAGGCATAGGAGGAGTATCGCTGACACGAGTGATGGCGCATGAATTGTATTGAAGTATTAATCTGGATTAAAAATAACGTTATTATTTACGATTTTTTCCTACCTTTAATTGGACAGAAACCTGCAATCTGAGGAGACGAAGTGTTTGAAAACTTGCTTCTGTAGTGAGGAGCAAGTTTAACGATAAAATAAATAATTTTCAAATGAGCACGGATTTCTTGTGTGTACAACTGCAATATTATACAGACAAGAAAATAAATTTAAAATAGCTACAAGCTCTAATTGTTTTATGATACCTGCAGTATCTATTCATTATGATTCCATCACCAACTCGACACGACTTGGGAAAACGGGAATGCTAATCCTTATTTTCACCAGTAAATGAATTTTTGAATTCATTATTTAGTACGTTAGCTTTATCACGGCTTTTATTAACCTCAGAAACTTCATGAATTAGTGCTAGAATATTGTTGTTGATACAACTGACTTTTCGCACATACGGCCAAAATTTCTTTGGGTTTTCTGTGAGATGCTTAGACAGAGAGCTGAAATGAAAATCGTTGAAGGCCTCACACATCACAATCTTAACACATCCTCTTAACTCAGCTAAGGTTTCTAAATCACTACTACACCCCTTCCTCCTTGAGCGTACGTACCCTTTGTTTTTTGAGTAATCTTTTGACTTCGCATCTGTACCATGGTGGATTATTCTCCCCGTTTATTGTCCAGTTCGGTATATGTATTTCCATACCTTCCCTGAATTTACATGTAAATCGATGCCACATCTCTTCAATAGTGTCCCTCGTTAACTTGAAGTTATGGTAATTATGCCTCGGGTAGATTCTAAAACACTCCTTTGAGGCCTTACTGGATCTGTATACAATCTATCCTTTTCCCCTTTTTGCTTGGTCATTAATTTGATGGTTGCAGTTACCACCTTGTGATCACTTATTCCTGTGGTCGTTGAAATATCACTGAATAATTCTGGCCTGTTGGTAACCAACAAATCTAAAATGTTTTCACTCCCGTTATATCACCGCATAGGTCCATTAACTAACTGCTCGAAATTATTATCTGAGAACAGATCGAGAATTACTTCAGAAGGTGCCTTATCCCTGATACCAGTAATATGAACGTAATTACACCAGTCGATATGAGGCAGGTTGTAATATCCTAGAGTCATAGCATGATCCTAATTGCTTTCTTGACATTCTAACTCAATGTAATCATTTTTGATACTACTGTTGCATTCACTCTTTTCCAGTTCATATACTTGTACTATCCATGGACACGCATCACACACTGTTGTGTGGAGCCTTCATTTCCGCCATTCACTGCAATACCTTCCTTCTTTCCATTCACCTTCTGTCTTCTGTGTGTTTTTGCTTTTCCTGCCGTTCATTGACTACTCGCGCTCTTCCAACACTCTGGCATTGTTTTGCAATCCTCTGGCTCACTACATTCCAATGTTCACTTCTATCCCTTCTACTCATTTCTGCATGCTTCCTTCGTTCACTTCCCTGTTGCTGTCATTTCTATTTGACCGACATAACCACTTGTGACGAAACCGTGAACATTACATACATTTTGTAAGTTGGTGATGTGATCGCAGAGATACTTACAATGTCTTTGGCGTTGTGCAGCGGCGAGTCACGGTGAAATTTGGAAGTGGAAATATAGCAGCACTTTTGGATTCGAGAGCAGAGATAAGCTGTATGACTGAGACATTATCGGACGCTCGAGGGAGACCCAAAAGTGGGTGTTTGGTCTGTTAGTGGAATGACCGTTACTGCAGCCAAAGGGCAGAAGGTCACTAGAGTGGAGATGTGTAACGATGAGGAGTGCATCATCTGAAAGAAAGTGGAAAATCGCTGAAAGGCGTGGTAGCGAGAAAGACGCTGGTTGGCCAGATCAGTCACGTGAGTAGGAGTGGTGTCGTGATTGGCCGAGAGACGTGAAGTGGCAGAAAAGCCATTGTGAGGACAGAGTCTAACATGGAGTCGGTTGTGCGAAACTGTTCGAGTATAAGTATTCGGTTACGTGCTGTTGATATTCTTGACTGTACCGATTAGGAATGTTAAACATGTGTGCTGAAGCAACTGTAGTCCTATACGCTAATCTGCAATCTGAATATTAAGGATAGTCCGATACGACAATGATCAAGTCTGGTGCCGACATTCTATGCATTGTGATTGAATAAAACGTGCAATAAATGCAATTCTTGAGTTCGGCACTTGACTGTTCTTATCAAAACATATATTAAACCATTACATGGCGACCGCCGGCTAGTTGACGATTTTCTATTATCGTCGGAGCATATATGAACTATGACAGTGTATCTACAATTGGCACATAAGCAAGTGTTCAATTCAACGGCATATGAAGAAGATAACATAATACCGCTCAACAACGGGTGGATACATCACGAGAATATTCTATGCATTTCCATTAATGTCACAGGCAGTGACATTATAATCTTAGCCGGAGAAGTGATTCCAGAAGAAACCGACCCGCGGCAATTTGCCGTACCCCACAGATATGTGACAATGCAATTTAGTAGTAAACTTTCACAAACAAATTCAGTATTGTACTGTGACTAAGTTACGCGAGTGATATTTGCATAAAAAGAAGAATTTCTTTTGGGAATAGTATGGTTAACTGTAACCTAATTGTTCAACTACATCGACTTTCAGTACAATGTTTGCGTATCTTATTACAGAACCATTGTCAAATATTCTAATTGACATATTTAATGGCTATAACCTATCATGTATTTTCAATTTTTTGGCTTTGACTATCATTTAATGTTGAAGACGACATTAACATTGTCGAGTTGTATACTCGCATGCAAATAGCAGACGATGTACAAGTCCAAGATTGAACTATTCCTTTTTCTTTCGTTTGGGAAACTAATTTCTTTTTTACATATATCTAGTAAGAATTGAGAACAATAAGACACACAGACAGAGTTGTTAAACCAAAAGTTAGATGAAATAAGAACCACAGCAACAAACACTGAACAATCTTTTCAGAACTTGTCGACAGAAACAATTGAAAATATGAATAGATTGAAAACGGTAGAAAAGAACACAGAACATGTCAGACAACAGGTAGTACAGATCGCAACTACAGTAGATGTGGTTCAGAGTTGGAGCAACAAATACAAAACAATGCCAATTAAGTTTCAATACAGTACAGAAAGAATTAAACGAATATACACATAAGGTGAACACATTCATAACACAAGGAAATGGTACACATACACCAATAATTATCAATGACGTTGGATTGATCACCTCAGTTGGGGTAGATGTCCAGAAGTTTGTACCTGGAGGACAGGTACATCCTGTGACCTTTCTAATTAGTTTTGAGTCACATCGCTCTTTCCAATATTCGAATGATGGAGAAAAAATTACATGTGTTTTTCAACATCTTAAAGGCTCTAGCCGTGATTGGGGACAGTGTCAGCTCAGTAGATGCACCACATATTAACATTTTCGCCTAGCTTTCCTCGACACATATTGGTCAAAAGATATTCAGTATGAGGCAAAAAGAAAGTTATCAAATGGACATCACTATCATTCTCTAGGAACTTTAACACTATCAGAATTCTTCACACGGGAAGTAGCCAAAACTTGTCATTTTACAATCCCATTCCCAGAGGAAGAGTTAATATGGGAAATAATTACCATGATGCCACAAGATGTACACTATTTAATAACAACACAGGGCATTAACTCCGTTGACCAAGTAGAACAGAGACTTAGGGCATTAGACTTACAAAATGCCTATCGACAAACCCGTGGAGTGAATCAAAATAATAACCAGCATTGTTCACAAACAAATTAGTCTCCT
Organism: Vandiemenella viatica; assembly: GCA_031002005.1. Classification (NCBI taxonomy): domain Eukaryota; kingdom Metazoa; phylum Arthropoda; class Insecta; order Orthoptera; family Morabidae; genus Vandiemenella; species Vandiemenella viatica. The sequence continues at coordinate 111,033,138 of JARYHS010008075.1, read as the reverse complement.
TAGCAGCACAAGAGAGGAAATGGATGTAGGTCCCCAGACAATACAAACCAACAAAACTCTCACAATACAAGAACTTCAAATACAAATTTTAGAGGTAAACCCAATATCAAGAGTTTAGGTAGAGGCAGAGGGAAAAGGCAACAACGACAGCCAAAACATCATGAAAATCAAACCCAACAGGAGCCAATGAACACAGAATCTCTACACCTGGCACAATCTTCATCAGAGGATGAAAAAAATTGTTAGTCGCCGATGTTAAGGTCCGGACAGAGGGAGAATACTTCAATAGGACCACCAACAGAACCCATCATAGCATCCATTTACCACAATAACCCTACAAAAGATCTATTACGAGAAGAACGAATTCCTCAAAACAATACTATACGTGCACCTACCCTACATGTCATAGTTTTTACACAACCTATGGAGGTTTTGCTAGATACAATGGCAGATATTTCTTGTATATCGCAGTCTCTGTTCAATAAGTTAAACTCTGTCAGGCAACTACCTACTTATCCGGTTGAGAATATGACTGCGGTTACAGCAACTGGTAAGAAAAGCAAGCCCATTAGGATTCAAGCATTATTAGAAGGTAACCTTCAGTCAATTCCACTAGAAGTACCTGTATTTGTAATACCAGGCTTACACTCCAGTTGTATATTTGGAATTGATTGGTTGTGCAGTAGTAAAGCGGTGTTAGATTGTGAACACAAAACACTGTCCTTTTACGCAAATGGTTCTACATATTCAGTCACATTCAACCATAGTTACCAATTATCGACAGTACATTCATTATGGGTATTATTCAAGAAAAGTATAGCCAGTACTACCAATGAGGTAGGATTTTATACCAAGCTTGTACAATTTTGGATAGACAGGCTAAAAATGAATACCTCTCCAAATTCAGGGCAACGAATTTTAGATTCGACACCGGAAGAGCATAGGGACAATCTTTCTAAACTAGTCAATGAATTTGCTGACGTTTTCTCAGAAAAACTGGGATTAGTGAAAACTTACCAATATAAATTTAAAGTCACATGTACCAAACCCTTTTTTGTGAAACCATATACTATTCCCTTGGTGAAGAAACATCTTGTGGATGCTGAAATTGATAGAATGTTAGAATGGAAAATTATCGAACGGTCGAATAGTCCATATAACAACCCATTGGTAGTGGTGAATAAAGCAGATCAATCAGTACTACTCGTGTTAGATGCAAGAACATTGAACAAATTCTTGCAAACCGAACGAGACCATCCTTTACCTGTGGACGAATGCTTGTTTAATTCCCCAGGACGAAAGTACCTCACACCTCTGGATTTAACTTCGTCTGACTGGCAAATACCAATAGAGGAGAGCCTTCCTCTACCAGGACCGGTGTTACGAATTCCGAGTCCTCCATTTCGGACTAAATAATGCGGTTGCTAATTTCATTAGGGCTTTGGACACCGTCTTGGGACCTAAATTACTAAAGAAATTAATTGTTCATGTCAATGACATTCTCATTGCCACTGACAGTCTCGAAGAACATCTACATATATACTCTGCAATTCACAAAATTGTGGGTGGCAGAGGGTGCTCAGCACCAAAGCTAATCTCTTTGCTGTGCATTCCAATCCGTAATGGTACGAGGGAAAAAAGAATTCATATAAGAATCAGTGTGGCACCTTATTTCTCTAATTTTATCTTTCCTGTCCTTCCGACTTAAATAGGATGGTGGAAGAAGTATTTCACTACACTCAAAAGTGAAAGTGGGAGTACGCATGTTTACCAATAAGTTTAAACGAAACGTGTGTCGTCTATCTACGAGAGACTCCCAACCTAGTCTACTAATCAGTTCTGTGACGCTTTCATAAGGACTGTAGCAAGCGGTCACGAATCGAGCGGCTCTTCTCTGTACTTTCTCTATTCTTTCGATCAACCCCTTACGAAATGGATCCCAAATGGCACAACAATAGTCCAAATGTGGACGCACAAGAGATTTGTACGCTATCTCCTTTGTTTGTTCATTACAATTTTTCAAGATTCGACCTATGAATCGCAGTCTAGAATATGCTCTACCTACTAACGAATTAATGTGTATGTCCCATTTCATGTTCCTTTGTACTGTTACTCCCAAATATTTCATAGTATCGACCATATCAATAACTGTATTGTTTAACTCGTATTTCTGAACAATTGGATTCTTTTTGTTAGTTATGCTCATTGTCTTGCACTTTTTACAATTTAGAGTAAGTGTCCACTCAGCGCACCAAGCCAAAATAACGTCAAGATCAGGATGAATTTCTAAGCAAACGGCCAAATTTCTTACTTCCCTATAAATAACCGCATCATCAGCAAACAATCTAAACATTGGCAGATTCTAAGGGATGTACTTATGTCCCTACGAGCAGGAGGAATGACCATTAAACTAAAAAATGTGTATTCCTCAATTCTCAAATTGAATTTGTGGGTCATGTTATCACACCCCTAGAACTTAAAATGTAGAAAAACAACTTAGAAGCAATTGAGAATTTCCCAGCTCCAACAAACAAGAGCCAGCGCAAAAGCTTTTTGGGACCGTGTGGTTACTATCGCAAATTTTTGCCTAACCAGATCCTTAATAGCCCACACCTAGCAGAATTACAGAAACAAAACGTAACATGGCGGTGGACACCAGAATGTGAGAATGACTTCCAAAACATAAAGAATATCCTTGCTTCCAACCTAACTGGGAATATCCCATCTGTGTTACCACTGACAGTTCTGATTATGGTCTAGGATCAGAAATTTTTCAGGAGGTACCGGATAAAGAAGGAATAGAAAAGAAACCTCTCGCATTTGCTAGTCGCCTTCTCACACTGGCAAAACTTCATTATGGGGTTATGGAGAAGGAGGCACTGGCTATCGTGTGGACATTCCAGAAACTCCGATACCTCCTAGGCAGGAAAATTATAGTGCACACCGGTTACAAAGCCCTATCATTCCTAAGTTAACTCACGGGCGCCTAACAAGGTGGTTACTTTATCTACATTAATTTGATTATGACATTAAATATATACCGGGGACACAAAATATAACTGCAGATGCACTATCGTGGTTGCCCCAGGGGTTGGAACAAGCAGACATACCCACGCACACAAGTAACATACCTCAGCTATTCTATATTAAGGGAGTTAACACGAAAAACAAGTTAGTGATTGTTTTAAACGTATGGCTGAAGAACAACAAAAAGATGACTCAATCAAGATAGTAACTCAAAAGGCTAACAGAAGATGAGCCCTCAGGGAAATTACACAAGTTTTATTGCCTAGAAAAGGGAATTATATTTAAACTGGATTACGATGGTTCAAATGAGTGGAAGCTTTGGAAACTTGATGACCTAGTACACATTTTATAACATATCACCACTTAAGTCATGGACACTATAGTATTAACAAGTGCTATCAATCATTGCATCAATGGTTTTATTTCCACAATATGTATAAGAATATCATTGATACCTGTAATCTTTACCAAGTAACTAAAGCTGGCAATATAAAGAGAGAGGGAGAATTCCGGAGTATCATTCCATCACAACCCCGAGAATTAGTAGCCATTAACATTTATGGACCATTACCACCCTCTAAAGGGGCAATAACAAAAGTATGTATCATACTCGATGTATTTACCAAATTTGTTAAATTGTAAACACTCAAACGAGCGACTGGGCGGACGATTTGTCTGAAACTAGTTGAACATTACATTCCTCAGGTTGGAACACCCAAAAGCATTTTGATGGACAATGGCTCGAAATTTATATGTAAAATCTGGAAAGAGTGCCTTACACAATTAGATAGCCAAATACATAAAACCTCATACCACTCACCAAAAGGAAACCCTGCAGAAAGGGTAATGCGCGAACTAGGTCGTTGGTTGCGTACTTATTGCTCAGACAACCATTAATAGTGGGCGTGGGAGATACCAAAAATTGAGGATGTGATAAACACGATCCCACACAGTTACACCACAAAATCTCCATATGAGCTAATATTCCAAAGGGAACCACCTACACTTGCAAAAGAATACATTACCTATCCAGCTACGACTCAGGATTACACATTGAAGCTTAAAATAGCATTGCAGGAACTTAGAAGTAAAGCATTCCAGAGAAAGATGCGACATGATAAAAAAAAAATACCTGTTTCTTATATTAAGGGTGATTTGGTATTGATCAAAACGCACCCTAAGTCCTCCACACTGAATAGTGAAAACATAAAGTTTTTTCACCTCTATATAGGACCGTACAAGGTACAAGAGGTACAACATTCAAATGCCTACATACTCATAGACCCACATTCTCGGGAAATCAAAGGCAAATACAATGTCGTGGACTTGAAGCCATATAAAAGTGAAGAAACGTAAATACCATTTTTTTTCACAGCTAACATACAAGTCCTAATGTAAACATGTATAACCTCATAATATGAAACATGTATTATTTTGTCACTTTTTATATAAACACACAGTGTGCTTGTATTTAATATAACCAAAACAGTATGTGCACGTAGTCAGAGTTTTGTGTATCTGTCTCGTGACAGGACTGAGTTTTATCTAATTTCTGGTTTTTTGTTGAAAAAATGATATGCACAAATGTCATGTTTTATGTTATTTCTTTGTTTTTGTTCTTGCTATGATGTCATATGATGCAAAAATGTCATGTATTTGTGATTTTTTCTTTGTAAATAATATAAGTACTGTTTCTTAGGGTATAATATATTGAATTTATAACCGGCACCAGACATAGGTATGAAAAGTGTATATATATTTGGAAAGAAGTATTGTAAGTGATAATGTGAGTGTTTTAAGGGAAATATTCCAGTCATAGAAAACTCCACTAGTTTTCTTTGTGCACACAAACAAAAGCAAGTGTCATTTTGAAGGAGGTTGTAACGATAGCGTTGCACACCCAAATAGATGAGGAGTGCATCATCTGAAAGAAAGTGGAAAATCGCTGAAAGGCGAGGTAGCGAGAAAGACGCTGGTTAGCAAGATCAGTCACGTGAGTAGGAGTGGTGTCGTGATTGGCTGAGAGACGTGAAGCGGCAGAAAAGCCATTGTGAGGACAGAGTCTAACATGTGCTCGTGATGGAGTCGGTTGTACGAAATTGTTCGAGTATAAGTATTCGGTTACGTGCCGTCGATATTCTTGACTGTACTGATTAGGAATGTTAAACATGTGTGCTGAAGCAACTGTAGTCCAATACACTAATCTGCAATCTGAATATTAAGGATAGTCCGATACACCAATGATCAAGTCTGGTGTCGACATTCTATGCATTGTGATTGAATAAAACGTGCAATAAATACAATTCTTGAGTTCGGTACTTGAGTGTTCTTAACAAAACATATATTAAACCTTATATTAAACCATTACAGATGGTCCTTCAGATAGAAGGAGAGATTGGAGGGAAACCAGTCGAAATCACACCATATGTGATCCCAAATATTAAAATAGAACTGATCCTAAGGGCAGACTGGCTGAAACCGGTGGAAGCCATCCTAAGTTAAGTAGAGGACACTCTGGAATTTACGAGCCATGGAGAGCGCATAAAGGTCGATCTGGAGAAAGGAGGAATGAATAGAATACAAGATCCAGGTAGAATCAGGGTGATATCCTAGGGAGATACCAAAACTATGCGGCACCGGGAAGAGGCATGGTGGGAATGGCGGAAACAACAGAAGGACATGTGGAGCTTCAAGTGTAAACGCAAGAGGAAGTCATCGAAGCTGGTAACGAGATGGGAGTAGAAGATATTTTGGAAGAATTCCCGGGAGTTTTTTCCGATATACCGGGTCAGGATAGCTGGTTACTGTTGTGAACTGAAGATTAAGAATGGCGAACCATTTGCTGCTAAATCATACAATCACAATCATCAAGCACTGAGGGCCAAGGTAAAAGAGGAACTGCATAAGTTGGAAGCTCACGGTATTATTGAGAGGTCCAATAACGAATATGTCAGTCCATTGTCAGTCGTTAAGAAAGCGGATCAATTAGTGCTGGAAGCTCGAGCTCTGAATAGAATACTAATTACAGAGAGGTACCATACTCAACTGATGGATGAAATACTCCTGAGGTTTCATGGGGCTGAATTCTTATCGTCTCTTGATTTGTCCTGTTTGTACTGGCAAGTGACCGTGGCAGAGCAATCGCGCAAATATACAGCGTTCAGATAGGAAGGAAAGTGCCACCAGTCCTGTGTACTGCCTTGTGGGCTCAAAATGCGGTGGCTACTTTCATTAGGGCACTGGACCAAGTACTCGGGCGGCGTTTGAGAGATAAAATACAACTGTATGTGGATGACGTGGTCATGTCCTCAAAGACGTTGGAAGAACACAGACAGACGTTGAGAGAATTACTCGTCGCGCTGAAAGAGGGAGGAATGACGTTGAAAAGGAAGAAATGTGCTTTCCTTTGGAAACAGCTGTAATTCTTGGGGCAAATATTAACGCCAGGAGGCATTAAGGTAGAGCCAGCTAAATTGGAGGCCATTGAGAAGTTACCACGACCCCGCGACAAAACCCAATTGAAAAGTTTCCTCGGGTTATATGGGCACTATCTAAAGTTCATTGAGGGACAAGTTTTGAATAGTGAACCGTTAAGCAATTTTATGAAGAGTAAATCATGGGAGTGGGATGGGGAGTGTGAGAAGAATTTCGAGTTGGCGAGGAATATCACCCTGGCGTATCCGGAATGGAATGAAGACATGTGATTATCAACAGACAGCTCACAGTATGGTTTGGGAGCCGCGATCTTCCAGGAGGTGGAGATAAACGGAAAGAAAGAGCATAAAACTATTGCATTTGAGAGCTGGATGCTAGGTAAACATGTACGATGGTATTCAGTTAGCAAAATAGAATACTTGGAGATAGTGTGGATTTTCCAGAAATTTTGCCACATCTTTTTTGGGAGGAAAACGACAGTGTATTCTGACCAAAGGCGTTATTCATTCTAATGAGTTGTCGCTTGGTGCACGGGAGATAATGCACTGGGTCTTGCTGATGCAAGAGTTCCATTTCGATACAAAATATCGGCCGCGGACGGAGAATGAGGTGGCTGACTGCCTGTCGAGGCTACCCATCGGACTCGAACAGGAGACGGATGCCATTACAGCTGAAGATAGCGCCTTTCTGAATTTCTTGCGGGAGGTACCACAAGAAGACAAGGTTGTTTCTTGCTTAAGGAACATGGCTGAGTTCCAAGATGAGACGATAAGAATGGTGAAGGAGAAATTAACTTACCCGGAATATAAGGAGAAATTGGAAAAAATTTACCGCGTACATAAAGATATTTTGTTCAAGCGTGTTTCTGAGGTCGAAGAGGAATGGAATTTATGGCTACCGGAAGCCTACGTCTATGTGTTCATTGTGCAGCACCATCAAAGTAACGGGAACTATGGGCCGTGTAAGTGCTATCGCATATTGCGCGAGAGCTGCTATTTCAAAAATATGCCATGTAGAGTCTCGAAGCTATTAGCCTCCTGTGACCTCTGTCAACAGTTTAAGTTTGACAACGTTGCTCGGATGTGAGAGATGAAAAATGTCTTTCCGGACGACATAGGAGAGCAAGTGGCGGTAGAAGTGTTTGGCCCCCTTCCCGGGTCGAGGGGTGGGGTTACCTAAATATTGGTGGTAATGGACGCATTTTCTAAGTATTTGAAGCTCTTCGCCCTGAAGAAGGCGTCTGCCAAAGTGCTCACAGGGAAGATTGCAGAGGAGGAGTATATTCCGCAGGTTGGGAAGCCAAGGCAGATTATATGTGACAGCGCTCCACAGTTCAGTAGCAAGAAGTGGACGGGACGACTAGGGAAGGAAGGGATTGAAGTGTGGAAGACGGCATGTTATCACCCTCGAGGGAATATCGTTGAGCGCGCCATGCATGAAATTAGTTGCTGGTTTTGCAAGTACTGTCATGATAGGGACAAAAGTTGGGCTGCGCAAGTGGATAAAATGGAAGATGTGTTGAATAGCATCCCTCATGATTCTAAAGGTCTGATACCTACGAGCTTATGTTCCAGAAGACACCATCCCGCATTGTGAACCAAATCATTGAGTTTCCTTAGAACAGCGGACTATGCTGAGAGAATAAAAGTGTCAAAAGATAGTTTACACAAGAAAGTAGAGAAGAGGAAAAACAGAGATGATCAGCAGGGTAGGAAATGATGTATATCGAGAGTAACCTGGTGCTAGTACAAACGCATTTAAAATCCTCGAGAGCCAAGAGTGAGATAAAAAAGTTTAATTTTCTGTATGAATGCCCTTTTAGAGTGATCAGCAGCCCTATAGCAAATTCGTTTACCTTAGTCTATCCGCGTGATTGTCGATTGAAAGGTGTTTATAATGTGGTGTCACTTAAACCCTATAGATGTTCTGGGCTAGAGGGCAGTGAAAGAATTGATACACCTGATGACTAGGTTGGTATTTCTTCTTTTGGCATTTCTTTATTATTATTGTTATTATTATTTATTCACAAATAGCCTGTGGCTAATACATTTAACAAAATTATATGTACACTATATAATAACAAAAACAAAACAAACAAAAAATACTACAATATAATAATTTTTACAAAGCCACACAGCTTTCCAGCCATGAACCCACTTTTTCTCTAAATCTTCCAACAGATACAGAATCCTTTATTTCTTGCGGTAATTTATTATATATAACTATTCCTTTATAAAAACAGTCTTTTGTGCCTTAGCACCTTGTTTATGAGTCATATGAAAATGATTAACCTGTCTAGTCCCATAATTATGAACATCACAATTTTTTTGTACCAATCTGCTTAAATACTTGGGTAAGATATTTTGCAGTCTAAATATAAATGTTAACACATCTCTTACTATTTCTTTTTCAATATATAAATAACCCTACATTTTAAGCATATTGCTCACATTTTCTGTATGTCTTTTATTTAAAACTGCTCTGATTCCCTTATTAATATTTGTTTGCAATTTACTGATTTCTGTCTTACTTGCCATTATAATCACTGTGGAGCAGTATCTTATATGTGGCATCACAATTGTCTTAAACAATAGTTCCTTTCCTGTTCTAGACAATATCTTTCTTGACTTATATATTAAATTAACCTTTCTTGCAACTTTTTTGTTTACAAAATCCACATGAGCTTCAAAATTTAGTTAGTTATCAATAATTATTCCTAGATACTTAAACTGTTGGACCCAATTTATTTTGGTTCCATTTATTAAAACTGACTGTATTTCTTCTGCCTCTTTTCTTGCTCTATGCTTCCCCCTTATCATACATTTTGTTTTTGAAACATTCAAACTTAGTGAATTATACTGTAGCCATTTACTAACACCTTTTAGCTCATAATTTAATATTTTCACTATATCAGACACACTCTTCCCATGGAAGAAAATCAAAGTATCATCTGCAAACATATGTAATTTACAATATTTAAGTATCCCTGGAAGATCATTTGTATACAGAATGAACAATAGTGGTCCCAATTTACTTCCCTGTGGCACTCCATACTTTAATTCTCTTTCCTCAGAAACAATGTCATTAAATTTCACCTTTTGGTACCTGCCTGTCAAATAGTCTTTCAACCATTCATATACATCCCCTTGTATATTATACAATTTATTTAATTTTTGTAATAATAAATTTCTGTCAACAGTCTCAAAAGCTCTTTTGTAGTCGAGGAATACAGCTACTATTGCCTCTCCCTTACCTATTAAGTTTAACCAATTTTCCATTACTAATTGAATTGCTGTCTCTGTACTATGTTTTTCTCTGAACCCAAACTGACAGTCTGTTAAAAGATCATTTTCCATAATATAATTTAGTAACACTTCACATACCACAGATTCTGTTATTTTTTCTATTAATGATAAATTATTTATAGGTTTAAGATCACTACATTTGGCACTACCTTTCACTTTGGCACTTGGAACAATAACAGAAGTCTTTAATTCTTTTGGCATCTTTTTCTGTTTTAATGAGTTTTTGACAATGCTAGTAATTTTCTTTCCTATCACAGACCATAGTCTCTTTATGACCTCAGTACTAATTTCATCTGATCCCATAATATTCCTAAAATCTCTTATTATACTTTCCACTTTTTGTTCTGTAATATCCTGAAATTTTCTAAGGCACTTGTTTTCTATTTTTGGTACCATTTTACAACCTTGTGTTTTTGGAATGCTTTTAACCAGTTCTTCAACACTTTCTATGAAATATTGATTTAATTTATTTGCTACCTGTTTTGAATCAGATACACATTCTTCCCCAAATATTACATATTTTAATGTATTTTCCTTAATTTTATACATAGCTTTAATGTATTTCCATAACTTTTTAGGTTCATCTTTTAGTTGAAGAATTTTTTTTCATAAAATTGACTTTTTGTTTTCCTCCATATATTTACAAATTTATTTCTACATTCTTTGTATTCATTCCATGACTCCTCTACATTTATCCTATCTCCAATTTCTTTCATTAACAGGAACCTTCTATATGCTGTATCCCTTTTTACAATGGCATCCTTAATTTCCATTGAATACCAAGGACATGGTACATTCTTTACCTATCTATCTGGTTTCTTAGCTTCCTGAATACCCTGGACTATACTGTCTCTTAATATTATATATTCCTCTCCTATATCCATATTATTAGTACTCAACTCAAATCTTTTATCATTTATTTTACTTTCTACTACTTTTAATAATTTTTTATAGTCCATCTTTCCCTTCACTAATATTTTATTCCTATTCCTTATTTTACTATTGGTCCAACAAGTAATGTTTAATATATTATGGTCAGAGATCTTTGGTGTTTCTAATACAGTACATTTAAGATTATCACTAGATCAATCAAAGTCTCACTATCAGGAGTGACCCTCGTCACATTCTTTACAATTTGTTTCATTCCCGCCCCACTGATTTGTCTTTCCAGTTTTTTTTGTATAAAATTCGTCTTTTTTTTAGCCATTCTATATTAAAGTCCCCCCCAACAATGCAACTGTTTTGACTATTTTCTAATAATTCAACTATAACCTTAGAGAACAAATCTATGAATGCATTTTTGCTGCTACTAGGTGACCTGTAAATCCCCACAATTGTCCCCAGTTGTTCTGCATTAGTATATACCTTGATAGCCAATATCCACCATTTACCCTGATTAACTTCTGTCATGACTACATCATACAAGTAGTCTTCAGTTACATATATAACAATGCCTCCAGTATGTTTACTCTCTGAATCACATCTTAAGTGACAATATCCTTTTATTGCAATAAGTGCTTCCAAATCAACGTCTGTCACATGTGATTCTACTACAATTACTACCTTTGGGCTATTTTCTTGTATAAAATCTACTACACTGTCCCTTTTAGCAATAAGTCCATTTACATTTAATACTACAATGCCTCCATATTCATAGTTCTCTCTTTTCCTTGGTTGCTATATACAGTCATAAGTAATAGCTCTCCTTTTTAATTGAAGTCACCTTTTATAAACTGGACATTCCCCACTTAGAACCTTATGGCTCACATTCAATGATAATCTTAATTTATCATTTGCTTCAACACAATTTGCACATTTCACTTCTGTATTTTTACAGTCTTTAGCTAAGTGATCTTCACCACACTTCACACATTTTATTCCGTTTTTACAATTTGTACTTCTATGATCATATGAGTAACATTTAACCCTGCAGTGGTCGCGTGGATTACATATGTAGTCCACTGAAGCCATTTCTAATGGGACTTTTCAGAGCGCGACCACTGCAGGGTTAAAACACCTTGTTATACCCATATACTCATTTATTTGACAACACTGCCATTTCAACTTTAACATTTTTTGTCCCATAACCCTATTGAATGTCTGAGCATCTACCTCCACTATAACCATACACATATTTTTTATTTTCTTGTTCAGTTTAACAACTATTCTTGAATCTTCATACACTGTGTCAGGGTTTTGGTTTCTGATACATCTTACCAGTTCTTCATCTTCCATCAACTCTTCTATTCCAAAAATTCTTATTCTTGGATCCCTGAGTTCTGGTATGTTTACTTCATACTCATTTCCCAATGTCTTCTTTACCTCAGTATTCATATTTTTGATTTCGTCCTTACTACTGCATGTAATGGCTACACCCCCATTTCTTAACTTTCTTACATTTTCAATTCCTACCTTAAGTTCTGTAGGATTTAACTTATTCTTGCAAATACTTTTTGTTGTCTCACTGTCCTGGTTTGGTTGGACAATAATCACTTCTTCTTTGGTTTGTTTTAATCTATCAGCATATGTTGTCTTCACTTCTGCTTTCTGACTAATTTCACCTGCTTCATTCTTCTTCAACATCTCTTGAATTTTTTCCGAAATGTGTTGTTCCATTGAAGCCTTCATTTGATTTATCATTCCACTTACAGCATTATTTACACTGGTATCAATAAAGTTTACATATTGTGTATTACAGTCAACACACATCCACTTCAACTGTTTGTTTTTTTAATCAATGTCACTTCTGCTGCTGTTATATCTTCACATTTTGCATGAAACCAGTTTTGACACATCCCTTCACAACCAACTGATTCTTCTTTATTTTCTGCTATTTTCTTCTTGCATCTTCCGCACTTTTCTCCCATTTTGAGATTATAGGCTCCTCAAAATATTACACTTACTTCATGCAACTTTTCCTGTATTATTTCTTAATTGATTTTTGTTTCACTATGTAAAATATTGTTGGTTCCCTTAACTCAATCATTTATAACTTACATTCATTTTGTTTATTTGTTTGTAAACTGTTTAAAATACAGCTGTCCAAATTCTTTGTTGTTAAACACCACCGCCTTCTCAACAAGTTCTGCATAGTTACTTTATCCTGACTAATTTTGGTTCATCGACGTTACCTTCGTCATGGTGAATCAATTCTACTTTGTGTGTGATCGCTCTGTATCCTGAACAATCTAGGGGTTCATCGTTTTTTTTCCGCCTACAAATGAATTGTTTGTTTTGATTTACCCTTTTCTGACCGTAAAGTGGCAAGACGATTTAGGCGTTGCGCACTGCGTAACGGCAGTTTGTGTTTTTCCGAGTGTGAAATGATCAGTGTTTCTTTGAAAAGTTGACCATTGTTAAGTACCAGTGTCATGCATCAGAAAAACAATTGTCATAAAAAATATTTGTAATTCATTTTTGTAATGCCTTGATTAAATGCAAGTGTCATGAGTTTGAGCAAGAACATATGAACACTAGTCAGCTTAAGATGGTTTTCATGTTGTTCTAATTTCTTTGTGTTTTGTACTTAAAATGTACCCACTATTGATAGCTTAAGAGTAAGCAAGCAGCTACCCAAACTTTAGTGTTATACCTGATAAGACATTCATTTTATCTTTTGTGAAATATATTTGTATGTGATGTTTGTAACTGTTTTCAACACGGACTGTCGCCACATTCCATCGGTTGGGGTGTGACGAAACCGTGAACATTACGTACATTTTGTAATTTTTTGATGTGATCGCAGAGATACTTATAATGTATTTGACATTGTTCAGTCGGCTAGTGCGAAGTGATAGGTAAGGTACGGCGGAGTAGGGTACAGTCGACAGAAGCTAGCGTGTCATGGCCGTGAGCGTTTGTTCCGTGTGTACGCTGTAATAATTTGCTATCGCGGTATCACCAATGTTCCGATTAACAGCATATTATGTGAACAGTGCAGAAGTATTTTGATGATTGTGTATGTTGTTCTAAGTGACATGGTTTGCTGCAGACTGATTTTGGTGAACTGCTCCGCGTCAATTGTTTAATGAATAATACGGGCCTTTTACTCACTATTTCCAACCTTATTTATACTCGAAACTGCATTCTTTAGTGGAGAAGATTAGCTTTAGTGTCTGGTGGCTTTCTTTTGGATTATGTAACTTCAGAGTAATAAAACTTCGTCAACTGTGAAAGCTGGCATGTGTGCATGTGTTTCAATTTGCTTCTTGCATGTGCTCTTAATTAATTAATTATGCAAACAGCAAAGCTTAAAAGGCTGGCGACCGGACGGAATTCGAATCATTAATTAAAGGTAATAAGTGAAAGCATTTAACATTAAGTCACGTAACATAGCTCCACAACAACAACGTCAAGCATTAATTAATAATTAAATCTCCAGTATCAACACCTAGATTCTTACATGTCTCTACCGTGACAGGCCAGTGTGATTAGAACTGGTAATCATTAACAGTGCAATTAACCATACACACATTGGAATAAAAAGGTGGAAAAGTAAGTAGTGTGGAGTGACAACAATCGGCAATAATGAATCTGTTTCGACGTGGCGCTGACACAACACAGCGGTAAACCCGGACCCGAGGATTCACGATGGAAGCCGAGCGACGCAGTCGTTTGGGAAGCGCTGTCCACGCAACAACAACTTGTCGGGAGCCGGAAGCGACGAGCAACGTCTGAAAGCAGCGTATGCGGAACAACACGACTGCGCGGCATCATCGCAACTCGGAGGAAAGCAGAAAGCAGCCGTGATTCGACGAAAGGGAGGTGCTAGAACCTTTTATTTAAAGAAAGAGACAAACTGACATAAAACTATGACGTTTTAATTTGCATTACAATCCCCATGGTAGTGATTATTTCTTTTTCATTCATTAATCTTCAAATAACTGCTGGGAATGCAGATTGCCAATTTTATGCATGTAAGCATAATTTTACCCTGGATTAGGGCTAGTTAAGTCAGTTTTTGTTACTGAACCAATTGCTAGAATTTTTTTGCTAACTTCCAAGGAAGGCGTACGTCGAGTAGATTTAATAAGTGACTTCCATGCAATTTCTTGTTGGTTTGTAAGAGGTTTTTTTTTTCTGACTTGGTGCCTGTTGCTTGAGTTAAAAGTTCTAACGCAAAGGTGTGTACCTTATTTGGTAACCGGTCAATCAATTTGAGCCGGCAATTGCTTTCTTCAGTCTTGGAATTATACGTCTGTACCTGTTCCTCCTGGATGCAACTCGAAATTTTACTTTTTGGCATATTGGATTTTTTTTTTTCCTTCGGAATGCTTTCTGGAGAGAGTGTAAACATGGATGAGGTAGGCCCACCTAGTGAGATGCCACTGGGTGACCTACACAGCACGAACAGTATCCACACGTATGTTAATTGAATATTTAAAGTCTATGGAAGATAGGCTTTGAAGTGATTCGAAATCAGATATTAGTAGTCTTCGAATCCATTTTTAAGATAAGTTAAAGTCTATCAAGTCCGACATGGACAGCAGCATCCAAAATAAGTTAGAATCTGTGAACAATAGTCTCTGAAGTGATTTGAAATCAGGTATTGGCTTTATTCAAAACAAGTTAGAGTTGATGGAAAGTAATTTTTAAAAAAGTTTTCATACTATAGGTAACTCGTTGGGAGAGTTGCGAACTTGGGTAGAGAGTATCGCTCATCAGTTGACAGACGTTAAGGCCAAGTTAAAGCAGTATAAGGCTGACTGTGAAGATCAAGGGGCGCGCCTAAATGAAAAGCTAATTAAATTAGAACAGGATATGGGCAAGAAGACAATGTTTGCACCAGGATACCGAGGTACTCAATAGAAGGGTAGCTTTAGCGGAGGAAGTCAGCGCCAGTATTAACCAGAGGCTGGAGACGGTGGCAATCCAGTGTGCCTTGTCGGGCAAAGGCTTAAAGGAAGACACGAACGAGTTTAAAACGGAAGTAAATGGTTTGGCGTCTGAGGTGGAGTCAATTTCCCAGGATGTCGGGAAATCTAAGTTCTTAACTTTGGCGTTGATCGAGGATGCATTGAAGGTACAAGTTCTTGCGGTGGTCAAAGAAGAGGTGATGAAGTTAACAGGTCTGGTTCCTGCAGCGTTGTCGAAGGTCTGTGTGGATGAGAAGATAGACTGGGAACGCTTTGATGATCGTGTTCAAGAACTTCTAGAAGTTTTGAGCCTTTCAGCGTTGCCGGAGAGGAACAAAAGATAGAGATGGTCCGGAAGCACTTGAAAGGGGGGGGGATTGGGAGTTCTCGGCTTTGGGCCGATTGTTTCGTCGGAAATTGTAGCTTTTTCGAGTAATTCAAGAAGGCATGTTTGCAGAGCTATTGGTCAGTAGATAGATAGCCGCCAGAAGAGAGTTGATGACGGGGGAGTCCTACATGGCTGCAAGGGGAACCCAGAAGAATTTTTTCATTGAATGTATGGCCTCTTGTAAATATATTGATGGTTTTGGTAGCGAATAGGAATTAGTAAACATAGTGGAGGCACTTTTACCCTGGAAAACGCATGTCATATTCGCCACTCACAAAATTTGTTTGGTGCAGAGGCTGTTGAAATGTTGGCGTGGTTGGACATTCAGGAGGAGAGTGCTCGGAGGACTCAGAACTGGGACCTAGGCAGACAGTCGCAATACCAAGGAAGACCAGGGCACGAAGCCAATGCTTGGAAGGAAGATGACCGGAACCACAAGCATGTGCCGGCCGTAAACTTCATGGTTGGTGGAGGTCGTCAGTCGTGCGATTCCCAACATGGCCAACCTTGCCGAAACCAGAGGAGAAGAATCAGTTAAACTGATCTCTGCTTCTGTTTTTGCCTCGACAGGGCAGGAGATTTAGGTAGGCCAATTCCAGAAGACAGTGCGAGGGAGTGAACTGAGGTTAAAATTCCAGATGGACCAATTACGAACGAGCGGTGTGGAACTAACAAGGGAGAAGAAGCCAATTTGAGAGCCGATGGTGAGACAAAGTGGCAAAGAATCGAGCGAGTTGGGTGTAGTACTGTTGAACAACACATTAAGGAAGCGGCAGCGTCGTTACCAGAGGATGTGGCGGTAGTTTTCGAGGTGGAATGTTCAATGGATGAGAGCACTAACGACTTAACTCTAGGAGAGGTCGTGACGACCGTCGTAGAAGAAGATAGTGAGGTAGCCTTGCTGGACTCAAGTGTAGAAGGGGAGGAGCCAAGAGACTGGGCACTACCTGATGAAGTAATGAAAGCAAGCGCAACCTCCGCCTCAACAAACTCTGGAGGGCTCCCGGCTCGGGTATGTGCTAATGCGATTTTTCACGATGATACAGGAATACTTTATTGGAAGATAAGATCAAATTGAAGAAGAGGAAATGGCTGTTATTTAATTAACTATTCAAACAGAAAAGCTTAACAGGCTGACGACCGGATGGCATTGAATCATTCATTAAGTGATAAGTGAAAGCACTGAATATAGCTCCACAAGAACAACGTCGAACAGTAATTAATCATTAAAGCCCCTGTATCAAAGCCTAGACTAATTGCACAAAATCTCTACAATTTCGGTTAAAGATAGCTCTGTTCCTCTGGCTCTGAGCACAGAAATAATTTTTTCGTTGACTAACCCTGAGACTAATGCTGTGCGTGCAAGGGTATGTATTAATTTCTAGGCTCCTGCTAATTCACTCCCTTTTAAATTTTTCTTGATTGCTTCACGTAATTCATGTACCATGCCGTCCAACTGACTGGCTCAATCTGTGACAGATTCTCCTGCTTTCTGCTGACTTGCGAACATACTTATTGCATAATGATCAACCGTGCGTTTTTGTTGGTAATTCTCCATTAGTACTGCCATTACGTCCTACCACTCTTTGACTTTTACACATACTAAAATCTGATGCATGTCTTTACAAATTTTATAAGGATTTCGTGATCTTCAGCATTTACAAGACTGAATGCCGTATCGCAGTTATCCAAAATTAATCCAGTTCTTCTTTCTCGCCACAAAAAAAAAAAAAAAAAAAAAAAAAAAAATTAGGGATTAGCGTTAATGTTTCTGATAAGCTCACACACGATTTCTCTTTCTATTACATTTCCACCTTCCACAGTGTCACTGTTTCCCTCACTGGTAGGCATAGAAATGATGCTTGCTACTCACTTTTGTGCTGAGTTGCTGTGGTTCTGACATAGTACTTTCACTTCTGTCCACGATTCAGCAACTGTTATGTTGTGCTGATTCCACTTATTTCTGTACCGACATACCTCACTGGTTTCTGTGGTATTTTCTGCCTTATTTTTCTCTATTTTATTCTCATTAGTCACAAGCTCACTGGAGTATTTCGTCTACCCTCTTGACTAATACTTTCTCGAGCTGGCTGACACCACACCTGGACACCAAATTTAAATCCTTCTACTGTGGTGGATTGGCTATTTTTTAATTTATTGTTTCCCTCTTGCGCTGCCACGCCTGAGAGGAACGCTTATAGGACATCTATGTCTTGTGAGCTGTAAATTGCATAAAAGATAATCCAGCTGGTTATGTACAATATATACTTTTATTGAAGTGAGTACATAAGAACTATATTATAAATTCATTAGTCTTTCAATTCCCTTATTCCAACCAGGTCAGTAATAGCTTTGTGACTAATGTCCTAAACTAAAATTCTCCCATAACTTCACATTAGGCTGTACCTTCCCCAAGTAGCTGTTGGCATCTAAATAGGTTCCTTCCCATCTGTATATTATGATGACACCACGTCTCGTCTTCTGCGGCTGTTGGCGACGCTGTTCCCAGCTGCCATATGCTGCACCTGCCAGCAGCGCCGTCTCGTCCTTCTTTCAGCTCGCAACCGCTCGGATCGACCTAGTTCTGGCGATGGTCCTGGGTTTTTTTCGTATCTCACCACTACTTTTTCCTAGGAGGGGATGACAGCTAACCAGTCCTGGAGCGTCTAGATGCCGTCATTCTGGCTGACATACGCCGTCAATTGCGTGAAATCGCTGACTGCACTAACCTACTAAGCAGGTTGTTCATCCTGCAAGAGTGTACATTCTTTCTGGCTCTCCTGTTTACTATACTTGTCGCAACTGACCTTGCTTCTATAGCACTCTGTAATAGTTACTATAATTCCCTATAAATCACTCAAACCGGTGGTTCGCCATACAGTGATTTAAACTGGGTACTTTTCGATCCTCTGTCGATCCCTAAGCCATCAGACCACTCACAAACACCAATGATCTCCACTAGGTAGTTGTGGCTTCAAAGTTAAATATAGGGACACACATGTCTTTGGTAGAAATATGAAAGTGCCCCAGTTTGAAACACTAATAGCTACCGATATGCAACTATCATATTGCACAATGTGAGGTCTGATGCTACTGCCACATACAAACACCAGTACTAAATAGTTGTGGTGGCAAAGAGAAATATAGGGACACACGTCTGTTTCTGAAAACGAAAATGTCCCAGATCGACCACTTTTAACCACCATATCCCCCACACCCCCACAGCTACCGGCATTCGGTCAATGTTGTGCATGATGGGAAACTCCAAACTTCTAGCACACACAAACACGAGTGGTCTTCACTAGGTAGTGGAGGCTGCAGAGTGAAATATAGGGACACACAATTTTATTTTTATACATGTATAAGATTTCAGAGAATTATCACTAATTCACTTTATATCAGTTTACCCCTACTAACCATACCTTGTTTTCCAAGCCCAAGTCAGTTGCACACACCTCCCTTGCCAAATGGCTTTTTCCTCTCTGCATCAATAAGCTTTTAAACCAAAATATTGTACAGTTGTGCTCATCTCGTGTTTTGTGTATTCGTTACAGGCCTCCTGCATTCGACGTCCGTCAGTAGCAGGTTGTATTTTCTCTATCCTTAGTTTTAATGCAGTTTAGGTTAATTGTGGATTGTTTCCTCATATGCATCTCAAATGCAAATCTTTCAAACACAAATAATGTTTAATACATAGAACATAACATATACAGTTCAGACTGGTGGGGATGCTTACACTCACTGAAGTAAATGGATAAGGTCTCTTGGATCAAGCTGTATGGTGCAATTAACTGCGTTCACGAGTATTTGGTTAAATGTGACAGAAGGAATGTCAGCTATCAGTAATATAAGGCTAGAATAGTATGCTTATATGAATACAGTTAATAGATATAACATATCAATTTTCTTGTTGTACTATATGTTGATTAAAAAGAGACTTAAAAATTTTCAAGTTGGATTCAATTCTAGTCACACATTTAAAAATCTTTGTTGTGTATCAATTAATACTTTCTACCACAAGTACACGAGAGAATTTCCAGTAATTGTTAAGAGAATTAGTGAAAGAACTAAAGGTAAAAAAATCATTTAACATTAAGTTTTGTAGCAAATATCCTCCAGGGAAACTCCGATCCAATTAATAACAACACAGTAAAAAGGCTTGTGTAGTCATAATGACCTGGTGTCCGGGTATTTATTGGATGCATATTCCTTCCATATCATAGCCTGTATTAACCAAACCCATTAATCCTACTGTGTATAAGGGGCCTACAATTTAACGTGGAATCCAAACCATGGCTATGTTTTTGTGTACTTATCATTACACAGCAAGTTGTGCCAGAGCTGAAGGAATTTTGAAAACCCCACCAAGACCGGGCTTCAGAACGGGGTCTTTTGATCTCACTCAGACACCATAACCACTGAACTACCGGACTGCTTCCCAATAACACAGTAACTCTATGTTATTGGAAGACAAGTGAAAGGTATTGTGGGTATCCCTACTGTAGTATATCGCTACACTACATAGTATATTCGCGATATGCTGGGCTACTGGCTCAGGCAGGTGGACAAGTGAGACAAATGATGACAGGGCTGCTTTGGAATTCGATCTTGAGCAGGTACCGAGGAGCCGTTAGGTGTGTGTGGAGAGGACAGTATGCTGCCGGCAGTGGTTGTGTTCATGGCTGCTGACATGAGAGAATGTGAGGTGCAGCGGCTAATGTTAGCACGTGGTGCTGTGGTGCTCGGTGTTCCATGTAGCCTACGAAGCGGATGAGGCAACCAACGGACAGATGGGTCATCGCCTAGGAAGACCACTGGAAGCCGTCCTGGCGCTTTCAGACAAATGGTAACCACAGAGTGATCTTGATAACCACCCCAAGAAGTGTCGTATTGATAACAAAACCTGCCACCCTAGAGATCTCATTGCCCCGTTGTGCTTAGTGGAAGGACACCTAACAACCCCTTGGAACTGATATGTGGAAACTATTATATTATACGTGGATTGATTCATTATAATTGAGAAGTAATTGTTATAATAAACGTCAGTGTTAAATGTACGTAAAACGGTGTTGCCAACCTGTAAAACAAAATCCCAATTCCACTTTTCATTAATTTTATTTAATAATAATGGTTTTGTTGATCAATTAATTAAATTAAAAAGTAATTTAATTTTAAAAAGAAGGAGTACAAGTTGTACGGTTCACTATATGTAAGGCATATCATGGCCTAGAATTTGTAGCATATAGAAAGGAAGGCAGAACTACTGAAGGCATAAGAAAGAAGGATTTTTTCATTTTTTTCTGACCAATTAAAGGATTATTAAAAAAATTCTTGTAATACGAAATAGACATGTAGGATAATTTCCAACAGCAAATAAGCTCCATTGCAATTAATAGCTATTTTACTATGTCTTCGTCTTTGTTTAGTCGAGTCAACTGTGGCACTGCGTACCCTTTTCTTGAAGCGATTTGGACCATTTTTGAACATCAATTTCTTCGGTCGTATTCATGCTACATGTCTCAAATTTCTGTTATGCATAGATATCAGCAAGCTTAGCAAATACTAAATTTTATTTCGTTACTGTTCTTAGTTCGGATGTTATTCGGATGCAAACTTCAGCTATTTTGTCACTCACTGACTGATGATCATCAAACCATAAGGCACTTCCCATAGCCGTAGAAAGCTGAAATTTGGTACACACATAAAATGTTACCCACATGTTATAAGAAAAGTCTGAAACTAGTAAATTTCCATATACCTACCCCTTACCTACCCCTAAAGTGAAATCGCTTTCTACACTATTAAATTGATATACCTCAGTTTTTCATTGTGGAGTGAGCTTCCTATGTTTAAATAATGGGTTAAATTTTACTTCTTTCCTTTTATTACTTTGAAAGTTATTGAAATTCAAAATTTTATTTCGGCATGACACCCCAACATCAAAATTCCACTTTACTTCAAGTAATCCTAGAAACAAGTAATTTGGTACACATCAACATGTACATCCATACTCTGCAAGTCACAAACATTGTAGGTGGCAGAGGGTGCTAAGCACCAATCCTAAACCCACGCATTCCAATCCCGAATAGCGCGAGGAAAGAAGGAATACATAAAAGCATCCGTACGGCATCTTATTTCTCTAATCTTATCCCTCCGATCATTGCGACCTAAATAGGTTAGCGGAAGAAGTATTTCATTGCACTCGAAATTTAAATTTTTTCGTATATTCTCCAATAAATTCGAACGCAAGCTCCGTCGTCTATCTTCCAAAGTATCCCAGCCCAACATATATGGTTTCATCCCTAAATCATAAGAAAAATCTAATATTGGAGTTTTCCTCCGTATTTTATTAATTAGAATCCCAAACATGAAAAATTCTGGCACTTGTTTGTGGCTTAATTACTTTGCTCCGGATGAAGCTATACACCTGAAATTTCTATACTACTTAGAGGTGAGCAAGTTGAACCAAAGCCTTAAATCTTACTTTGTTCCTATGTTTAGTTTGGAAGTTACTAATAAGTTTGTTTACGGTGGTAGTGAAACTAACGGCAATTCCTTGGCTAGGGCGCACACCATTTGTTTTCAGAGAGTGAGTCATTGTTGGTAACGTATATTGATGTCTTAAATTCTGAAATTGACTTATTCATCGATTTTCAAATGGAATCATTACATTTGAACGGCGATTCAGAATAATCGGTAAACTTACAAAAAGAAATGAGATCACACAAAATCAATTCTTGTAAAAATAGGCGAAGTCTCGTTTACATGTAATGACAAAAAGTTATGAGATCTTCTTCTGAGCCAAGTCTACACTTTACAGTGTGTATTCAGTTCACTTTGTGAAACAGAATGGTTTCTCTCGGTGTTTATTTAGGAATAAAAAATCTGATGACTTGGCCATTATGCATGCCATGTTTTAGTTAACTGGCATAAATACCTTAAATATGTTTGATATAAATTCGTAAAAGCGAATAAATCCCTAGCTCTTTTTAGAATTTGACAAGAATTTATAGTGCCCTCAATTTCAGTACAAATTGTGGCGTGCATTATGGCGAAGTCATCAGATTTTTTTAATCCTAAATAAACGATCTATAACACCAAGAGAAACCATTCTGTTTCACAAAGTGAACTGAATACACACTGTAAAGTTTAGACTTGGCTCAGAAGAAGATCTCATAACTCTTTGCCACTACGTGTTCACGAGACTTGGCCTATTTTTACAAAATATTGTATTCTTAAATCTTACACCATGTTTATGCAGTTTGTTCTGATGTTTTTAAAGAGTTTTTTTTTGCACTAAAAGTAACAGTTCGGAAATTGTCATGGGTTAATGATTCTTAGATATGCAAAGGAATTTGTGTACATAGATGATTGTAATGGGTAAGGAGCAAAAATCCTTCCTTTTTATCAGAAATCCTGAATCAGGATAGATTCTCTTGTGCTCATATGGCAGGGTGATATCATACAAAGTAACTTAAAAGTATCAAAAAGAAAGTGAAATCTGGGAGACAATAATTTATTTCCATTGCTGATTTGTTGTTGATGAGTTGTTTTGAATCAGGGGAAAATAGTGTACAATTGCAGTAAAACAATCCAAATGTATAGACCAGGAATCAATGTCATGTATACCTGGTCCAGACATTACCACTCACCCACCAAAGATGAAACAGGAAATAGTTATTGATAAATCGAAGTAGTGTAATGGACATATTTTAATCATTTTAAATTATTGTATTTTTACTTTATCAAGTCTTAGTCGACGACATACGTCCAATAAAATGCTGGCTTCAACTAACCGGAGCTGTTGCCGCCTGCCCAGCAGAAATACACCACGCGTGTCAGAGTTGCACGCTTAGCTTAAGTTTACCTTAGAACAAACAACTTATAACTTGTCCCATTCGTATCTGATCTGTGAATGCGGTAATTTCTGCCTTGGATCGACTACCGAACGAGCCGCTAGTACCCGTCAAATTCTCGTTCATCTACATGTCGTTGAATATTTGCTACAACATAAACCTAGCTTTTCTGGCAATTCATCGCGTGGAGTTCGCGGATATATTTTCTTGGGACAGAATTACGAAATGCTGCAATAAACATCAATTATAGCGACTTCAGAATTTTATTTGACTAGTGTAAAGCCCGTTTGATTCTCCGTTCCTATTGAAGCCCACAAACAATTTATTTTGGTGTCAGACAAGTACAGAAGAATAACAGTGTGGCAAAAGAAGAATTATGTCGCAAGTCTTAGCAAACATGAAGAGACTAATTTAGCCAAGTACAGACTAGCCACGACGGCCATCCGACAAAACAATCACCACAAATTTTAGCGATAGGACTGAGATTGTGTGGAATTATACGATAGCTAGGTAACGAGATATTGGCGAGGAAATCGTTCTTCGAGATATTCTACAAGCAAAAGGAGTGCGGCGAATGTCTTATCATCACCAACATTCAGTCCATCCAATAACGCCCACAGTGCGGCGTCCAGCAGTTGAGTCCAGGGCGTGGTAGCAGTGGCAACACGACAACTCGTTGAAGTTTGACAGTTTTTAAAAAAGGTAAGCTTGGTGGCAGCATGCCGACTAATCAAATAGGGCGCGAATGAAATTTACAAGGTGTGATAGATGCATTAACGCGTAAAATAGCGGTGCTAGAGTGGTACAACCTATGCAACCAATTAACAATTCTCAGGCTTCTAATAACGGAGCTTACAATGCAGTGATGATGAGTTCAGTTTCTTTTGGGGGATAGCCCAATGAATCAATAAATGAGTTCCTTATCAAACTAGAGGATCTTTTCAAATTAGGAGAATTAAATAGTAGTGAGAAATTAACTCTTATAAGAACAAAATTAACTGATGAAACTTTGAAATTTGTGATCTATGATGAAGATTGCAAGAAAAAAGGCGAAACATTTTAGTTGTTGCACGGTGAACTTGAAAAACGCTTTTCCAAGAAACATGCAGCCAGATTCTACAAGAGCAGTTAAGAAATATTGAGAGAAAGCCAGAAGCAGAACTTGATCAATTCGCAGATCGGATTAAAATGATAAATAATAATATATAGGTGCTAGGGGAAAATGCAGACGAAAATATAGTAAAATGTTATTAGGCTGACATGCGGGAATTAGACGCTTTTCTAGGGGGATTAGAAGGTGATATTGCAAAACTCATAAGTCTTCAGAAACCAAAAACATTTTCTGATGGTTTAGATCACGCCCAAACTTTCGAACAAGTGACGAATATGACTAGAAATGACCGAAAGAGAGGCTTGAAAAACGGGTCTTTCATACGGAAAAAAATAATTATGATGAGGAATTTGGAAAAAATAAGGTCATGCATCTCAAAAATATTGGTAGAAATTTATTGATAATGCATGTTGTAAACATTGTACTAATAATGCGTGTTGTAATTCTAATATCGACGTCGCATTTCGAGATAATGATTTTCATGGTGCTAATAGTACTTTTTATGGAGGTAATAGTGAAAAATTTCAAAGAATTGACGATATTAGATTTCAAGGGAATGATGTAAAAGCTTATTGTACAAGAGAATTTAGGATAAATAGTACAGAAAGATTATCTGCAGCTTACGATAATTGTAATAATAAAGATAACTATAAAAGTAAGTGAGATAGATCATTTATAGAAAATAAACAAGGTTTTCAAGGAAATAATGATAGGAATTATG
The DNA here is from genome assembly GCA_031002005.1 of Vandiemenella viatica. Lineage (NCBI taxonomy): Eukaryota > Metazoa > Arthropoda > Insecta > Orthoptera > Morabidae > Vandiemenella > Vandiemenella viatica. Next base: position 111,007,440 of record JARYHS010008075.1, on the reverse strand, counting down.
GTACAAAAAGTTACAGAGGTCTCAATAGATCAAATGGGGGGGGGGCAGCGTGGAAGCAATAATTCACAGAATAAGTTAAACGAATAAAAGGATTGCGAGGCCACATTGTCACGCCCCGAATTAAAACGGTACCTGTAACTATTTGTCAGAGTAACTCCAAAGTGTCAGATTTTATAGTATTAGTAAATATTGAGGGAAAACAATATAAGCTACTTACTGATATGGGGTGTCAAGTTACATTATTATCTAAAGATATTTGTGATATCGATGATTTAAGAGTGTCTGATTGCAGAATTACGGGATTAGATAGAAATGCAATTATTGATACTTTTGGTATGAAAGATGTGAATATAACTATATATGATTGTATTTGTAATGGATCTGTTTATGATGTTTCTAAACTAAACCCAAGTGGAATTTTAGGGATGGATTTTCTAAATAAATATAATGCAATAATTGACGTGACGAAACATACAATTGTTTTGAGGAAACGCGAGAGTGTAAACCTCCCTTTGTCTTTCCCAGATTAAAATGAAAGTCTTGCATAAGTGAATGAGTCATGAAACGACATTTACCAACTACATGGACTTACAAATCTGTCGTCAGTCTAAGTAGCTGAGAAACCATTCCAAAAGCTTCAGAGAAAGTTATGAACTTACCCATTAAAAATGACGTAGAATATGATGAAATTTCAATAATTTTAGTAGACCTTCCAAAAGAATCCAGTTGGTTAGATTCTAAACACTCATACCTGAAAAAAAGCATTTGCAATGTGCGGGTAGTTAATGGAATAAAATAAAACCCTGTGTCAGTTTAAAATTTTGGAGAAAGTGATGTTGTTATACCCTGTGGACCTAAAATTCCAAAACGAGTAATTTTAAGTGAAAAGGAATTAGCGAATAGTATTTTCCGTAATTTTGCTGGTAATGATAATGAACTATTAAAGGAAACAAATTGTGTACTGTTCAAAGGGAGGAAGATATTGTTTATAAAGATAAAATTAAACATTTTGCACCTAAGGAAACAGAGAAAATGGAAAATTTGTCAAATGAATTTATGGAATTATTTATACCAAACAGTAGATTGCTTATCACAGATTTAGTGAAACATAGTCTCTTAACGGGTGATGGAGCTCTCATTTATAAGAAAGCATATAGGATTCCATTTCATCAGAGGCTTCTTGTAGATGAATTCATTGACCAACAACTAAAAGACGAAATTATTAGGCCTAGTACTAGTCCCTGGGCCTCGCTGATCGTGTTACCCCAAAAAATGTAGAAATGGAGAGACAAAATTCAGGTTTTGTGTTGAATGCAGTAACAGTCAGTGATGTGTATCCCTTACCTTCAATTGCAGAAGCTGAAAACTATTTAGGAAATTGTAAATATTTTTTTGAACCTAGATTTACGAAGAGTTTATCATTAAGTAAAATTACAGTAACATAACATTCCAAAAACAGCCTTTAATGTCTCTAATAGACATTATGAATGGTTGCGTTTACCTTTTGGTTTCAAAAACGGTCGCACGACCTTCCAGAGACTCCTAGACGGGGTTCTGAGAGGTTTAAAACCATTTTCAACTCTTGTATATTTAGATGTCGTCATAATAGTCTAAAAAAAACATGGAAGAGCAAATCCAAAGACTAAGAGCTGTATTTGAATGGTTGAAACAAGCTCATATACTTTATCACTTGAAAAATTCAATTTTACAGTGTCAGAATTAGAGTATTTAGGTTTTTTCATCACCAGTGATGGGATTAAACCACATCCTAGGCTTCTTGAAGCAGTAAAAATTCTCCAACAACCACCTGTGTGAAAGAATTGCTGTCTTTCTTAGGGCTTGTAAACCACAATAGAAAATTTATTCAAGATTATGCCCTTAGGGCCAAACGATTAACGAAACTGTTAAGAAAAGGAGTCAAGTTTGAATGGACAGATGAGTGTGATGAAGCCATGAATATTTTTAAAACAGCGCTTACCAGTTCTCCAATTCTAATATTTCTGGATTACAGTAGACCATTTGTCTTTGCCTCAGATGTGTCATATTTTGCCATTGCATCTGTGCTATCGGAAGTAATAGACGGGGAAGAAAAACCAGTAGCATTCGCATCTCGACAATTAATCAAACCAGAAATCAATTACACAACTGTGGAAAAGGACTGTTATCTGGGATTTGGAGCGTTAAACCGTTGCGTTATTATCCATACGGGAGAAAATTCACGATCGTAACCGACCATTCCGCGTTAATATGGATGCTTAATCTCAAAGTTCCATCAAGTAGGTTAATAACCTACAACTTAGTACGAATATGACGTAGTTCACAAACCGGGAGTTTTGCACAAAAATGCCGATGGTTATGTAGAAAAATCAGAGTTGTTAACAGTGGAGAACCACCCTCATTAACTGGGTTTCCTATTGAACGGGCTAAAGACGAAGAATGCAGCAAATGGAGAAAGCAGAAATGGTTTGCGTTTCGCGATAAAATTTTATATCGTGTTACCAAGCGTGGTGATAGAGTGGCGGTACCAAAATCACTCAGATAACCTGTTATCAAATTGTATCATGATTCGATCTTATCAGGTCATTGTGGTTTCAAAGCAACTAACCAGCGAATAGCGACCGAATATTGGTGGCCACACCGGAGAGAAGATGTACGAAAATATGTGAAAAGTTGTCCTAAATATTATGAAAGATATGGTCTAGGAAAATCGAGAGAACTTTGTAGTCACTACCTGAAACAACTGAACTTTTCCAAAGAGTCGGTCTTGACGTAATGGGCCCGTTTAGTAGCAGTCAAGAAGGCAGCAGTTACATACTCACAATTTCTGATGCATTTTCCAGATATTTAGTCATGGTTCCTTTATCTGATCAAACCGCAGCATCAATAGTAGACCTGTGAAAGTAACGATGTATTCGTTACTGAGTAACGAATTCGTCGCCTGATTCGAAGTTCCGAATCGTTACTCACCAATTCATTTCGTTCCTCGCATGTTTCGTTACTCGGATTTGTCGTATAGACACGAACACGTTTCAGCCCCCACAGGTAACTAATTTTGTCAACGTGAAGAATAATTTTGTAGTCTTTATTTTGTTTAACATTAAAATTTACAGTGCATAATTTGTAAATAGAAAATTTTTATGTATAATTTGGGATAGTTGCAGTTTTTTCATTGATCATTCATTACTGAAGTTTCTTGATTTCAAACATTCATGAAATGTGTTCTTTTTTAAGATTCGATACCTTCTATTTTATTTTATAGTGTAGTTTACAATGCAAAAGAGTTGTCTAATAGTTTGTGATATACATCTCTGCACTTATTTTGTTCTAATAATTTTTAATCCTACGCTCCGGTGGCAATTTCCTTCCACACGCATCTTCCTCTCTTTCCTGCATCCACCTACATTTGCCCTCTACAAATTTTAACTTTAAATTCTTTCAATGTTTTTGGTAAATTATTTACAATTTCTCTTGGTAACTTATTCCAATCCCTGTCACCCTTACCTATAAAAAGAGAATCTTCCTACACCTTTGTGGCTGAAATCGAGTGCCAGCTTGTTTGTGGTCACGCTTATCTTTGCCCTTTCAAGCCTTACTTTTAATTCTTACACCAATATCAATCACATCAATATACGCCTTGTACTCTCCCATGACTCTCTTCACCCTCCTCCTGTCTTCCAATGAATCCCATTCCAGCTCTTTGTCATATCTGTTAATGATTACATTCTGCGATAATTTCCAGAAACATATCTAGAAGTCCTTTTTTGCAGTTCCAAAATTCCATAAAGAAACAATAATCTACAATGACTTATTCCTTTTGCCAGGTGTTTGTTATTGTATTATTACCACAGGTTCCGTGTGAGCAATGCGGTACAGGCTTTTATATTAAATGTTTGTTCTAGCCGCTACGCAACAACAATTGCGAATCTAATCGCATATTTTCCCTGTACCTTTGTTATTGATTTAAATGTTTTGAATATTGATATTTTTAAAATGAAACAATTAAAGCGGGAGTCAGTAGCACTCTGCCTGCAGGCCCGACTTTATGGCATGTCAACATTTATTTTGATAAATCTATCACAAAAATACGAAGATTTTAAAAAATAAATGAAAATAGTAAAGGAAGACAGTGGTGAAACCTCCGATTTAAAAACGAAATACTTTGATGATATTATATTATTTGTTAAATACATGTCCCATTATCATTTCAGGCTTGTATTGAGGGTTTTGAGTAGGCTACTTTAAAAAAATAACCGCCATTAGTTATTGTCTTTTTTGTGTGTGCAAACATGTGTCTGTTTTGAAATTAGATTATTCTTTTGAATATGAAATTCATTACACCAAATCAAGTGTACATTTAGAGGTTTTCAAGCTGTAAGATCCATGTGCTAATTACTTTACTTTAAGTTTTATCTAAACATCTTATTACCTAAACTTATTTTACTAAATAAACAATTTACTTAAACTTTACCAAGTACGACGAAGTTGTCCCGTATGCAATGCGATGCTTCATGCTAGTGTTCGATTGTACCGAAAGTAACGAGTAACGAAACGATACGATAGTAACAAAGTTATCCCGTACGCGGCGCGACTCGATACAATGCTTCATGCTAATGTTCGATTGTACCGAAAGTAACGAGTAACGATTCGAAAGAACGGGTACTGATTGGTTTAGAATACATACGGATACAGAATTTATCGTTACTTTTACAGCTCTAATCAATATAGTTAATAGTTAATTGGATATTACTTTACGGGGTCACTCAGGCGATAATTACAAACAGAGGATCATCATTTATGTCTTCATTGTTTGCATAAGTTTGCAAACTATTCGGTATTGAATAATTGCGGACGAGCAGCTACCACCCGGTTGGGAATGGTTGAACAGAGATAACACATAAAACCATTGGTAACATGCCTAGTAACTATGTCAACAAATCATATGGTAATTGGAAATCAATTTTGCTATTAGTACTATTTAGTATTATATTATAACACAAAAATTCACACCAGTACTCACACCTTTGAAGTGCTCTATGGTAGAGAAATGAGATCACCTTTCCAAATGTTCCAAGTTCCCCCCCCAAAAAATTGTTAATCCAAATGTACGAAGTCTGGCTTTTAAGTTTGCAAAATTATAGGCTGAGGTACGATTTAATATCTATCATGCTTTTTTTATCACAGGCTAAATATTACAAAAAAACCGCGAAACCGCAAAATATTAATGTGGGAGACTATATTAAGCTCAGTAAACCATTCATAAGAAAAAACAAGTTGAACAAATTCACTATTAGATGGCTCAGGCCATACGAAGTCAAAGAACGCCCATCGCCTGTAACAGTACGAATTCAACTACAGGATAGAACAACAGTCGTTCATAAAAAAAGACTTCGTTTATATCAGGGGATACCTAAATATATTGTGCATACAACCAAACTAGTAGATAACAAAACACAACATGTAAAACCAATAGATAACAAAACACAGCAGATCAAACCAGTACAACAAACAGTAAATTCAGAGACGAAAATGAATACACATTTATATGGGCTACACAACAAGAAGCCTGACTCAACGACCAAACATTTCAGAAACCTAACCATTATAATATGAGATCACAGAAGTCAATAAGATTGTAACTGTATCCATAGTCATTTTCAGTTATTTTGTGCATTGAACAACACTTGACAAAATAATTAAATGGAAACTGATTCAAACTTTCTGTATTTGTATACTTAGTCATTAAAATTACACTAAAAATTTAATTTATTTGTTCCGCCCACAAAGAGCTAGTCACATGGTGCCATCAAGCTGGCCTTGGCTCAGTTACTTTGTGGATTTCAAGAATATTTTACTGCTGTTTAGGAAGTTTCAGATCATGCATCGGGCCGGGGCAGGCCGCTGATAGTAACAAGAGACTCACGCAGCGTCTGATAACGGAGACCTTCCGGCTGTATGCTTGAGTGTGAAGCCCACAGACTGGAATAAAACTTAAGGACTGAGTACCATGCTATTCAAGTTTATATCCTTACTTACCAATGCAACAGTGCAATAATCCTTTATAAAAAACAGAAAATAAAAAGAACACATATCTCGAAAATATGTTCATTTTGCATTTCTATTATTATTTTTGTATGTGATATATGTAGTTCAAAGGTAAATATTTGGGCAATAGATATAATAAGTAATAACTAATTAAGATGCTATAATTTTATAATGCTTAAATATCAATAAGATTTTTGAACACTAGCATTCATAGCCCAGTAACTATTAGTTGTTTCAGAGTTTTCACAGTTAGTTGGAGAGGTGTTAGGGGAAGTGGTGGTATTATGGAACGCTTTTTCATTTGAAGGAAAATACTGTATTTAAAATGTGGCTGTTCCATAGAAAATGTCACTAACAGTAGTGTATATATCTATTATAAAAGATCAGTAATAATTGTGACGAAAAATAAACATCTTCAATACTTAAAAGAGATTTTTTTAACTTGCTGCAAATTGTGAGCATTTTAAAGCGGGGTGGTAATATGAAACAGATTTAAAATAAATTGTAAAACAAACATTGGCTTTTTAAATTTTTATTTATGAAATTATTAAGTTATATTTTAACCCCACATGGAACAATATCACAAATGACAGTGTAAATTTATATTAAAGTTATAGTTTTTTTTGTTTTTAGTCTTTAAGCACAATTACATTTCACAAGTTCTTCATGAACAAAAGTCACAAATGAAAACTTCAGTGTCACACCCACTGCACAACATATGAGCCCATTCCTGACACATGGCACATTGAATCCAAAGCTCTCCATCTTTTGACTTTTTAAATGCCTCGCCACAAAATAGACAGTCTGGATCATCGTTTTCAGGAACGTCTTTTCCAACAAGTTCCACCATGTCCGAACTACCGGAAGATATTCTTTCTATTTCCTCTTCCTCACTAGAACTGTTATCTTCATTTCCTTTTCTTGCAGATAAAAGTCTTTGTATCCCAGTTTTCTCTTTTGTAGATTTATTTGATGTTTTGTTGGTTCCTGGTTGATCTTGATGTTTGTTGTTATACCTGTCAGAGGAAACTGACAGAGTTGTTGCCTTTTTCTTCTGTGGATTCTGTTTACTTTGTTTCTTGTCTGTGGAATATTGTAATGCATTTTTATAGGGCGAACTGGTTAGGACAGTAGCCGAAAGTGCTTTCCGACCTCTGTTTGATGTTTTCTTTTTTGCACTTGGGACTGGAGAGATTTGTTGTGGCTTGAAATAGCCTACAGATGTTGATGGACCTGCTGTCGGCTCTTCTTCTCGCCTCCCGTCACCATTCTTCAAATTCCCACCGATTTTAATTCCAGAAGTTTGTAGATCCTCACCTTCATCGTCACAAAGTGTTTCACTAGGCCTACTGTCAGCAACCTGTTCTGCTTCATTTGCAGCTGCTATGAAATCAGCTTCTGTGAAAACACCCCTGTTTAGTGGGTAAATACCGGTACATTTGAATCCATTGACCGCTATAGCACCACTTTGGACTCTGAGGTATGCCTTTCCGAACTTCTCTGCAATATCATAGGTGTCCATACCGCCTGTTCTTAGTGCCTGTCTGATCTCTTCACTGTAATATGTCTTCAGGGGGCCCATGAAAGTCCTGTCAAGGGGCTGTAGTCTATGCGTAGTATGAGGTGGCAAGCAGAGGATGGTCACATGATTATCTTTTGCTTTTATTATGACATCTATGTTCCTGGTATGAGAATAATGTCCATCCAATATGAGCAAGACTGGGGATTCAGCTGTAGGTTTTGTATGTTCAATGAAGTGGGTAAACCACTGAGTGAACAGATGGGACTGTACCCAGCCTGAAGGATGGCATTTTCCAATAGCTCCTGGAGGTGCACCTTTCATCAATCTGTCTGTCCAATTAGTGCGTGGGAAAATCATCATCGGTGGCACGAAGTTGCCACCTGCACTCATGCACGCGATGATTGTCATTAGACTTCCCCTCTCTGCAGCAGTAAGGGATCCTATCTGTTTTCTTCCCTTCATGCCAATTACATATGGAATTTTTGTTTGCACGACACTAAGACCAGACTCGTCAACATTGAAGATCCGGTCAGGAGGATAACAATGTTTGGTGTATTCCGCCTCCAAAAGATCAAAAAAGTTCATGACACTGTCTCGGTTAAACCCAATGGCTCGAGCAAGTGATGTTCCTTCAGGCTTTCGTACTGAAAGCTTGTTCTTGTGTCTATTCATGAAGTGATCAAACCATGCCCTTCCAGCCATATTGTCACTGAATGGATTGCGAATTCCATTTCTTACTGCCAGCTGATAAGCCATTCGCCTTACATCATTACGAGTGAGTCCATAAAACTTCTTTTCCATCAACAGGCAATAGTCAACAAGGTCCTTTTCAATTTCCGGAGAAAGAATAGGTTTCCTACCTAATTTTTCATGTGTTAAAGTATTTACACCTATATCCTTTGTAGCAACCTTTCTGAAGAGTGTAGCTTTTGGTATATTGAAACATCTTGATGCTTCACTTAAAGTTTTAGTTTTATTCCTGACAGCCATTACTGCTTGAATCATATCTTCAGGGCGCCATTTTTGTCGCATTCCCTTTTTTTCAGGCCATAACCTGTTTCTTGGCATGGTGACACCTACAAAACAAAAGAAGGGTTGTAATATGAAACAGTGTGTTTCATATTTCCACCAAACGCCATTTTCGAAACTAACGAATAAAAATAGACTTTTGATAAACAATTACAAGTAACTAAAATTATCATTTCAAGGTTCAATCCTATTACTAAATCGTAAAGCAGAAAAAGTATGTTAAATTTTACATAAAGATAGCACAATATATATTTGAATCTAACCTTGCAAAAACTTTGGGAACCTGGAAAACAAAGAACGTGCACTCACGACCATAAACAATGTGCTACTGATCTCTGCTGGCTATGATGGAGGAAATACAACATTACGGTTGTGATAACTGAAGCTGCCGCCAGATGTCACTAATAGTTTGCAAATACTATGGCGTTTCATATTACAACCCCGTTTCATAATACCACCTTTTCCCCTATATTGTTAACTTAACTGAAACATTTTTTTAATGGGAATTTATTAATTTAATGAGGGAGTAGTTATGTTGTATTAGAATGTATACTTGAGTTACATTTCTAATTCATTCTCTTAGATGTTATTAATTGTTAGGTTTGTCAACTAACACAGTCAAGTGTAGTGAGCATTAATTATGGTATGATTCATTTTAAAGCCAACATTGTTAATGGAAATAATTCAATATTTTAACTGCCATGATCCAATTGTTTATAGAGAAATTGTTCTATACATACTTTTCTTACACACTTTCTGTAGATTCAAAGAACAAATCATAGCCAACTGATTATTCTAAATAAATACCAGTTGGAATAGATTACAGTCAATAGGCAATGATTTAATTATTAGTTTGATGATTTTTTTTTTGTATTTCAGGTTTTGATTTATAATTTTATAAACCTGCGTAATGTCGAGCAAACCGTTAGTTTAGAAATTATCACAAGTTTGAAATCCCATAGTGTGTCCCAGGAGGTATATGGCTCTTCAAGTAGGAAATGCAGTGGACACATTTTAATCATTTTAGATTATTGTATTTTTAGTTTATCTAGTCTTCGCCGATGGCATACATGCAATAAAACATTGGCTTCAACTAACCGGAGCCACTGCCACCTGCTCATCAGAAATGCACTGCATATGGCAGAATTGCACGCTTAGCTTAAGTTCACCGTAGAACAAACAACTTGTAACTTTTCCCATTCATATCTGATCTGTGAAAGTAGCAAGTTCTGCCTTGGATCGACTACCGAACGAGCCGCTAGTACCCGTCAAATTCTCGTTCATGTACATGTCATAGTATATTTGCTACAACATAAATCTAGCTTTGCTGGCATTACGTCTTGTGGAGTTCGTGGACAAGGGCGTAGCCAGGATTTTGTTTAGGGGGGGGGGGGCAGGCAAGAGAAAACTGATAATCTGTATGCTAAAAAAGTTTATTAATGTAATACATATATATTCTATTAATTGATTAAATAATTAATATTATTATGTAATAATTAATTATAATTTAATTAATTAGTATATATAATTATACTAATAATAATTTTCTAGCTACTTCATCTGCAATTTTATCACAATTTTCTTGTAAAAGTTTTCTGTGTACACCAAGCATGCACAGACAGGTCAGTTGGATCTCTAGAACATTTCCATCTTATTTAACTTTTTCATAAGGTCTAGTTCTTTAAGATTTTCTGTTGTCATACCCTTGTCCTTCCATAGTTTATACCATAGTGTGACTAAATAATCAACCAATTGTAACTTGTAGCATTGGCTGAAAAATCGGGATTTTTTTTTTCTTTTAAAAAAAATCAACCAATGTCTTACTTAAACTTTAGCTGGGATGCAGCTAGGGACTGCAATCCAACAATGCGGGATCCGGCATCATTTGGCAGTCTGGCAGATCCAGCACCTAATTAAGCGGATCCGCAATCCGTAAAATGGGGTGAAAACATGTTTCAGTCTTCGTCAAGGTGTCTCCCTGTCGTCACTTTCCCGTCCGACTCGTTCTTTACCGGTTGTATCGGCCCGTTCAACTGTATCCTTCAAGTTGACATTTGACTCACGGCAACAAATGTGTGTTTGTGTTGTGCGCAGTACTGTAATTTGAGTTATGTCGTCCTATTGCAAAACTAGCTCCCAGATCGTACACACACAGAAAAGATACAACTAGAGTTGTTTCTGAGGAGTAAGTAAAAACAATACAAAAAGAAGGTTACAGCTATTGACAGATATTTCTTAATCTAGTGCATAAATGATGTGTTAAAATGTTTTTCTCATAAACTGTACTTCATTGTATTTCAGTTATTTCTTTTCAAAAAGTGGATTTCTATTTCATAATTCTGCTAATTCTATAAGATCTATGATAACAAATTTTCAAATGACATACCTTAATTGTTCAGTTTGAATATTTCAATAAATAATTCCGAATATTTTCATCGAATGTTTGATGAGTAGACGTCCAAAAAAAAAAAATCACCTATATTTAAGGCGGCACCACACGCTTGCTAAACCTCGTCAAGCTGTCACAAATTGAAACGTGTTGATAGAGCGTTTAACTTGACTTCTGTAGGATGGCACTTGTGGCTGATCCAATCGAGTGTCTGTTTTTTGGCACAAATCTAAGAAAGTTTGCGGCAAGTGCTTGTAAAGCGCCTACTTGTTTCTGCGGACTTGATACACTTTGTGCACTGACGGCGGACAGACATGCGTTCCTGTTTGTTGTGATAGAAGTGCCGCAGGAAAAATGAGTAATTGGTTCAACAACAATATTTCACATTTCTTGAATGCTAATATTCAAAATCAGCATATCCCTTCCGGCAGAAGTTATCAAGATGGCTCATAAAGAAGCGTGGTCACCGAGCGTAGTGGGTGAGCAATTAACGCTCTGGCCTCGCATTCGGCAGGACGCCGGATGGAATCCTCATCCGGGCTAAGGATTGCAATCCCGCAGTGTTTTCAATCCCGCGGGATCCGCGCGGGATTTGCGCCAATCCCGCGGGATCCCGCGGGATCCCGCGGGATCCGTGCGGAATTGGTACAAACAGTTTTTTTAACACATATATTTAAAACATAGTTAATAAATTAAATAATAATTAAATTAATAAATAATTTTTAATGTTAAATGATAAAAATCAACACTTAACAATATATTGATTGGCAAAATGACATTAAAACTTTTTAGCAAGTCTTAAGTGTATTTCGAGGTTTTAAATTTTTGTTTTTTAATCTAAACCAATTTTTAAACAAATAATTAAAATGGAAAATATTGAGTCTTAGGTCATATTATGTGCCTTACAATACATCAAATAAGTTTAAAAATATGGTTTCGTAATGGCTAAGTTACCAGAGTTTTTTTATTTTTTAAAAATTCTAAATAAACGTTCCATAACACCGAGAAAAGCATTCCATTTCACAAAGTGAAACAAGAATTTTTTTTCGGTGATTCATTATTATATTTCCTGATTCCTTGATTGATCTTACAGTTGGTTCAATGTTATTAAAAGAAACTACTCACCAACACGTAAACTGTCAAATATTTCAGTTTTACTTATGTGGCGTAACGACGTTTTTAGAGTGGAAATTAATATTTTTTTAGTAAGAAATAAGACTTTCTCGGCGAATGATTGCAGTGAAGTCCTCATAAGTTGTACCTCCGGATTTCATTGCAAACACACAAAATTACACACGTGAGGAAGACGGCAGAGGCAGCCGTCGAAGTATGGTATTCCTACAACACAATTCGTCGATACACCCGTGAAAATTTCATTATAACTTTTTTTTTTACCTTTAGTCGAAATAATAACAAGAAGGCACATGTAAGCAGGCGGCTTTCGTCAAAGAAACGCATTGAGGCAGCGGCGAAAACAACAATAAGTCAAAGGACATACAATTGCCTTTTGATAGCTGCTAAATAAACAGGTACGCGATCGTTAAAATTACGATAACATTAGTTTCATATCAACGAATAATCAAATTTTCAGCCGCAAATAAGGAAATTACTTTATCTGCAAATACAGAAAATGGGAATAATCAAACCGTGAATAAAAAGCTGTAACCGTGTAGTTCAAATAACGTGTGAGATACTTAAAAAATAATTATATAGTTAGAAAATCGTACTAAATACTCATCAGAACTCAAATTACAGAAATGTGTACTCGAAACAAACGTAAGTTTTAATGAAAACGTAAAAGTGTATTTATTTACTTACGAATGACGAAGGTTGACAAAAAAACGCTTGTTCATACGAGTCAAATGCCAACTGGAAGGGTATAGGCAAACAGTGCAAAATATCCGACAGAGACCGAGTGGGGCAGCGAGTCACGCAGACTGACACACGTTTCCGCCGGATTTTGCGGATTGCGGATCCGCTTAATTTTGTGCGGGATCCGCCTGACTGTCTAATGATGCGGGATCCCGCGGGATTGCGGGATCCCGCTTTGCTGGATTGCAATCCCTAATCCGGGCATTGAGATTTGCAGTTTCCATTGTTTCTCCAAATCACTCTAGACGAATGCCGGGATGCTTCCTTCAGAAAAAGGCCAAATCCAAATTCTTTCCCATTCCTTGCCCCATGTCTTATCCCGCCTCTAATGACCTCGTTGCTGACAAGGCGTAAAGCCATAAGCAAAATAAAAAGTCATAAAGTAGCTCATTAAAGTTATTTTCCATAAATTCTCTGCAGTCAAAAAATAATTGATATAGACATTATAATACTGTAAAAACAATAATTACTATACAATTTCAATTATAAAACAATAATTTCATATAGGCCCTTAATTATATTAAATGAAATACATACATGAAGCTACATACTAAACATCGTTACATGAATGAAATTATACCTGGACCGGTTTCTATGGATTTTTAACATCCACCATCTTCTTCGCCGTCTTTCTCGTTATATTTTCATTTTCGTTTAAATTTTTATTATAAATATAGGTTAAACAAAAATTTATATCCAACACAACATCGACGTCCCTCACGCTTTCTTCTCCAAAACATACTAGCGCATTCGCAAGCTTGTGGCTGTCAATGTTCGGCTCCCCACAATTAACCAAGCGTTTGTAAACGTTTGGAGTTTTCGGCAAGTGCCAGGCGTGTGGACCCGGGGTTATGTTCACCGCAAAGAAACACATTTTAATATCAGCTTGCTTAGAATACAGGGTTCGTGCACCATGGAGCATTGCATCAGTTTGGTCAAGGAACGATTGACAGGCTTTGGTGTTGCTGTTGAAACTGCTGTTATCGGCAAAAGATCTAATAGAACAAGCGTCATGGAAAACGTTCTGCCTTCGTACCTGCAATTGTACTTTTTACACAGCACACAATTGGCAGTTGTCGATATTTTATACCCTTCCCCCCCCCAAAAAAAAAAACCACTGAAAGAAATTGAGAGCATAGAAAAAACTTTCACTCGGACGTAGACCACAAAGACCTGGACGCCACAATTGAAGCAAAAAGCGTGATCGTAGCACTGGATATTCCACATACTGAGGTGATTCTCAGATATGGTGATCTCAAAAAAGTGCAGAAAGTTGCTAAGTTTTTCAAAAAGTTTTTTATTTATTACCATTTCAATCAAACCAACGAATGAGGAGGCAGAAAGGGCTTTCTCGGCTGCTGGCTATATATGAAATTCTTTGTAAATAAAGTGATAATTTCAGCGCTTATTAGATAAACAGATTATTTTTCAAACTGACGTGATTTTCTGTGATACGTATAAATTGATCTAAAACCAAATACTTACTATAATTGATTATTTACTAAATAACTAGAGTTAAATTTAAAACAAAGAGTGTAAAAGCGCAATGTATAATCCTAAAACACTACTCCAGAGAAGCTATCAAGGAATTTAAATAAGGTATGAAAATAGATTACTTTCAAAAATCGTATAGAAATTGAGCAGGGTGATTGGGACGACGTTGTTGGACAGATACAATGCGCCGGACTTTCAAATCGGTTTCAATGGCAGTTGCAGTACTGGTAGATGTGTTTAAAATATTTTATCTCTCCGTGTCCGCGTCGCTGCGATTATCTTTTATGACAGACATTACTCCCAAGTCGATCGTCTTTGATTTTTACGCAGTGGAAACAGGTTCCAGTAATCCTGAGTATTCAATCCAGGCATAAAATGAATTCTGACTTAGTAGCAGGGAACTATAACTGGTAAGCTCCTTTCCTCGCCGCATCATTTTCTTCCCTAGAAACATTCGAAAGTCCTTTGACAATGTATTCAAAATTCTTGTTAAAAATAGCAAAACATGTATACTTTTGAGACCAGTGGGTCTCATATAAAGCTGAAATATTTGGCACGTACTTTCTCTGTAAAAAGTTGATGATGTACTCTGTGTTTCAAATTGTGTTCCATATTTCTTGTAATTTGATTTAAATTATTTACAACCATGTTGTCTGTGGCTTTCACAATGAAAATACAAGGCTTTTTTATATTTCTCTTTAAAAAACTTTGAACCCCATCAACATCACCCGCCAATGTAGAACACACTTCACATCCTTGGCTAACACAACTATTAAGCCCATGTCCTTCGTATTCTAAAAACCTGTCGATATCTAATGCTATAATTTGTCATTTAAATCCATCAGTTCTACGAATCTGAGAGATTTTTGGCGGATTGTATTTTATCTTCGTCAGTAAAACTATTTTTATGGAAAGCTGTTCTTTCCCACTATATCACACGACTCATCTGCCAACGCAATATAAGTATAAGCCTTCTTTGCGGCCTGCACAATTTCATTTTTAACGACCAAGCCGCACAGGGCAATGATTTCGCTTTGAATCTGTGGGGAGATATACATGACATTTTTCTTAAATTTTTCAATATGCTGTTTCAAAACCAGAACACTTGAATCAATTCTTAGTTTCAGCAGGTATTCAAGAACATCCTGATGTTTCTCTTTACATCTTAAAGGCAAGTTATTTGTACGGTGTAACACAGAAAATAATCGAAGATATTATAGATGACACGATTTATCGATTGTCTTCTACTTCCTTCTGGTGAGCAGTGTTCATCATTACAGCGACCGTTATTTTCTCCAAGAAGTTCTTAACATCGTTAGCTGCTGATTGATGTTAATCTGATGAAGCATGTTTTTGCAATATTAATGGATATTTTTAAAGTGACAGAAAGTTCGGGTGACAAATTAATTAGACTATACTAGCAGAGGCAAGTAAGTCTGCAAGCAATAATGATTAAATTTTAATTTCAAATTAGTGGCTTAAGCATCTACAGAATATTTATTGTCAGGAAGGTACCCAGCAGCTGGGCTGTAACACAGTATGTAGCAGTATAGGTACGACCACAGAATGAGAAAAAACTTGACCGTTGGACCGACGCAACTCATATCCGAGCACCTAGGACAAATATACTGTAAAGTCAAGAGTAATAAATATTTTGTTAGCTCTTACATATTGACTTTTTCACAATCGCTTGATAGTAATAAAAATAAATAAAATACAAACGAATGCAAATAATTATAGTTATTAAATAAAAGTCGTACTTTTTGTATGTACTGTATGTAATACTATATTAAAAGCTATCGTTAGCATTACGGAAAATACTAATTAATTACTTTTAAGAACAGATTATTAGCGCGCTCTCTGGTTATATCACAGCATAAACGATTGGATGCGGTGTGCGCGAGTCGAGTCAGCCTGAAATATATCGGTATTTAATCGCAGTTAAGACGGGATGTCTTTGTTCGAGTTGGCTCGCTCAGCACAACGACAGTTTGTTGCCATGGATAACAAAAACGTCCGCCTTTTAATACAATTGTACGGTGGCAAATTTTTTTTTTGTGTAATAGCAAATGTGCAGCCTAATCAGACTCAGATGGTATCACCTCCATCACTACCACAACCGTCACTTTGAAACTCCAATCAACGAATCTATAGAATCGCCAAATGTCAGAATCAACATAATACCTTTTATCTAAGTAAGGAGTAAGTTCTCGTTAAGAATGGCAACAGAAAATTGAATAGCAAAAAAAAAAAAAAATAGTATTAAACGGGTGCTTTACCTTATCTTTGACCATTCTTTCAGAGCTTCGCATAGTGCGTCAGAAACATCTGAAACTGTTCAAATAAATGATTTTTTTTACTCTCGAAAAAGGTAATGCAGGTTAAAACACGAGTCTCCAATTACTAGAAATCTTGAAGTCACAGCGTTTATCAGTAACTGAAGTGCCTCCCGAAATTGAGTGCACTGGCTCAATTAATTATTTTAGAAACTCTATGATTGTCAATCTCGTAAAATTTGTTAATTATATCCTCGACGGCTTCATATCTAATGTCTTCCATGAGTTTCTCGCCATACTGTGTTCAATTAAAATACAATTTCCATATCCATCAAATCATTTTTCGTTTAGGTTTCTAGTATACAGTGTGTCGGATCACAGTGAAAGTTGCGGCTATTCGCGTACGTGAAATGTCCACTGGGGCTTCACAAAAAGACAGTGCCTGGATGGTTTGCCGCGCAAGCCGCGCTCGTCAACAGAAATGGTTCGCACGGCAAATAATCGGTTTGGCGCGCTAGAACATGGCTCGCGCAGCAGCCGCTCATACTCAATACGCAGCTTAGGGACCGTTCATAAACCACGTAGCTCCATTTTGGGCTCCTGTGAACCCCCCACCCCCAACGTGACTTTTGTCTCTTCTCCCCCCCCCCCCCACGTAGCCTTTTCTCATAATGATTCCTGAAGTAATTTTTGTACTGTTTTCTCTTGTCAGGCTATCATAAATTACAAGCGGGGATAATAAAATGACGGAAATAATTATTCATATGCTTCTGTATGTTCTCTATCTTAATATGAAAGAAAAGCTATGTGGCCTGGCTCGGAAATCCCCCTGTTTTAAGTAGCCCAGCATAGCTTTCCAGCCAACCCCTCCCCCTCTAGACCAAGCCACGTAGTTTATGCACAATCCCTTAAGGCCGATTCACACTGTGCGGTTTTCACCGCAGTGGAAACTTAACCGTCGCCGCCTACAGAATTTGAGGTGTTTACATATTCGGCGGTAGAACTGTTGCCGCTATTACAGCGGTAAAATTTTCCCTGCTATGAAGAGCTGGTAAAAGATGACGTGGTCGGACGTCAGTACCTTTCTTTTGATGAACTGAGTTTCATTTTGTTAATTTAATTAATTTGGTGTTTATTACTTCGTAGTTAAGTTTTAAAATTGTTATTTTGAAGGTTCCATAGCCATAGAATAGGAAAAGAAAAAGCCAAAGGAAAACAGAATATTTGATGAACGACGACACCAAGTTTTTCAATTATTTTGGGATGTTTATTTCAATAGTTGCTTGCGAAACTTAAGTACGGCATTCAAAGGAGGAATACCCAGTTGATGAATTGTATTTAACGTGTGGAAATGCTGACAATCTCCTTGAAGTAAGCAGATTTCTCATGGGCCTACTATAAATAAACATTTAATTTCATATAATTCCAATCCACTATATTTATTTTATGTTAATTACGGTGAAAACTTCTTAAGGTGAATATGTATAGATGTACAAGAAAAGTTTGAAAAATACACTATGCCATATAATGGCTAAGACTTACATTTATTTGTAACTAATACAACATTTTTCAACTTCTAGTTGAAGCTCTAAAAATTTATTTAAATACGTGATCAAAAGTTTACTATCCAAAGGCATTTTTCCTCATTTTTGATTTCGTTCAAATCATTCCTAATTTCAAGGCACACTGCTTTCCAAGCGTTCCTGGTAGCGTTCCGATCTTTAAAAGAATCTATAGTTTTGTCTCTTAAAACTGCTAATGAAATGAGAAGATCAGTATCCATCATCACTTAACTTACATTACGATTTTTAAATTCAAAAAATGTTAACTTTAACAGACTGAGAGCGCACATGCGGTTAAAAAATCGCCGTGTGTGCAAGCGCCTATTTGACCACATGGGCCACTGTCTGTATTGGGGCGGTGAAATTACCGTCGAATGTAGTGGCAGCGCACGGCTGCATACCTGCCGTCGACGGCAGCTCTGCCGTGGGTGTAAGCCCAGTGTGTAAGCTCCCATTTGATCCCTCGCGCCACTGCTGGAACGACGGCGACGGAAAACTTTCCGCCGCGGCCGAAACCGCCCTGTGTGTAACCGATCTAAGAGTCGTCAGCAGCGCCGTACGTGGCCCGTTGTGCTGCCCCGCCCTCGCTAACGTCTGTTTTCCCGCAAATAGCAGTAGAAAGCAGGTTTAAATCGAACGAATTAATTTTTGAAAGTTACTTAACATGGTTTACTTTTCGGTTCGGCAGAACTCTGATCGAGCGGAAACACGCGTCCAGCTAGGGGGGGGGGGCAGCTGCCCCCCCCTGCCCGTACCTGGCTACGCCCTTGTTCGTGGATGTATTTTCTTGGGACAGAATTACAAAATGTTGCAATAAACATCAAGTATAGCAACTTCAGTATTTTATTCGTGTAGTGTAAAACCCTTATGATACTCAATTCCCATTGAAGCCCACAAACAATTTATTTAGGTATCAGACAAGTACAGAAGAATAACAGTGTGGCAGAAAAAGAAATACGTCGCAAGTTTTAGCAAACATGAAGAGACTAATTTAGCCAAGTATTTTCTATGCAAAATGCCCATCCAACAAACCAATCACCACAATAGCATTATTAGAACCAGTTTGCTATAATAGACGTCGAGAAGGATCGTCCACATAAAGATAATTGTATAGTAAGAGGATACAAGTGAAGTCACAAGCAGAATTAGATAATTAAAAAATATTTCACTGCTATATATCAGTTCCAGAAAGTGCAGGAAAATTGTTAGAGCCAAAACTAGGTGTATGAAAATGTTGTTCCTGTTCCTCCAATGCCTAATGAGCACTTAGACACAAATCTTCCAGTTTCAACTAACAGGAAGATAACATCCAGTGGCTGACTTTAAAAGTAAGAGGTTTCTAAATAACTGATAGTCATTGGAGAATAAGTCTAACAGCAGTACAGTAGAACTCCAGTTATCTAAATCAATTCGGACCGGTTCCCATTCGGATAATCAAAAATTAGGATAGTTGGATTTTTTCCGAAAAAGGGTCTATTTTAATTAATTACTGTATATATGCTGAAAATGGGAGAAAAAACCACTTTTAAAGAAAAAGAGCTTTTAATTAAATGAAAAGGCAACACTTTTACTTGTTAAGTGGGCAGCCAAGTTGTACACACGCTTGACAGTGAGAAATTGGATGTGGTCACACTCGGGCTGACGCTTCCGCCACATCAATGCAGTTTCAAGGCTGGTAAATTCTTGACTAGCTGATGATCCCGTGTCTGCTTCAACTTCAACATTAAGGTCATCTTCTTCCTCATCACTTTCTTCTCTCACACTTTCAATGAGTTAATCATCATTTAGAATTTCATACCCAGGGTCTGACAAATCACACACCATCAACTCTCGTATATCTAAAAAGCGATTAAGATATTCAGTGATTCGGATAGTCAGAATTTGGATAATTGGAGTTCTACTGTATGTTAGGATATGATGGACATAAACCCTTCCATCTGAGTGGTATAGGGCTTTGGATGAGTATATTGGATTCAGTTGCCGAATAGAATGTGCCTACTCAGTAAGAGTAGGCAGTAGTGCTTGCTTCGGTCAAGTGTTTAATAAATAAATAATTTTACTATATCTATGAATGAAAAATTTGCATAAAATGGCACACTTAAATCAGTAAATATAAATAATGTTTACAGAAGTGTGTAATCTGATCCCAATTTTCCGTACAGTGACCACATATTTCAACAACAAAAAACTGATTAACTTTGCACCTAATTCACCATATCTACAAGGAACCCTTTTCAAATTACTGGTCCACATTAAATATCAAATCTTATCTTTCTCTAGCCACCTATCAGTTTAATCATAAAACATTTTGAGTGCTTCTGCATCGAGACACCATTATAGTTCTGAATCTCAGGTTAAGCCAACTCAAGACTTTTCATGTGTTATAGCAACCACATTAAAAGGACCCTCAAACAACAGATTAAATTTCAAGATTTCCTTTTTTATAGCTTAAGATTTATAATGGGTATCTATCAATATTCCGTCTCTAATCTTATACTTAATTCACTTAATACCCCAGTCATGTTTCCTCTTCCTTCTTATAGCCTTCTTTTTAAAATTTCTAAAGCTAAAGTTAAGGACCTTCCATAAAGGTGAGGTAATGCATTCCCAGGTTAGTCTTGGCTGATCTTTTTAACTTTAATTCTGTAAATGATATATTTCTGTTTCGTTTACTGTGGTGATTAAATTAGTACATATTGAATGTATGCCGTATCTCTCTCGTAACTCTTTCCTTAGAATTGCATTATGGATGAGAGTAAGAAATATGCTTAGCTTTGATACCTTTGACATCTTATTAATAAATAGTTTATTTCATTTAATTGTGATGAGTGCATGCTCTGGTGGAATTTCACTAAATACCCATTTTTCACTTTATTTTTTATAAATTATTTATCAACTCTCTTGGTAACTTATTCCCATTCCTGACCACCTTACATATGAAAGAAAATCTTTGCACATCCTTGTGCACGAAATCTCATGCCAGCTTGTGGTCATAGTCATCTTTTCCCTTCCATGCATTACTTTTAATTATAAGGCCATTTTCACACACATAGACAAAACCGGAGCCAGCTCCGGCGCCAAATGCTATGTAATCAAATTAGAGCTTCCACACGTAGTCCAGTCTGGCAGATTCACCAGTCCGATACCGGCAGTGAACTCAACAATCGGATGCTGGTCCGATCGCCAACCATTTGATTTCATTGTTTTTTGTGAACTCTTGTCCATTCTGGTGCCAGGGATGGAGAGGTGTTTATACGATCTAATCTATCACAGCAATTTTCCTCTTAGTTTTGTAATGATAAGTAGCTACTCACACACTACTGTAACATTAACTGAAATAGTTGAGATTAAACCTTGTTTGTGGGATGAAACAGCTGAATATTTCAAAGATAGAGTAGAAACACATAAGGCATTGAAAGAGACGTATTCATTTTAAAAGAAGATTTCAAAGTGAAGGAAAAAATGACAACTGAAAATTTATTAGTTACACATTTATTATTAGCAATAAAAAATGCAGAATACTTTACACATTTTATTTTATTAATTTGTATCGACAACATGCCCTCAGTAATTATAAAGTATCTTTAAATAGACACCACAAATAAGTGCAAAACCAGATTTACAATTTTGCATATTGTGATTATTCTCAATCTGTAGGTGCCATGTAAATCAGTGAAGGATGCAATGAAGTCTTCATTGCAGTCGTATGCCGAGAAAGTCTTCGTTCTTACAGTAAAGGATGCTCCCGTAGCAAGATAAAGATGAAGATTAATAAACTGAAAGTTTGTTGTGTCCTATTCATACATACTAATTGGTTAAATTCCAGCAGCAGTCATAAATTTTGTAGAACGGTTTAGTAATTAAGTAAAATTATTTAATCAAATAAGAATATAGCAGAGTATTTGGGTATTTAATTTATTTTACTATTTTTCTAATCTTCTTTTTTTATTTGGGTCAACAGAGGACGTTTCCAGTACTGTGTGTTAATTAAATATTTTCTGTGTTTTCTGTTAAGGTATAATAATTATTAAGGCAACATTTGTTGATTATTGCACACAAATTTCTTCTACCAAAGCTAAAAATCTGCTACACTTATTGCGCAAAGGTAGGCAACGGCTCTAATATTGCCTATGTGTGTCAAAATACTCTTACACATATATATTATTTATACAAGGTATTTTTTTGTCACAAATCTTTATCTCTCTTCTTACTTAACCGAAATCAATGAATGAGTTGTCATTTTAAAGCTTATGATCTCCACTTTGGTCACATCATATTTTAATAAACGAATTTTTCGGAATTAGACCCTTAAAAGGCAAAAATGTCAATATTTCTAAAATACCGTTTTTTGTGTTACGAGTCTTTTATGTCCCTGGATACCTATCTGAAATCGTTTAATGAAGTATCATTTTAAAGATTAAGATATCCGCTTTAGTGACATCATATATTGAGACATTAATTTTTCGTAATTCGACCCTTAAAGGCCAAAAATGTCAAAATTTCTAAAATGCGTTCTTTGTGCCTGAGCCATTTATCTCCCTGAATAACTAACCAAAATCGATGAATGAAGTAGGATTATGAAGCGTAATGTCTCAGTTTTCGTGACATCATATATTAAGAAAGAATTTGTATGTAATTCAATCCTTAAAAGGAAAAAGTATCAATGGTTCTACAGCGCATTTTTGTGTCACGAGCCATTTATCTCCATTAATATCTAACCGAAATAGATAAATGATGTATCATTCTAAAAATTAAGGTTTCCGCTGTGGCCACATCACATTTTAAGAACGGAATTTTTCTGAATTTAACCCTTAAAGGGCAAAAATATCAGGATTTATAAAATGTGTTTTTTTGTTTCTCGAGTCATTTATCTCCCCTGATAATTAAACAAAATTGTTAAACGAAATATCATTTTAAAGAATAATGTCTTCGTAAGGTTTTCGGTTCTGTTACACCATATTTTATTTAAAAAAATCAAAATTCGACTCTTAATGGGCAAAAGTACTAATATTTCTACAACGCATTTTTCTGTTTCGAGCTATTTATCTCCCTTGATACCAACCGAAATCGATAAATGAGGTATCGTTTTATATATTAAAGTATCCGCTTTGGTCACATCATATTTTAAGAACGAAATTTCTCCAAATTGAACCCTTAATGTGCAAAAATATCATCACTTCTAATTTTTTTCCCTCGCTTGATGCCTAACTGAAATCGAGAGATGAGGTATCACTTTAAAGACCAAGGTGTCTGCTTTGGTCACACCATATTTTATAAAAGGATTTTTTTTTGGAATTTGACCCTTAAAGGGCAAAAGTAACAATATTATTTCTTCAGCGTGTTTTTTTTTGTTGTTACGATCCATTTATCTCCTTCAATGCCTAACCAAAATCGATAATTGTCATATCGTTTTAAAGATTAAGGTCTCCAATTAGGTAAAATCATAAATTAAGATTTTTTTTTTTTTTTTTTTTTTTTTTTTTTTTTTTTTTTTTTTTTTTTTTTTTTTTTTTTAGAAATTTGATGCTTAAAGTGGTAGCACATATGAGATAGTGCAGAGCCAAGTCCCTAGATTGCAGCAGCAGATATCACAGAGATGACAATAAACTTTTTTTTATACAATAAGTAGCTTTTCAGATTTTTTTTTTCTGTTACAGAAACATTTTTGTTTTGCTATACAATTCCAATATAAACATTTTATTCGCACAGCAACATATATCATACGCTGAGTGTATTTTGTTCATGCATTCAACCTTATTATTCGTCGTATTTTATGTACGAAATTTTCGCACGGATCGTCTAGTCTTGCATATATCCTATTAACTGAGAATCGCATGAATATCCTTGAAAACCACTTGCGCTCCCCACATATATTTCTTATGTGATTGCATATCAATCTCTTCATTATTTCCTAATTTACCTATCACTGATGTCAAACTGATTTTTGACTCACCCTTCCTTTATGCACCGGCTATACTATCGCACATTTCCAGTCCTCTGGTAAGTAGTAAGTATCCAGACTCAGTTTAAATAATATTTCAAGATAAGGAACAATGTCACATCCTGCTATTTTTAAGACATTCGTAGTAATATTGTCTACACCAGCCTTTTATGTTTTTCAACTTTCTTTTTACCTTTATGGAACCCACATGATGAATTTCAATTTTTTTGGTCTCTTTATTTATAATTGTGTTGCTCATCTTGTTCTCCAATTCATGCCCTCTCATTTCTGATTCATTGTCACTAAACCAGTTAACTAAAATCTCTGCCTTTTTCAAATCCTCAGTAATGTCTTCTCCATCCTTATCTACAGGGTGTTACAAAAAGGTACAGCCAAACTTTCAGGAAACATTCCTCACACACAAACAAAGAAAATATGTTATGTGGACATGTGTCCGGAAACGCTTACTTTCCATGTTAGAGCTCATTTTATTTGGTAGAGGCGGACCAATTCCATGGCCCCCACGCTCTCCTGACCTCAACCCTCTTGACTTCCATTTATGGGGGCATTTGAAAGCCCTTGTCTACGCAACCCCGGTACCAAATGTAGAGACTCTTCGTGCTCGTATTGTGGACGGCTGTGATACAATAAGCCATTCTCCAGGGCTGCATCAGTGCATCAGGGATTCCATGCGAAAGAGGGTGGATGCATGTATCCTCGCTAACGGAGGACATTTTGAACATTTCCTGTAACAAAGTGTTTGAAGTCACGATGGTACGTTCTGTTGCTGTGTGTTTCCATTCCATGAATGTGATTTGAAGAGAAGTAATAAAATGAGCTCTAACATGGGAAGTAAGCGTTTCCAGACACATGTCCACATAACATATTTTCTTTGTTGGTGTGTGAGGAATGTTTCCTGAAAGTTTGGCCATACCTTTTTGTAACACCCTGTATAATTGCCTCAACACCTTCCCTTCCCTCAGTTTTCTAATATAACCATAGAAATTTTTTGATTCATCTGTTCGTGATCCCCCTGCACATGAACCCATATTTAGCCACCTTCTTTTCTATTATTAATTCCTTGTTTAGTTGTTTCAAATATTCCATATTTCCTTGCTGTCTCTTAACTGTATTGTGTTCTCTACTCTCCAGTCTCTTTAACTACC
The DNA here is from genome assembly GCA_031002005.1 of Vandiemenella viatica. Classification (NCBI taxonomy): domain Eukaryota; kingdom Metazoa; phylum Arthropoda; class Insecta; order Orthoptera; family Morabidae; genus Vandiemenella; species Vandiemenella viatica. Next base: position 110,982,147 of record JARYHS010008075.1, on the reverse strand, counting down.
TTACCACACTGTTATAGTATGTTGATTCTGTACTTCTTTTTTTTTGTAGTTTTGGAATATATATTTCTTCATCCTTTTTTATTAACTACTTGAACTCTTCCCACTTCAATTCCACTGTAATTGTGCCATTCGTTCAATTGCTATAACTTTGCTGGAAATATCTCTTGAATTTCGAAATTTGTTCCTTTTTATAACTGTACCTATTTCCTCCTTCAGTTTTGGCTACTGGTTTTCTGTATCCCCTAATATCCATCAGAACTGCTTAAGTTACTTGATACCCCATTATGTTTACATCCTGCTTTGTTAGGAAGATATCCAGTAAGTTTTGTCCACTAGTGTTTTGCTCTATGACTTGTGTAAACCCACCATCCATTATTAAGGTATTAGCAAATCTCTGTTCCCTTGTGTTATTAATGTTATTTCCTACGCAGTTTACACTTGGTAAATTTAAATTCCCACCAATAATTACCTCTGTATTCTCACCTCTGAAATCTGAGTATGAATTTAATTTTCCCCCAAGAGTTTAACCTTCGTCAGTCATTCTTCCACTGCAGTAAGCAGCCAACACTCTGATTTTTTCTTTTTTATTACCCCGGAAATCTACCCCAAGTAACTCATGGTCATGATTTATAAACATCAGTGAACTGTAATAATTTTTTGCTAAATGGTATGAATATCCCTCCACCAATTGCTCCTCTATCTCTGCAGTACACTCTGTAACTGTCGGAAAAAACCTCATTGTCTACTAATTCGTCTTTTAATGAAGACTCTACACATGTAATTACTTGTGGTTCGTGTATCTCTGTTAAGTTTGCAAATTCTATTACTGTGTTCATTGTACTTCTACAGTTCACCAGTAACACCCTTATTACTGGCTTTGTGATATTTTCAGTGTTAACCTCGGCCTTCTCAGTTTTTCCTCAGTCAGTTATTGTTTCAGCAGCTTCTTAAGCATTGTTTATTTTCTCCATCGTGGATCTGCAATAATTGTCTTTTCCATCTTCACACCAGCATCCTCTAACCTAAAAAAAGCACAGTCCTCACCCCATCATCATTTGAAATTGGTTCCCTGACAGCTATTGTTGCACTAGGTTTGAAAAAACTTGTGACCTGGTAACCTGTGCCTGACTCATCCTGCACAAGAGGGCATACACCCCTCCCATGGCTACTACATAGCAGCAGAACCATTTTCTTCCTATTCTTTCCCTGCTTGCTCCTTTTCCTAAAGGCCTGCTGCATCTTTCCTATACCTACTTCTACTTGAAGCTCTTCCCCTCCTGACTATGGTAACAGATCAAACCCATTTTCCCCATAATTTCTGAAGTGTCTGGCTTCTTTATCCCACTATCCATATTTCTCCAAAGACTTGTTATCAGCACCCAACCATCTTTCTCAACCACTTCCAAACTACCATCCCTACTTTAAATTAGGTAAGCAGGCAAAAGAGAAGCATCAACTTGTGAAAATGATTATCAAAAATAAAGTTATTAATACAAAAATTTGTTCTAAAAACAAAACGTTATCATGCAGCTTTCGTTTAGTTGAAGGTAACTGTAAAAATTGATTGTTGGTGAATACCTGCAGCACAATAAAATTACAGTACGAATTATTACCATGATTGTTATATTGTACTCAAGATTAATCTGATGCATTGTTTGAAGAAAACAGAAAAGTTGGAGTTTGAGTTTGAGCATAGAGTTAAGACTAGCAAAACATTTGGCTCATCTCTATTTTGATAATCATTTGTGTTCTAGAAGATAATTTTTTTATGCATCAGCATAGCTCAAGAATATATGGTCTATATAGCCATTGTTATTTTAATTTTGTTTTAGGTTTTTCTGTTGTAGTGGGGTAAATCATTTGTCACAGTAACATCTATAATTTCCCTGGAATTATGATTTGCTTCAATAGAGTCTTGAATATTTTATTAAGTTGGCTGTTGTGACACTGTATCTTGAAGGAACAGCAGATATCCAGATTACGGCTAATTTTGGAATATTTTACGAAGATAGTTTCTACCTTCAGGTACCCGAGATACTCACGTTCCTACGTTTTGGTTTCAGAGCATCACATGTAAATAAGAATCAAATTACAATTTTAATAAGTGCAGCAGTGCTTCAGACTCACATGAGTATTGCTGCAAAAAAAAAAAAAAAAAAAAAAAAAAAAAAAAAAAAAAAAAAAAAAATCTGTAAAAGAGAAAGTTGAAATTTTCACTATCATAATGAATCTTAATGAAGGTTTATGGATCCTGACTTAGTCAATACAAATGTGATCCAAAATAAGAGCCTCAAGTCATTAGAAGCATACAAGTTTTTGCACTGACAGCAATATGTTTGTGAAAGATAAACATTTCAATAATCCGCATCGTCTCCGCTGAGAGATCTGCTACCAAACAAATATAATTTATTCCTTTTTGCGTAGAACGAAATTGGTTTGTATAATGTCATTTTTCATTGTTTCACATTATTTGCTATACATTATTCCAGTCACACTGTTGCATTTTCCTTGGTGTTGAATACTAATCCAGTACCGGCACTACGATTTTTGGCCACCGGGTAAGCGTTCTTAGCATTGATGGGGCCATGGGGGTCTGCGGACAGTAATCGGGGCCCCCCCTTAGGTCGGTGGGCTCCGGTGTACCTTTCCCCGCTACACCCCCCTCTCCCCAACGCCGGCTCTACGTAAAGCTGTTTCCAACATAGTTAAAGCAGTATATGTAAAGCTGTGGAATGTTTTGCAACAATTGTACTTCCAATCTCCAACAGAGAAGGATAGCATGAAATGTGAATATTAAAAGAACGTTGGAATTTCCCTAACCACAAACATGGCAGAATCCAATGTCCAAATAATAGTTGTTCAAGTTATTTTTTATACAATTTTTTGTTGTTGTTGGGTTTTTTTCCCCTCAGTAGTACTCGTTGACATAATTTAATCGGTTATTTGGAATATGCCATAAATCTATATGTTTTTAAATTTTGCAGGAGGATAAAAACTGAATGCAATAAAATCTGTAAATGAAGCTCATTGTTTTCTTTGGGATTTACATTTTGTTACTTAATACTCATATCATTATGTAAGGTGCTTTTAAAAGTATTGAATTTAGTGGTAGAAAAATTGATGTTTATGAATTTGGAATTATGGTGTTTTACAATTAAAAGAAAACATGAATAATATTACTGTTTAAAATTAGTTTAATTCTCATACTACATGATAAAATTATTTAAAAAATGACAAGAAGGCTACACAAATGAGAATTACTTGTATGTCTTCATTTTACAGACATTAGGTTCAAAGTCTTAGAAATCCTTTCTATTTTAAAGCTTTCATCTATTATAGGTCACAGACAGTGGCGGATCCAGGATTTTGGTTAGGGAGAGGCTTGAGCGGATTTTGGTTTTGGGGGGGGAGGGGGGCCTTGAGCAGATTTTGGTCCAAATCTCAAAATTACCTTGTCGGTGGTGGACCTAAATAGTTTTTTTGTGTGGAGGGGGGAGGGGAGCTTGAGCCCCCTAGCCCCGCCCCCCAGATCTGCCACTGGTCATAGACAAAGGTTATTTTTTCCCCCTGGTATTGTGGTAATTAGAGTTTTGTGGCAAGTGAAGTTTTTTAATTACTTTTAATATTAATCATTTTATTAATTGTTCCTATTTAATGTTTTGGTTATTTGATTTGTCAAATAGAAAGTGGGTGCAAAGTGATATGCTATCTTTCATCACTTGGGAAGTCATAACCTGACACATTTATTCAAATTAAACATTGAAGGCATATAGACGTCAGTGTATTTACAATTAGGTATTTTTAATACATGAATGATCAATGATTCAACCAAAATCAACACAGAGTCTTACAGAGCGAGCCATAAAACGTTAATGCTAAATAAACGACAATGAAATATTTTCTTGCAAATTGTACACAGGAAGCTAGCATCAAAATCCAACAGTTTACAAAG